>CM016563.1:33603720-33687190 GCA_003412495.2 Echium plantagineum
TGAAACACATTATACACTAACAACACATTAACCATCCATATGGTTAATGCCTCTTGGTCCATGGAAGATTCTCTTACAAGAGTTCTTCCCAAGACTTACAAAGCCTTCCCAAGGCATAAAGTAGCCACCAAGATGTCAACCATTCATGATGATGGAATTAATTAATCTTAATTAATTAATTAAATCATCTTATTTAATTAATTCATTAATTAATTAAATCATTTCAATAAATGATAATATATATATATCTCATATATATATATATACATAACCCCAAATGGTGTGTCCGGAACCAATTCCGGGCGCACCATTTGTTCGGTCCGGACACGATCTCGTCGAACCGAAATTCCTCAATATGGATCAAATCCCTTATTCACTTTCGGGTCATTACTCGAAAGTATCTTCGGTAATTGTTACGTGTGTGACCTCATAGCCGAGTAACGAAGGCATCGGGATTCAACGTATAAGACCGTATACACGAATCCCGAAGATCATCGTGAGAGCCTAGTCTACCATTCGATGACCCCCGGCATTATCTCGGGTGAGACTACTGATAGTTCAGATAACTATCGGTTGTTGAACCGTATATATAGATGATATAGTTCACGGGCACTAATTGAGGAAATTGACACATCAATTTCCAACACTCCCACTTGCCCTTGGACTATACCAATGTCTTGGATGTACACTTGCATCCTTGTCACATGATTCCCTTTGTCCTCGGTTTTCGTCATAGGCTAAAGCAAGAAAGCGTGTCGCCAACTCCTATGACATAATTTCTCGGAACACGAGATAGTCTCACTCCCGTTCATAACGGGTGAATTCATAAGTAAGACTCACTCTCCGAGTGGCCAGAAAAACCTTCCCTGTATACCAGGGTGGACAAAGACCCTACCAATGCATCACCGATCATCTCCCCACTACCTTCACATAGACCCCACGTACCCCATTACCACCAGTAACGGATGGGTCCGGAAGTAGTCAAAGCCTCATGCTCACGTAGCATGAGAATGATATGCATTGTAGGTCTCAGAACCTCTATCATATGGCTCGTGTGAAATATAGGACACAAGATCTCTTCTATAATTTCACAACGGTCACTGTCCAGTACCATGTCAAGACTCTCTTGACAATGAACCCATGTAATGATTTGGACCATCCTTTTGACTTAAGAAACAAAGTCAAACGAATCATTACACACTAGTTTGGTTGTGTCCGTTCCCAAAACGCCGGGACATACCACTAGGGACAATGTAATCACCATAGTTCTTGTCTTGAAAAAGGGGTTCCTTAGCCAATACACTTATTGGCTCCTCTTCAAGAACTCGTGATTACATGGGAATTAAAATATTTATCATACAACTATGATTAAATATTCAATTGTTTATTCAAGTGCTATAAAAGAATAGACAATCAATAAACAAGAAGTAATACTTTTATTCAACAATAAGAGTTTTACAAAAGTATACTTCATATATATAAATCAAATAAACTGAAATAAAGCTCCCACTAAGACTAAGACCACTCGGACCTAAGTCTAAGTCCAATAGCTGAAGTATGAAACTCATGTTTGGTCTGAGGCAATGGTTTAGTCAAGGGATCAGCTGCGTTGTCGTCTGTATCTACTTTGGGATACTTTGATGTCACCTCTCTGGAACATTTCACGGACGAGGTGATACTTCCTGAGGACATGCTTGGACTTATGATGAACCCTGGGTTCCTTAGCCTGTGCTATGGCTCCAGTGTTATCACATAACAACTCAATTGGACCATCAGCGCTAGGAACTACCCAAGCTCAGTCATAAACTTCTTAAGCCAACATGCCTCCTTGGCTGCTTCAGAAGCTGCAATGTACTCGGCCTCCGTAGTAGAATCTGCAACTGTGTCCTGCTTGGAACTCTTCCAACAGATGGCTCCACCGTTCAGGCAGAATACAAACCCGGTTTGAGAACGAAAATCGTCTCGATCGGTTTGGAAACTGGCATCGTGAAACCTTTCGCAATCAACTCCTCATCTCCGCCATATACCAGAAACATATCCTTAGTCCTTCTCAAGTACTTAAGGATAGATTTCACAGCGGTCCAATGGCTGTTGCCTGGATTCGCTTGATATCGGCTGGTCAGACTCAGAGCGTACGATACGTCTGGTCTAGTGCACACATGGCATACATGATAGATCCTATGGCTGAAGCATACGGGACTCTACTCATGTTCTCCTCCTCGACGTCAGTGGTGGGGCACTGACTTTTGCCGAGAATAGTGCCAGTTGTCATAGGCAGTATCCCTTTTTGGAATCGATCATATCGAATCGTCTCAGAACCTTATCAATATAAGTGTCCTGTCTCAGGCCAATCAACCTATTGGCTCGATCTCGATATATCTTGATTCCAAGGATATACTGCGCCTCTCCTAAGTCCTTCATTGAGAAACACTTACACAACCATGTCTTGACTGACTCAAGGAGTGGTTTGTTGTTTCCAATGATCAGTATGTCATCTACATACAGGACTATAAATGCAATGTGGCTCCCACTTACCTTCTTGTATACACAAGCATCCTCCTCATTCTGAATGAAGCCAAATTCTTTAATTGCTTCATTGAATCGGAGGTTCCAACTGCGAGAAGCTTGCTTGAGTCCATAAATGGATCTCTGAAGCTTACATACCTTCTTAGGTCCTTTCGGACATGTAAAGCCTGGAGGTTGTGTCATGTACACATCCTCCTCAAGGTTTCCATTAAGGAAAGCGGTCTTTACATCCATTTGTCATATCTCATAGTCATAATATGCGGCAATGGCTAAGAGGATCCGAATAGACTTGAACATGACTACCGGTGAGTAGGTTTCATCATAGTCAATACCATGAATTTGTTTGAAACCCTTCGCCACTAGTCTAGCCTTGTAAATATGGACATTTCCATCTTTATCAAGCTTTTTCTTAAAGACCCACTTACACTCGATAGGTCTAGCACCTTCGGGTAAGTGAACCAATGTCCAGACATCATTCTGGTACATAGAGTCTATCTCGGATTTCATGGCTTCAAGCCATGACTCGCTATCTGGCCCTTTCATTGCGGCTCCATAAGTATAAGGCTCGTCGTCTTCTATCAAGAAGGATTCCCCATACCATCTATCGGGAACATGACGAGTCCTACTGGATTTCCTGAGGGTCGGTACTTCTTCAGGAGTCTCATCTACCGTGGATCTAGGGTCCAAGATAGGATCCGCCATGAATGGAGGATCTACTTCCTGAAGTGAGCCTGCCGAGTTCGTTAACTCGACTTGCTCATTTGATGAGACACTTGGGTTCAATAACCCATCTCTCTTATTCAATGAGTCTCTTGAGTTCGATAACTCAACTTGCTCATTAAACGTGTCGAATGAGTTCATTAACTCATTTGGCTCATCATCTTGAACTTCTTCAAGTTGTACCGTATTTCTGACATTTCCTGATAAGAACTCTTTCTCAAGGAAATGTGCTGTCCTAGCCACGAAAATCTTATTTTCTGGCTTAAGGTAGAAATAATACCCTTTGGTTTCCTTTGGATAACCAATGAAATGGCACAAGTCAGCCTTTGGGCCTAGCTTGTCTACGTTCAACTTCTTGACGTAGGCCAAGCAACCCCAAACCCTGAGAAAGCTAATCTTGGGACGTTTCCCAAACCACATCTCATATGGTACTTTCTCAGCTGACTTGGTTGGACAATTATTTAAGGTAAGTGCGGCAGTTTGCAACGCGTAACCCCAGAAGCTGACATGTAGGTCGGTTCGACTCATCATAGACCGCAAACTGTCTAGCAGAGTGCGATTTCTCCTTTCGGACACACCATTATGCTGTGGTGTTCCGGCCGGTGTGAGTTGTGAAACAATTCCACAATCTCTAAGATGAGCGTCAAACTCGTGGCTCATATATTCGCCTCCTCGATCGGATCGAAGAGTCTTAATAGTCTTGCCGAGTTGATTCTCTACTTCATTTTGGAATTCTTTGAACTTTTCAAAGGCTTCACTCTTATGCTTCATTAGATAGACATAGCCATAACGGCTAAAGTCATCCGTGAAGGTAATGAAGTAGGGAAAACCACCTCTTGCAGGAGTGTTCATTGGACCACATACATCGGTATGTATTATCCCCAATAAATCACTTGCCCTTTCACTCGTTCCAGTGAAAGGTGATTTGGTCATCTTGCCCAAAAGGCATGATTCGCATTGGTCATATGATTCAAAATCAAGTGACTCAATAATTCCACTTTCGTGGAGTTTCTTGATGCGATTTTCATTTATATGACCAAGTCTGCAATGCCATAGGTAGGTAGGATTCAAGTCGTTAGGCTTGTTCCTTTTAATATTTACGTTATATACCTCATGGTTCTCATCTAGTATGAAAAGACCATTTTGGTTTGAAGCTTTTGCATAAAGTAAACCGTCACGATTAATAGAACACATATTTCTTTCCATAAGGATGGTAAAACCATCATTGTTCAAAACAGATATGGAAATAATATTTCTAGAAATAGCGGGAATACAATATACATTATTTAAAACTAAGACCATCCCGGATGGTAGTTTTAAATCTATCTTGCCCACGGCAACTGCAGCAACCTTTGCTCCATTGCCCACCCGCAAGTCCACCTCTCCCTTCCGAAGAGCTCTACTGTCCTGTAGTACCTGCATATTTCGACAAATATGAGAACCACATCCTGAGTCAAGTACCCAAGTAGAGTTATTAGAGGTGATAAAAGCTTCAATAACGAATATACCTGCCGGAAAAGTCCCACTCTTCTTGTCTTCGAGGTACTTCTTGCAGTTCCTCTTCCAGTGACCAGGTGTATTACAATAATGACACTGGTCAGTCCCCTTAGGACCTTTAGCCGGAGTTTTGGAAGTCTGGGCGTTGACTGTTTTGATAGATCCAGTCTTGGCCTTTCCCTTCCATTTCCCCTTGCCTTTCTTAAAGGCCTTCTTGTTCTGAATCATCAGAACAGAGGGAGTAGGGGTAGAGCTCTTCCCACACTTCAACGCAGTATCAGCCGTGCTGATCATGTTATGCAACTCCGATAACGATTTATCGAAGTCATGCATGTTGAAGTTCATGACAAAGTTACCAAACTTGTCAGGAAGGGAACGGAGGATTATGTCAACGGCCAAATCCTTGGAAAACTGAGTTCCCAAAGACTCAAGTCTCTCGATGATACCAATCATCTTGAGAACATGAGGACTGGCCTGTTGACCATTGGATAGTTTGCAATCCATGAGGGCACAAACAGCTTCGTACCGCTCATTTCTTGCCCGCTTCTGGAACATCTCTTCCAGTCTGCAGTACATGTCATATGCTGCCACATTTTCGAACTGAATCTGAAGATTCGGTTCCATGTTGGCTAGCATAAGACATTGGACATCCAATGCATCATCCACGTGTACATCATATGCACTACGTTCTAGCTCATCGGCATTATCTCCGGGTGGTGGAGGAAGTTCTTCCTTAAGAACATACTCGACTCTCTCGTGCTTGAGAACGATTCTCAAGTTACGAGACCAGTCGTTGAAGTTATTGCCATTGAGTTTACACTTCTCAAGTGTAGATCGGAGTGAATTTGAAGTTGATTTCTTAGCAGTTGCCATCTAAAAACATGCGAGTATGAAACGACATTCAGTTTAATTTATATGTAAAACATACGATACAAGTAAAGCATGCTTGAAATAATAATACGAGTACCAACAACCCCTCGAAGTGTACAAGTATACCAAGACCCCATGGACTTGGGTATGAGCGGCACACGCAATCATCCTCATAGTCCAATCCATGGGTAAGTCCTACTAGACTATCATATATTAATCATCCAATGATTATATATGACTCTTGGCGTCTATCATTAGTCGTTTTATGACACTATAGACTTCTTTTGCCAAACGGGCCGGTTCGATGGGCTAACCTGTAGCCACGTTTTAAGTAACCTTAGTTCACCATAAAGGGATGGATTACATTTGCCGGTTCGATGGGCTAACCTGTAGCGCATGTAATCCCATTGCCTCCTATTCCTATGAATCAAAGTGCCCATCTAGGGATGATCCACCCGAAACGTAGGAAAGTTTGACAACTTTGAACTTAGGTTTGGCAAACACTTAATTATAACGTGGAGGGGTTTAGATTAAACATGTAATCCACATTTCATGCATATCACAGAAGGTGTACATATACGTCAAGAAAATATATGTAAGCATGAAACATGACATGAATAATAAACACTTTAAAGGGACGTGATATGGCCTAAAGAACATTAAATAAAACTAGTCTAACTAGTTCTAAACTAAGTCCTTGGTCTCCGTCTTCTTGGACATCGCCATGCTCCAAGTCCGTCTCTTCATGTCTTGTTACATAATCAACTTTCGCATTAAATGGCACATGCGCCGCGAAAAAGAAATAACAATACAAGAATGTAAAACGACACATGCGTCGTATTTCAATATCAAGGACAGTACGCAGACTGTATTTCGAATAAATACTAGGCCATATCAAATCCCCATTCCATTCAGACTACAGTTTATATATGCATAACACATTATACATAAATCACATAAACATGCTAGGAATGGAATAAAACACACAAGCAACACACAACTCACACACATACTCACATTCAAATAATGTGAATCATAGTCATATATGCATATCATAACCTTTAGTTGTCCAACAACTAACATAGCCAATTATCGGAAGTTTTACCATAAGTTCAACATTTTGAACTAATACCCCAATTACATTCAAAGAGACTTAGCATAAGTTTAAGGTTTGAAATTCATAATAACTCAACCACAAACTTCCTTTCGATACTCAATTAAACAATTTAATTAGTACCGATAGGATAAAATCAACACTTTGACATACATGCTAATTTTAAACTATTTTAAACTTCTCAAAGAATGTTTTGAACTTATAAGATTATTTCCAAAACAATCTCTAAATCACCCATAACAAACCGAAAACGTCCATAATCATCAAATGACTTTGGGCTTAATCGATTCGTTTTGTTTCGAAAACATCGGGCGAAGTTATAGTCCATCGTGAGCCATGGCTCACGATGGAGCCACGATCAAACGGGGACAGGGGGGTTGCCCAGGCAGTCCGCGCGCGGACAGGTGCTGCGGACAGGGGCTGTCCAGGGAACAAAACGCGCGGACACGCGGGGGGGGCTTCCAAGGGCGTCCAAGGACGCGTCTAGAGAAGCCGCTCCCTGCTCCGGGCCAAGGCGTGCCGTGTCCAGGGCATGCCGAGGGTGCGCGTTCCAGTGAAGCCGTGTCCATGGCTTGCCTGGAATCACGCGGAACTTACGTTTTGTCGGGGAGGGTTTTCCGAATACGAAAATCGGCTACGGTTCATATATCGACATATATACTATATGGTACTACTTTAAACACTTCTAGAACATGTTAAACGTGTAATATAGCTCATGATACCATGTTGGAATATCCCGGGGTTGCAAGACACAATGAACTACGATAGTTCATATGTCTAGAAAACCCTAATTCGTTGATCGTTAGAACTTACACAATAGAACTAGCTCATAGAAGTATATGTTTAAAGATAGTGTGAATATGCTACAACTAACATAATCAAAGAGTGTGGCTACAAAGATATACCTTTGAAGCGTGAGCGGAAGCGATATGATCTTCAAGTGCTTATCCCCACACCTTGCTCCTTGCTTTCTTCTTGAAGAAATTTCTATCACCAAGGTGATATGGAACTACTATGAAATAGTCCACACCAATACCTTAGATAGCAATAAGACACACTTGGACTAGTGTGTGTTATTGAGGAGTGTGTAGTCTAACTACTATAGCAAACTATAGAACAATTTCTATACTCTAACACTTAGAGTTTTGCTAGAGGGTTTGAAGATGAAGTGTGTGTGTTTGTTTTTGTTCTCTAACAAGAGTTGTGTGATACTTAGCTTGATTCTCTACCCATTCTATATCATCTTATGATATAGAATGGATGATGAAACACATTATACACTAAACAAACACATTAACCATCCATATGGTTAATGCCTCTTGGTCCATGGAAGATTCTCTTACAAGAGTTCTTCCCAAGACTTACAAAGCCTTCCCAAGGCATAAAGTAGCCACCAAGATGTCAACCATTCATGATGATGGAATTAATTAATCTTAATTAATTAATTAAATCATATCTTATTTAATTAATTCATTAATTAATTAAATCATTTCAATAAATGATAATATATATATATCTCACATATATATATATATACATAAACCCCAAATGGTGTGTCCGGAACCAATTCCGGGCGCACCATTTGTTCGGTCCGGACACGATCTCGATCGAACCGAAATTCCTCAATATGGATCAAATCCCTTATTCACTTTCGGGTCATTACTCGAAAGTATCTTCGGTAATTGTTACGTGTGTGACCTCATAGCCCGAGTAACGAAGGCATCGGGATTCAACGTATAAGACCGTATACACGAATCCCGAAGATCATCGTGAGAGCCTAGTCTACCATTCGATGACCCCCGGCATTATCTCGGGTGAGACTACTGATAGTTCAGATAACTATCGGTTGTTGAACCGTATATATAGATGATATAGTTCACGGGCACTAATTGAGGAAATTGACACATCAATTTCCAACAGATACCAAGTTGACCTGAGCGATTTGGCATACTCAAAGTCGAAATCAGGGGCCGATTACAATTATTTTCCCTTTGTCCAACTTTTTTCAGAAATGAATTGAAAAGGGGGGAGATGAAAAGTTTTGACTGTCAAGAGTATGATGGAAGTTAATGAAGGAGATGATGAGTGTTAGTTGATGTTAATGACTAATTTAAGGTGAAATGACAAAAATACCCTTACTAAAATGTCAAAATTTTTAAAAAATTATGATTTGTACGAAAAATACGCATAATTGACCAAAAGTATACACAATACGAGTTTTTTCTTGCAACCTAACTTAAGACGGGTTAGTAAAACCTAACTTCATATTTGGACCGTTGGATCAAGATTAAATAGGTAGTTATGTTTAATGCTATTTTTATGGGTGCTTTGATGGACAATTTTTCCTTTTGATTAGTAAAACCTAACTCTATATATAGTTAGGTTGTAAGTATTTCTCTACACATTACCAATGTGAGTGATCGAAAGTATACAAAGTCAGTGTTTTTTAACAAACAATGAAACCATTTGCTCTATTATAATTCCCCTTTCGAACACTTCCTCAACAGCCCCCCTCCCAGTCTCCCCTACCCCCAACCCCACCCGACCAAGCTGTCCAAACCTTGAAACTGGACAAACATTTTGAACCTTCTGCTTCTCTGCTAAATATTGATTGATTAGTGAATAATATAAGTATATAACATATTTTATCCATTTGAAGCAATTCATATATTTTCAAAGCAATAAGGAAGGAAAAAGTCAAGAAAATGAGTGTTTCTTTGACTGTTATGACCATCAATCTCCTGGATGATCAACAAGAAGAAAGTCCAAATGCATGGGAGAAGAGGAAAGATTTGTGCATCAGTGTTATTACAAGTTACTCTCCCATGATTCTTTGCACCCAACAAGGTTGTTTCATCTGTCTTAGTTACATTTTGTTTTCTAAGTTAAAGTTCATGTGATCTGGTTTCTTTTGTATTTTTCTGAAATGGGGTGTTTTTGGTTTACTTTTCAAGTATTTGGAAATTGGTTCTTGATATTTTTGTTGGGTTTTCTGTAATGTTGATTTAAAGTTGTTTCTTTGTTCTTGTATGTGGGTTCTATAGTAAAATCAATTGGTGATACGAGGAGAATTAAGTATGAATGCACTTCGGAGTTATTAACTTATCGATGTGGTCTTAACCAAGCAATTTGTGACTGGGCTCTTCAATAGTATCATTTTGGAGTTTTTCGTGAATCGAACTTGATTAGTTTTGATGAATTGGTATTGATGTTTGGTTTATTTTGTCATTGGATTTAGGGGTGAAGTTGCAATTGGATCATCTTCAGCAATGCTTGCCAGGTAACAATTTGTGATAGCCTTTTAATTCGACAGAAGTAGAACACATAAAATTTATGCTATAGAGATACAAAGTTGGCTCCTTTTGCGGATTTGAGCAATGATTGTTGGTTATTACTTACTACCTGAAACGAAGCAGTTTCTGTTAATATAGTTATTTGACATAGTGCGTCTTAAGAAACTGGAAGTTGACGTTGTATAATGGGAAGACTGTAGTTTCTAATTTTGACTTGTATTGATGTTCAAAAAGAGAAAGGTGTTGCTCCGCACCCTAAAGGAATTTGGGTCCTATCATTCGATTTATACTAAACTCATGAGCCAAGTTATAATGACAATTTTGAGCTCCACGTGTTATGTGATAAGTAATAACTGAACACAAGTTCTTATTTTTAATTACTATGTACTACTAGCTGAGTTATCTGCCGATGCACATAATTATTAGTCTATAATTTTTATTTTAACTTACTCACATGTTGCATGATAACAGGCGTTCGTTTATTGTTGTATTCAAATAAGCATGTTAATTAATTATAGACCTCGTTTTCACTCAGCTCGTTGGCTCTGAGTTAAAATATTGTGGTTCGCCCTTTCTACCACTCTGTCTTCAACCATTATAGTTGTTATAGCCTTATAGGTAATACAAGTTCATATCAGTTTAGAGGAGTTGCTTGTTGGCCAAAGACCAAATAAAGTTTGCAAATAGCTGGTTAGGACCACCCAAACATGAGAATATGTAACGTTGCTAATGCAATGATTGATTTTGTTTTTAGTGAAAAGAAAGTGACATCCAGTGAGCTGTACTTAGTTTTGGCTTTCATATTGTTTCTGAAGTGCTTCACGTATACTGCATGTTCTTTCTAGCACCGAAGAGGGAAGAGCGAGATGATTCTTCTTCCAAGTTTCGAGTTAGGAAACCTAAGACGATGAGTCCCTATGTATTACTATTATGGAACTTTTAATGCTCTCTGTACAAGTAGTTACCAGAATCTCAATGAATATGTATCACTTCAGAGATGAGACTTTTGATGCAATAGTAGGATTTCCTTAGCACAATGCAACTCTTATTTTCGAATAGCGTTTACCTTCATAATCCTTACTCTAATGAGATTCATAGCAAGAAGCTTAAGTTATGAGACTTGACATCTGCACTTTCTAACTCAAATCTTACTTGAAGACACAAAGATTACTGCTTTAAGGATTTTACTTTTTTGACTTTGTGATGATACTTACATTACATCTTGAACAACCATTGAGCCGAGCACCAATTCTAGTGCAATGTGACTAATGGGTTTTCTGCACTGATTCACTGTGTGGATCCGATACCATCGAGTAATTTTTAGTTCATCACCCTCACCATTATTGCAATCTCCATATATGTGCCTATATTCAGTTGAAATGTGACTAGTTTCTATTTGTTGATTTGTTTTCTAGTTAACAAGGTTGCTTACAGTTAAAGAAGACTGATTTGACATGTAACTAGGTACCTACTAGCCATGATCATTGTCAGCGTGACATGACCATTTTCAGAAGTTAATTTGATTTCTCCTAAACTATTGGAGTCTATGATGGACGTTTTTTGAGAAAAACTGGAAAGACATTGAATTGCCATAACTTCTGTTCTTATAAACCACACTTTTGCTTCGCTATAAATGTAACCCTGAACACAAATTTGAACTGTTGCTAACTTTTGATTAATGCATGATGTGGAGAAGGATATGACCAATTCGGAATTTCGAGAAAGGGTACTGACGACACAATTGATCAGTGTTGCTCAATCTTTTATGATAAAGAAAAGGTAAAAGATTTGAACTGTACTTTATCATTCTATGAATAATTTTATTTCTCCGTATTGAAATTTTAAAGTGAACCAATAATTACAAATAGTTCATTTTTTGAATGAAGGTGGAACTGTTAGAAGGGGGGACCTTTTGGTTGTCAGAGTCACCTTCAGTCCCGGGAAGCATGTCGTGGGGCTCTATAGCTCCTTGCATCGCCACATGGGCTATATCCTTTTCCATATATATTTTCCATCAGAATCTTCTTTCCTTTAATGACACCTGACTTCCTTGACGAGCTGTTTACACATTCCAACTGAAAGGGGTTGAACCACCAGGTTTCTCTTTTCAGATAGTCAACACTAATTTAGATGAGTTCAGTCCCCGTGCTCGTCGAAGAAGTGCTTTGCTCACATGGCAGCATATTGCATCTTTACCTCCCAATTTGCCTGTTGTGTACTGTGGCGGATTTAATACTCAGAAGGAATCGACAACAGGTCGATTTCTCCTTGGCAGATCTAGGTATTAGATTCTGCTTTCTGTTTGTTACGTATGTTGCATCATGCTGACATGTGCCTATTAAATATGGCATTTTATGAAATGAGTGTTATAGTATGGGACTCAAATTTTCATGATAGATGATAAAAGTATCCGTTATCTGTCTTACAAAGTCCCAACTCCTGTACCACACGAGGCTAAAGTTCTCATTAAATTCTAATTGTCTGCATCACCAGCTTGCTCAGTCTGTTAATTGTTTATATTATAAGGTCACTCATTTTGTTTCCTGAACCTAAAATTTGTTCATTTCTGGCCATCTCTTAGCATAGAAACATTAATGCTCCGTTTTGCTTCTTCTAGAATCTCCATTATTCGGAAAAGCATTGGATCATCACTGCCATTTGTAATTCAGATACCTCTGCACGAACAATGAATTGATTTGACAAGGATGCAGATGATCTAGGAACTTACAATCTTCATTTCTAAAAACTTATTTCAGAAGAATTATACACAGACGTATTGTATAAAAGCCGAGGGTTTCTCATTGTGACCTGATAAACTATATTGATATTTGCTATTTTCCATTATTCTTTTAATTTCCAATTTCTATGTTACTTTCTGTACAGAGAGCATGGTGTTGTCGGTGATATGAGAGACGCTTGGCCGAGCGCTCGAGTGAGAAAAAATGTGTCTCTCATTCGCACTTATCATGGATTTAAAGGTAATATCTTTATTGCTATATTAATTGGGCGAAAGGCATTGTTCATCATACATGTTGCCACCATTCCCCATTTTATCGTACATGGTTTATAATGTCCCATTTTATCACTCATGTATAGAAAATGAACAATTTTGGTCTTACCGTGAAAGTTTCTGTTTGTGCATTAATCTAAGGAATTTGCAGGGACATTTATTCTCATTTACAACCAAAACTAAAAAGAAAAAGAAATAGATAACCCCCCCTCCCCTTCCACATACCCACCCCTACCTAACACCACCAGCGTCCAGCGCGTCATCATCCTGTTCAATCCAAACAAAAGTCCAATACAGACAACAGCAATGCAGACCTTAATGACTTCATTATGATTGTCATATTGGAAACAGTAAGGTCTATATTGTATTTACCACATCCACATCTACCGCAGTACGTTGACATCTGCCACCATACAAATCATCCAACCACATAAACAATTTTCACTTTTCTTTCGGTTTCTGGATAGAGGGAGGCAGGATATTTGGTAGTGGTAAAATTTCTGCAAGAACTATGTCTCCTTCTCTCTTGAGATATGCAACAAGTCACCAATTCAACGTGCATGCTGGTTCAACGTTCAACGTACAACTTAATGGAAACTGGTGAGAATGTATTCATGTCCATACCCAAGGGTTACACTTGGAAATCTTGAGGACAATGTTGCAACAAAGATCTATTTCTTGCAGCAGTCTTATCCCAATAACGTGAAGAATGGTTTCTGCATTTGTCCTTGACAGTTAGCATTTAATTATTATTTTGGTTGTAAATGACAAAACCATCCCTGCAAATTCCTCGGAGTTAGTGCACAAACAGCATATCTAAGAGTAAGACCAAAACGTTCATGTTTTAAAGGTGAGTGATGAAACATGACATTTTGAACATTTATGATGAACATTGTCTTTGCCCTTGTTAATTTCGGTGAGTATAAAATACGAGAGTCTCAAGTCTTGGATTCATTGACCACAATACCAATTTGGTACCTCAATTATCTCTATATGTGCAGGACGTCCTAGTTCCATTTACATTTCTAAATTCTCGGGGTTTTGTGTATATGTTCTCTTAACAAAATACATGTAAAGAGAGGATGCACTAATCGATTCTCTTTGATTTTGGCAGGAGACAAACAAGGGCCTCTTGAGTTCCTCAAGCTGGTTTTCAGAGCACTTTGTCTCTGTTGGGATCGGCAGACTCAGGATTTGCATATTGACTGGATTCTATATCGAGGCAGATCTTTGATACCTGTTTCTTCAGAAGTTGTTAATGACAATATCGATGGACTTTACCCATCATCTCACTATCCCATATTTTCCGAGTTCATGCTTCCACGTTCAGTAAGATTCACAGAGGCACCTGTTGAAGACGCAAATTGAGCCACCATTACACGCTAACTCTTGTCTACACCTCCTCCACTGCTATACGTCGGTATTTCCATTTTTTTCATTGTTGAAGTACTACTGATCGTTGAAAAGTAAAAGTCTATACTTTTTGAGTTTTCGCGAATATAGGGTCCCTCTTTAGCTGTTTGTATGTGTATTCATTTGGTTATCGAACTTGGCCCTCATTTGGTGTATAAGATCTTTGAAGTGTTTGTATTTATTCCATTATATCGAAGATCCAGATAATATAAAATCTTCAATTTTTTTACGACACAATAATGCCCATCGAGATGTAAACTTTAATATCAAACTAGGCGAAAGTAATAAGCGATATGGATACGAGTGTTTCGAAGTATTGTTTTGATCCAGGTCAGGAGTACAGGAAATACTTAAATAATTCATGATCAATAAATTAGGTGGTTTTCTCAACTATGTTTCTTTATTTAATCTCGATCCTTGTCATTGCAAGGACTCTTCATACGAACCTCATCTTCGCGAGTAATATTCCCCACCTTGTCTTTGCCAGTATGTTGAACATAGCAGCACCGTATATCAATTTCAGTGATCAACTTTACATGTTGCTGCCTGAAAAGTGGATCAGTGGTCGTTTTTCGCTATAGTCAACAGTGTCGCAAAACCTCGCCATCCGCTGGTCCGGCACCACGAACTAACATTTCCTCACTAAAGTTGGCGAACGCCAATGTATGCACTGATCCTTCAAATTTTCCTGTACAGAGTCGCCAAGGGGTGCCCCTTGTGCCGGATTCCAAATTTTCCCCAAGTCCAGGAGCAACTTCAGCCTCCACGGAACTATTATCATCGTTGGTTGGACTATGAGTATGGTGCACAAAGGACAAATTTGGTGAATGCATTTCTTGGACTAACACCGCCATGACAGCATCCTTCTGAGCGACACCACAGCTCTCCTGCTCATAACTGCTCTGCGTGTGTAAACCGATGCCCAAACACGGGCAACAGCATGGCCAAACACTATTTGATTCGACAAGCTTACCTTGGGCAACGATTCATATAGTCCATCGATTCATATAGTCCCGAGTATAAATGGAGACCATATTGCAGCACCCGGCTATTTTTTCCTTTAATACCTTTTTACGCATTGCTATTGCTGCATCAGGGGCATCATTAGGAAGACCACTTCTTAAACCATTCACGACTAGTTGGCACACACCATCCAAAGACTGAAGCGTTGCAATCAAGACCTTCGTCCCCTCATAAGCATCCTATGGTGCAGACTCATCAAATACCTAAGAAGCCAAGCTCACACAAGCTTTGGACCATGTTCCACACACAAAATAGGTAAGTGTCATTAAATCGTTGCTTCAGGACGAACAGGTTTGTTCCCATGAGTTTCAAAGACAAATGAAGCCAAGACGGCCAAACATCTATAATTTGGATACCAAATTAACAAGTATATGCAGAAACGGAACTGATTTTCACATAAACTAAAGAGAATTGAACTTCTTATAGAAGAGTTGCGACTGAGAAATCTACACGAATGGCAAGGCAGTACTTAATACAATTTCGATCAACTGATAACACGCAAAAAAAGAAGCAAAGGGTAGAAGGCTTTCAAACATGACAATAACGATACATTGTAATATGAGTAAACAAAAGAGTACCATAAGTTATTACTAAAATGTATGCAAAAAAGGGCAACCCCTAGACTCGAGAAACGAAGAGAAAATCATGTTAGCAGACTTGTTATGTTAATGCTTCGGCTAAAATCACAGGGGCATTCTATTTCTCATGCTTACTCCAATTTGAAGTAACTGGACCAAGTGATAAATCTGTGTGACTATCAAGACGACGAGAATAGAAGGTGCTTCAAATCGCTAGCTATAAGAGAGAGGTTACAACTAACCTCCCTGCATAGAAAACTGAGGAACAGAACTTCATCTAGGGCAACACAACCAACTGATCTAGAAGAAAAAGTACCAAGTCCTACGCACCCTCGGCTTTTCAGACAATCTCAGATAGAGTAATGGTTGTTCCAGAATTATGCACTTAGCCACTTACATTTACAATAAAGGATAATATGTATACATGATACAAGATGGTAAACTGGTTCTTAACACAAAATCTGAAATTTTAAAAAATGTATGCGTAACCTGACGCGAGACATTTTTCCTGTAGGATACTTTTTCCAGTTCACGAAATTGAGTCTCGAAATCTGGCCAAGCCTGTTTGCCAGACGATGACCACCATCTTCAAACAAGCAATTTACTCAGCATTTATCCACTGAAGATAAGGTACACAGTTGATACAGAAATGAAAAACCAAAAAGAGCTGCACAACACAGGTAAACCACATGAAACTCACAAAACCTTCATATCAAATTAAAATCGAAATAACGCTAAATAAGCAAATACATTGCATTCTACCTGTTGCCGATATAGCACTAAATCATAAATACTAATTCATCGTTTTGCCCACACACAAATACTACAAACACACTGCAGCTCAAATTCAACACCCTAAAGTCATTGAATAAGATATTACCCGGCATTATATCAATGCACCAACGAAGGGGCATCTGAGTTGACCAATTTATATGATATATTCGACCCCATTAAGAAATGTTATCGAGTATACTTGAAAGTCGATTTGAATTAAAAGCGAGTCTGACATGCAACTGGGAATCGATTCACGAAGGACTCATTGGATAATTGATTGAAAATCGAACATTCATGGACTCAAGATAATAGCAAACTGATTGGAGAAATTGAGATAGAAGTGATTGACTCCAAAATATAACCTTAACATATACTGACTTATGAAAAAAATGGCAAAAGCAAACATATTATTAATAGATACCAGAGCTACAAATAATATTACAAACACATGCTATTGTTGCCAAATAAAATCAGGTTTATAAAAACTTCAACTTAAGAACCACAATGTCAATATTAAGACATTTAAAAAAATGCTATCACTACAAATCCTAGATTTTCAAGTTCTCGTCCTCCTCCTAGCCCTCTTCCTCGTCCTCATCACAATTATCATCATCAGCCTCATCGACTTTCAAGAAGTCATCTTCCTCCTCCGCGTAAATAATATCATATTCAGCCTCCTCCTCTTCCTTTTCCTCATCACAACTATCATCATTAGCCTCCTCGAGTTTCAAGAAGTCATATTCCACTTCTTCCTCCTCCTCCTCGTACATAATATCATATTCAGCCTCATCCTCTTCCTTGTCCTCGTCACAAATATCATCATTAGCCTCCTCGATTTTCAAGAAGTCATCTTCCTCTTCTTCCTCCTCCTCCTCGTAAATAATATCATATTCAGCCTCCTCCTCCTGCTCCTCCTCCTCTTCCTCGTCCTCATCACAATTATCATCATCAGCCTCCTCCATTTTCAAGAAGTCATCCTCCTCCTCTTCTTCCTCCTCGTAAATAATATCATATTCAGCCTCCTCATAATCAACATTACATTCCGTTTTCTGTCTCTTGCAAAAAGACTCATCACAATCATCATCACGTCCTCTTTTGAGTGACCCTGCTTTATTATAAAATTCATCTCCCAAAATTTCTTCAATACCATTTTCTTCTTCTTCCTGCACACGTCCTCATACTCAAGATTATATTCAGTTTTATGCCTCTCGCAAAAAGACTCATCACATACAAGATCATGATCCCGTTCATAGCTTTCGTCGAATTCAAGCTCTTCCGGAGTGAGATTAAAAGGTTCTTTCAAGCCGACTGGAAAATCTCGAATAACTCTTTTTCTTGCTGCTCTTGATAGTTTTTCCCATGGCGTAGAGGCACCGCCGGAGCCAGCCCCTTCCACTGTTTCCATGGCCTCCTCCATTTTCAAGAAGTCCTCCTCCTCCTCTTCCTCTTCTTCCTCCTCATAATCAACATTACATTCAGTTTTCTGTCTCTTGCAAATAGTCTCATCACAATCATCATCACGTCCTCTTTTGAGTGACCCTGCTTTGTTATAAAATTCATCACCCGAAATTTCTTCAACACCTTTTTCTTCTTCTTCTTGAATAAATTGATGCTCAATGTCCGGTACCTTCATATCGTGCTCCCATTCATAGCTTTCGTCGAATTCAACCTCTTCCGGGGTGAGATTAAAAGGTTCTTTGAAGCCGACTGGAAAATCTCGAATAACTCTTATTTTTGCTGATCTTGATAGTTTTTTCGATGGCGTAGACGCACCGCAAGGGCCAGCCTGTTCCACTGTTTCCATGGCAACAAGTGCAATTCTCAAATCCGTATAATCTATAGAGAGAGGGGAGTGGGGTTGGGGGTGGGGGTAGGGGGTGAGGGTAGGGGGGTGCTTGCTGCTGGGATTCTTAAAGAACAAAGTGTTTATATGAATATGATAATTGTCTGAAGGAGAACTGAGAAGGCTTTAAACTTTAAAGGATATTGGATGGGCTTCTATGTTGGGCTAGGTTGTTTGTTCCCGCTAAATTTTGTAAGGCATTCAAAAATATTGACAATTATTCGAATGAGATATTAAACTTTTGAATAGATCACTTTACGGCGTCTTGGTTAATTTTTTTAGACAAGTTTGCACTTTGAACAATTATTTTAGACCAGTTTGTCTGTTGTCGGATTTTTCATAAAACGGAACTTTCACAAATGTTAAAGGTTTGTAAAATTGTCCAAAACTTTAATACTTGTGAAATCCTCATTTTACCCTTAATGAAAAATCATGACCGGAGACCACTGATCTAAAATAGTTGTTCAGAGGGTAAATTGACCTATTCAGAAGTTTAGTCCCTATTGTCAATAGTTTAGGGAGCGCTATGATGTTTTGCCTTGTTTTTCGTGCTTAATTTATTACTTCATCCCAAAATGACAGGGTCATTTAGCTTTTCACGATGAACAAGACACGACTTAAAATATAAATATCTTTAATTTTACATGCACAAAAATTTGATATTTCAAAAATTCATTAATAAAACGAATCTCACAAGATCTCATATAAGTATTATGTCTTATCGGCTGATGACAATTCATTGTCTAAGATTTTAACATTTGACCAAAAAATACAAAATATGCGTATCTTTAGCGATGGAGGGAGTAGTATTTTTGGAGATTACATTATTATCTACCTCTATTCTCTAATCATATTAACAGAAAAAGTTTCACTTATAGATGTAAATTCATTTTATTATAATATAGTATATTTCATGAATTTAAGTTATAGACCAAAATTCAAATTTATGTCAAATTAGAATATGATTTTAAAAAAAACAATTACATAAAATTATTTTGTTACTCTAATTATGATAACTAGAGATTTTATATTCAGGTTCCCCCATATATGATTCCCTCGAGTTAGTAATGGTCCGTTTGGATTGGGGTAAACCTAGGTGAATCTAGGTGAAATTTATCATTCACCCCGTTTGGAACCAGTTTTTTAAGGTTAATGTAGGTGAATCTAGGTTAATGTAGGTTAACACATTCTCCTCCATTCACCCTCAAATCATTCACCCCCAAATCGGTGGGTAATGCTAGGTTAACGAATTAATTTTATATATTTATTATTAGATGAGACTTAACTACCCATCAATAATATTACTCTCTGCCAAATATTATTTGCCTCTAAAAAAAACTTCCCTCAACATATAAATTGCCGCTTCAGTTCTTTCTTGCGTATTCTTGCCAACTCTTTCTTTCCGTTTGAAAAAACAGTTTTTTCTTGACTGCTCTTTCTTTCTCGCTTGAATAATAAAAAAGATCATATTTTTTTGCTTTTCAATTTCAATCCGTGTGTACTATATTTGTTTGTTGCTATGTGTAGCTTTTTCTCCTAGTGCAATAATCAGTGTTAATCATTTTTTCAATTAATCATCTGATTATCAAATCACGTATGTAAGTCAACATATACGAGCATTGGCATATTCCTTGTTATAAATCCTTTTGTACTATATGTGTACTAATCATTAAGTACACGATATTTGTTGTTTATGTTTATCTTTTGTTAAACATGTGTATGTTTATTTTGCTAAAGATTATTGATATGTTTCTTTATTTTTTATTATAGAACATATTTATGTTTTGCTAATGTTTTTATTTAATAACATTTAATTTGCAAACAAAAACAAGGTATTCTGTGTAGAAATAAAGAGAATGATATGATGTTGTTTTTCAAGTTATTAATTATTTTGTTTTACCTAGTGAAGGGTAATTGTATCCAAACAGGATTTATAATAGTTTCACCTACATTCACCTGCATTCCCCTACATTCCCCTAACCAAGGTTAATTTTAAATGTTTACCCTCACCTAGGTTCACCCCAATCCAAACGCACCATTAGGTGCTTAAAAAATCTCTTAAGCATGATGTTTAAATCGTTCTTATACCGTTAGATAAAAAATATTTAATGTATTATGATCCAATGGTCATATTAAAAAAGGCTAGTTCTGTCATTTAATATTTTACATTTTAAACCAATGAAACATCAAAACGTAGGATTATTTTCCTTCTAAATTTGTCATGTAATTAATTTATTTCCTTCTAAATTTGTTATGTAATTAATTTATTTCCTTCTAAATTTGTTATGTAATTAATTTATTTCCTATTTTCTTGCCTCATTTATTACATCTTTATCTTGTATAGTTTGAATTTCAAATTTCAAATTCATGTCCAACCAAATGATTATTTACATGATCTCTTTATTTCAATTTCCATTTTCTATTTCCGTTTTTGCATCTTAATTTTTTTCGAAGCGTAAAGTTTCAATTCATTAAATTATTGTTTCAGTTCGTTCTTTCCATATTGTCAACCATTCGGGTTTGGACAAAAATAAAAACCGAACCGACATCATCGGTTCTACGCTAGATAGAACCGAAATTGGTTCGGTTCCAAACGGTTCGGTTCATATCGGTTCCAGCTCGGTTCCGGTTCTGGGCCTCGTGTTTCGGACCTAATTTTGAACCCACTTTCGACTTTGAAATATTAGGTTTGTTTGTTTCTAGCTAATATTATTATTCATTCTCGACTCAAATCTAAATGTGATTAGTAAAAAATATTAAATGTAACTCATAATTAAGTTTCAAAGATATATCTACTCTATATAAGTTTAACGAGCTCCTTTTAAAACTAATTTCGAAATTTGTACACACATTTGTCACATGGTACCAATTTTTAAATATATATGTATCCATATATTAATAGCTTAAAACATATTCACTTATCAATTATTATATCATACTAACAATAAACAATGTTGAATCCTCTCACCAATTATACTTTACTAAACTTAATTTTTTCTACATAAAATTAGTCATCGGTTCGGTTCGGTTTTTATCGGTTTTCCCACAAGGCGAACCGCGTCGGTTCAGTTCCCTCAAAGGCGGAACCAAAATCGGTTCGGTTTCGATCGGTTCTAACAAAATCGGTTTTTTTCGGTTCGGTTCCGGTTCGGTTCGCCTCGGTTTCGATTTTCCTCCACACCCCTAAACCAAATATATTTGATTTAGCAATTCTTAGGGTGCGTCTAATAAATATGATAGTGATGATGGTGATAATAATAATAATAACAATAATATTAATAACAATAAATATGATAATAATGATGATGATAATAATAATAATAGTAATAATAATAATAATACTGCTAAATTTATCAATATAATCAAAGTCGCTTGTCTAAAGATCGATAGTATTTTTAGGATAATTCTCAATGTTCTATTTTTTCTCATTTAATTATCTCATCTGAAGTAATGGATAATTACTCCCAATTTGCAGGTAATGAGTATTACCTTTTTTTTTTTTCCCAGACGATAGAAGTTACAAATACTCATGCGATAGGAAATACATTACAAATCTAAATTAACCAAGTGGGAGTCTAAGCTCCAAATAAACAGCTTCATCTTCTCTCACTGCTGTTGTAATGAACATCCGCGTCCTGGATGTGCCCCAATTCACGTAATGCTTAAACTTCGCTTCCTGGATGCGAGTCCGTCCCCGAAGTTGACTTGAAACGCTCGGAAATCCCACAGAGTGGGTGCTGGAAATCGCCGAAACGCCTGGAATCCCACAGAGTGGGTGCTGAAAATGCTGCACGAAAACGCTGCAAAGGCAGCCACGAAAGCAGATGAAGTATGTTTAAATATACTCCTCTGCGAGAATCGAATTTGTTATTACTAACTACCAAATCAAATAATTTAATTAAGGCAGCCTCTTTCCATGAGGTCTCAGGCCCAGTACCACTAGGCTAGAAGCCTTGGTGTAATGAGTATTACCTCAAATGGGGTAATTGAATTAACTAAGGAATGCAATAAAAAATTTATTATTACTAACTACCAAATCAAATAATTTAATTAAATTACATAGTCAACCTTTTTGATTATGGGACGCAATTCTCTCTCTAGTTTTCTCTCTAGAGTACTCTCTCACTAAAGGTTTTTCCTTAGTGCAATTCTGTCTTTTTCAAAAATCTTCCCTAAAATTTCTATCAAGATTGGTCAAATCACTGCCATATCAGTGCTAATTCTGTCTCGTTGAACCTCTAGGAAGAGCAATTGGTGCGTTTGATTGCTTGGGGTTTCTTTCCTTTTTCGGACATTCATAGTCAACCTTTTTGATTATGGTAGGCTCTCGTGATTATGACTCCCCGTTATGGTCAATTCTCGTCTCACTGATGATTACCTTATTCTGGCACGAGTTCATCTCTATTTATTCAATGGTTTTGGGGCATTGTATCATCAAACCTCATCCCATCTCCTTCCCCCAAAGCTATTACAGACTTTGTTTTTTGAGGCTTCCTTTGTTTATTCTCCTTTTCGGTTTATCTTCTTTAATAATGGATGCTGAATCCCTTAAACGATTGGTGGCCGAGTCTGAGGCTGAAGTGGAACAAGAGGAATTGTTCTGATCTACGGGTCTCTCGGGTTGAAGGCCCCCTGCTCCACGTTTTTTTCCCTACCATAGAGAAAAAGATCAGGGTATATGAATCAGGCCCGTGGTGTTTTGATGACAACCTACTTTTACTTAAAGAGTGGGTGAGAGGTGTTGATCCCACCACGCTAGAATTTCAGGAGTGCAAATTCTGGATGCATATCCGTGGTTTGGCAAACGAATTCTATACCAAAGAGATTGCCTCCAAAATGTTGGGGCCTGTCATGCAAAGTGAAGTCATAGAATTGCGACGCGATAAAATGGGGAGAAAATTTTTTCGCATTAGGGGAATTGTTAACGTCAACCGCCCTCTCCGAAGGCGGATGGGTTTCGAAGTTGGAGGCACAACTATGAAGGGGTTAATCTCTTATGAGAGACTCCCCATCATTTGTTTTCATTGTGGGTTCATTGGGCATCTTATTCGCCAATGCCCCCTGATTCCGGAAGATGTTGATCCCCGATCACAAGTTAGAGTTGATGCGAATATCAAAGCCCTCATGGAGAGATCATGGGTGATCTGTAGGTTGGATGCGGATTTTGTTCGAAGCGAGGAGGACGCATGGCAACTGCCTAGAGACAACTCCACTCTGGCTGAACGTGAGAAAGAGATGGTGCAGTCTCTACAACCGATGAGGACCCCGGGGTCCTGTGGTACACCTTCGGACCCCCCACGAGGGGCAGTGGCGAGTAGTCCAGCAAATGTAACGGCAATTACTATTGATGACACTCGGTCAAAAAGGATTTTGGGAGCTTTTAATGCCATTAATGACCCTGTTTCAAAAGGTGTTGACCAAGGGCCTAGTATTCCACCAGGTTTTGAAACAGTTATTAATGCAAAGTCTAACGCATTAATGCTGGAAGGAATAACGGGTGCCATTAATTCCATTTACACTAATTCCTCCTTTGAACCTGAGTTGACCCGAGACCCGGCAGCTGGGCCTGTCTCACACTCTTTAATCCGAGACAAAGGAAAAAATGTGGTGGAGACTTTTATTCCAGATTTTGAGGAAGGAGGGAATGCGCATGGTCTACTTTAGACTTTAAAATTTTTTGATTTTTCCACTGTTAAGGATTCTGCCCCTGGGATCCGTGTACACGAGAAGGACCACCCACCAGGTCGTCCCCAAGCAAACCGATTGAAAAGTCACAGGGAAGCAGTGGCAAAAAAGCGTCAACACCCCTACAACAAAGATCCGGTTGAAGCGTCTCCTAGAAAGAAGACATCTCTTTCCGATGATGGATTGGATGTCTCCTCCCCCAATGTTGAATCGGCTGGGACTGCGGAGCAGTCCAGCCGGGAGGGATGAGTTGCTTAGTTTGGAACTGTCGGGGATTGGAAAATCCTCGGGCAGTTCGATCGTTGATGGGGCTTGTCAAGTCTCATAAACCTTTATTACTTTTTTTAATTGAAACAAAATTGAAGGAGTCAGAGTTTGAGTTCATCAAGAACAAAATAAAGTTTCCGAATGGTTTTTGTGTTGAGTCCAAAGGGCGGCGTGGTGGTGTGGCCCTACTGTGGACTCGCGGTCTCGAGGTTGCGGTGAAGACTTTCTCCTCTCACCATATCGAGGCACATATACAAGACCATAATCAGGAACAGTGGCGGTTCGTGGGATTTTATGGTCACCATGAGACGGGGAAGCGGAAGTTATCTTGGGACCTTCAGCGTTTAATAAATAGCCTTGTTAGTCTACCCACTGTTTTTGTAGGCGATTTTAATGAAATTTGTACTAGTGCTGAATTTATGTCATGTAGAAGGTGTCGTCCGAATTGGCAAATGGACCAATTCAGTCAAGTCGTTCGTGATTGTCATTTAATCGATATTGGTTTTTCGGGTTACCCTTTTACTTGGTGCAATAATTTTACTGCTCCTTTCTCTACGAGGGCTAGATTGGATAGGGCCATGGTTAGTGCAAATTGGTCTTCCATGTTTCCTCACTCAAACCTTAAACATTTGTCTACAAACACCTCCGATCATCTGCCCCTTCTGTTAGATTTGGGGCCGAGATCTACATCCCAACCTCGATCCAAACCGAGATTCAGATTCGACGAGGGATGGTGTATGTATGACAGTACCAAGGCCGTAGTGGAGGATGCATGGAATAAAAGCGAGGCAGAGGATCCGGGTATTAAGGTTTTCGAAAGTATTCGGAATACTAGGTTGGGTTTTCTCCAATGGAAACGTGAGGTACTTGGGAGTGTTCCCAGAGCGATAAAAAACAAACAAGGTCAGCTGGATCAGTTACAACAAGGTATCATCACAAATGCCTCCAAACAGCATGCTTGTGTTCTGGCTAAGGATATTGATCGCTTAAGGGAGGTTAATGATATTTACTGGTGCTAAAGGTCCAGAAACTTTTGGCGGGTCAAAGGAGATCGGAATACAACTTTCTTTCATGCACTTTCCAATCAGCGAAGGGAGACCAATTGGGTCTCGGAGCTTTAGGATGCTCAGGGCACCTGGGTCAGAGATAGTGAAGGTATCAAAGAATTAGCTACATCCTTCTACACCAATCTGTTCACCTCTCAACAGGATAGGGGGTGCCCGGGACTTGGGTCTCTGCCCTTGAAAAGGCTAACGGACTCGGATAAAGAATGGCTAGCCTTGGAGTTCACGGAGGAGGAGGTAAAACGAAGTCTATTTTCCATGAAGGGTTCCAAAGCCCCTGGGCCGGATGGGATGTCAGCAAGCTTTTTCAAGCATTACTGGGGATCCGTTGGGAACGATGTTACTCGTATGGGGCTCCACACCCTCAATCAGGGGAAACTCCTTCCAAAAGCGAATTTCACTCTAATTACACTTGTCCCTAAGGTTCCTAAGCCGGTATCAATGGCTCAGTTCAGACCTATTGCCCTGTGTAACACGAGTGTCAAAATTATTGCCAAGGCGTTGGCTAATAGACTTAAAAAGGTATTACCCTCGATTGTCTCTGAATCGCAGAGCGCATTCATGCCCAACCGGTTAATTACAGACAATATTCTCTTGGCGTATGAATTGCATCATACAATCAAGAAGAAAAAGTCAGGGCGAGAGGGTTTTATGTCCATTAAACTGGACATGGTCAAGGCGTATGACAGAATAGAGTGGAGTTTCCTTAGATTTATGTTGGGACAGTTCGGTTTTAATTGCCATTGGATTAATGTGATCATGCAACATGTGGAATCAGTAACCTATTCTTTATTAGTGAATGGGGAACAAACGGGGTATATTAAGCCAGGGCGTGGTCTTCGCCAAGGAGATCCACTATCTCCATACTTGTTTATTTTATGTACAGAAGGGCTTATAGCTATGCTACGGGAAGCATGTGATAATGGTACCCTACATGGAATTCGATATAATGGGGTGGAACCTATATCCCACCTCATGTTTGCAGATGATACGCTGCTCGTTGGCAGAGCAACTTTGGAGGAGGCTTCGACTTTCAAGCACATTCTCCAGAAATATGAGGAGCTCTCGGGTCAGCTGGTGAGCCCCGAGAAATCATCTATCCTGTTCAGCCCGTGTGTAGCTAAGGATATCAGGAGGAGGATTTCGGGCGTGTTAGGCATTCCCGAAGTCCCCGACCATGGCAACTATCTAGGTCTCCCGTCCACTATCGGCACCTCCAAAAAAGAGGTTTTTACCTATGTCCTTGACAAGGTAAAGGCCAAAGTGAACAACTGGAAACCTAGATTGTTATCTAATGCAGGAAAGGAAATTTTCATTACCTCAGTTTTACAGGCGATCCCCACTTTTACAATGAGTTGTTTCCGACTTCCTAAATCACTATGTAAGTCGATTGACTCTATTCTCTCTAACTACTGGTGGGGATCGGGCCAAAATGGTAACAATAAGATACATTGGATAGCATGGAGGAAACTATGTAGCAGTAAAGAAAATGGGGGATTAGGGTTTCGGGATACACAGAGCTTCAACGAAGCTCTTCTCATGAAACAACTGTGGAGGCTGATCACCAATCCTGACTCTCTGCTTGCTCGGGTCTTTAAGGCTCGATACTTCCCTCAGCAAAATTTGTGGATGGCATCATTGGGAAGTGCTCCCAGCTTCACTTGGCGTAGCTTGCTTTCGGTAAGAGACCTCGTCAATAAAGGAACACACTGGGAGTTAGCAAATGGGGCAAACATAGGAGTATGGCAACAACAATGGGTCCAACACACGCATACAAAGAAGTTAATAACTCCGATTATTCCAGATTTAGCGGACATGAAAGTCTCCGAATTAATTGATTCAGAGATCGGGGTATGGAAAATTGACAGATTACTGTCAATTTTCTTCCCGGTCGATGTTGAGGGAATTCTGAGTATCCCTTTAAACGGAATCTCAGAAAAAGACACACCCCGGTGGATCGAAGACAAGCATGGCAAATTCAGTGTCCGATCAGCATACAAGTTCATCTTGGACTTAAAACAAGATAACACACAAGCTTCAAGCAGTACGGATAATCAAGATGATACTTTCAGACAGATTTGGCAACTGACAGTTCCCAGAAAAATTAAACATTTCTTATATAGAGCATGTCACAACAGGCTTCCTACCAAAGTCAACCTACTGTCCAAACAGGTCTTTACAGATCTAAAGTGCCCTCTATGCAATAGCAACCAAGAAGACGAAAGACATTTATTCATGCATTGTACATACAGTCTAGAAGTCAACAGTATCATCAAAATGCCGTCTCCGGCTACAAATATTTTAACTTTCAAAGATCTGTTTCGGTTCAACAAACAAAATGTTCCACCTGACAAATTCCGACTGTGGATTACATGCATGTGGGATATATGGTGTCAAAGGAACAGATCCGTTCATGAAAACACATTTAGGTCCCCGTGGGAAGGAGTTCAGTTTAGTACTTACTTTCTAGCAGCCGAAGACGCGGCTCCGACCCTTCTCCTGGCTCCGTTTCCTCAAGCCTCAACGCTCCTCAAGCATCTTCTCCGAGGGAAATTACTCAGATCTGGTTTTCAGTGGTGTCTTCATCGTTCTATCTCCGGCAACGGAGGGGGAGGTGCTAAAGGAGGACGTTTTCTCCACTCGATCTGTGCTCCTCCATGCTCAGCCGAAAGGATCGCTTCAGATCCGTTTTGAAGGGGGCTTCTCATCATCAGGTCCTCCGGCGTCGGAGGTAGCACAGACCAGAGGTGAAGTTTTTTGAAGGAGGAGGAGCTGGGGTAACAGGGGGCCGAGAGGTATGGTAGCCTCAGACATTATCCTCAAAGCCACATATTGGAAGAAGAAAGGTTTTGACAGTGGTCCACCCACTCAAATCTCCAGCACGGAGCTTAAAGAGGTGGGTAAAGGAAACCTCAGCCAGAATGGTAGCTTCAGGTTGTAATTACGCAGGAGAACATTTTGAAGAGGAAGGGACGTTTCGAATTCTTTCAGAGAACTTGAGTTCCGTCTTTAAGGAACACAAGTGTAGTAAATGAAGTTTAGTATTGTGGAGGCAAGGGTTAGGTTTTATATGTAGGGTTCGTTTGGATAGGGTTTGTGGCAATGGGCCATCTGATGGTCCGCTATATGGCCCATCCTATGTTCTGCCCTAATTTTTGTAACCCTTTTCGTTTCTGTACGGTTTATCAGTTTTAATATATATCGCTAATTATCAAAAAAAAAAAGTAATTTAATTAAATTTCATTCCATTTACATTTAATTGATTCCATTGTTAGCTACCAAATATACACTTATCTTATTTGTTCGTTTGTTTTTATACTTAAGGAAGTAAATAACCATTTTTATTAGTTTTGACTTTTTACTACAAAATATATTGTCATATAACAATTATTTGTTTTTATGCTTACAAAAGTTGATAACCATTTTTATTCGTCTTCGGCTTTTTATTACAAAATATATTGCCACAAGTATTAGCTAATGAACACTCTATTTTTCCATATCAATAATCCATTTTTTGTTTGTCTTGTTCGTTTGTTCTTTTTTTGAACCAAATCATCGTCATATAATATGTTTGTTTTTATAATTACAGAAGTAGATAACCATTTATTCGTCTTTGATTTTTTATTACAATATATATTGTCATAAATATCGGTTAATGAGAATTTTTTTCCGTATCAATGACACATTTTTTGTTTGTCTTTAAATCATTTTTTCAATAGTAAATTTTTTTAACCAATTTTGAGATAGTTTTTTAAAAAAAAATATAATGTTGCAATTTATACATCAATTTGGCAACTAGATTAAACAATATGTCTATAATTTATGTTTAATGGTAGGCGGGAGGGCATTTTAGTCCTAGTTAATTAAACTCAAGTCATCAAGATTTAATCATCCATTATTATCGATTTTCTCTCTAGAATTCTTTTCTAGCACAATTCTCTCTAGAATTCTTTTCTAGCAGATACTAATTTTTAGGACCCCCGGAGTCAATCCAGGGATCTCTTCACTCTGATTTTGCCAAAATCTTTCCTTTTTCTTTTCACTGGGGATCTAATTGGCAATGCATTACGGGATCGTTTATCCGCTGCCCATTGATTGTGATTTAATAACGCTTTTATTCGGTCTGATGATACGTGAATGGGAGATATGGATGCAGATCTCTATCAGCCCTATATATAGGGGCGTAGGGGAAGGAGTTCATATCTCAGTCCATTCTCTTTTTCTTTTTGTAAGCAAGCAGTGTCTTCGCTTCCTTTGGTTTTTTAGATTTTATAAATTCTTAGATATTGTGTTCACAACTTTTGCTATGGATCCCGAAAGTTTGAAGCGCATTATGGAGGCCAACAGAGAGGAGGAGGAAGAGGAAGATTTGATCGATCTTAACAGGATTGATTTGATCTCGGGTGTTGTCGAATGTGAAGCTAGCTTGTATGTTAAGGTGTTCGGGTTTCGTACAGGATTCATTAGCATCCAGGGATTTCAGAAAGCCATGGCTAAAGCATGGAATTGCCCAGATCTGCGGGTCACCCGTATCGAAGGACCATTGCTCCATGTTTATTTTCCGTCTATGGAGACGAAGAAGAGAATCTATGAGGCCGGTCCATGGTGTTTTAATGACAACTTACTCATCCTGCATGAGTGGAGACAGGGGGTTGAACCTCAGTCTATGGACTTTACGGAATGCAAGTTCTGGGTTCATATCAGGGAGTTAGCGGGGGAATTTTATACTAGAGAAGTGGCTTCCAAACTTCTCGGAAAATTCCTGAATTGTGAGATTGTCGAGATTCGACGAGATCTCATGGGAAAGAAGTTCTTTCGCCTGAAGGGTACTGTTCAGGTATTACGCCCCCTGAAACGTAGGTTATCCTTCTCTGTGGAGGGTAGATCGTTAAGGGGTAAGGTCTCTTATGAAAGACTTCCGATCTTGTGTTTCCATTGTGGATACATGGGTCATCTGATTCGTCAATGTCCCTTGATCTGTGAGGGAGTTGATCCCCGTACCCAAGTTTCCTTCGGTTTGGAGATCAAAGCCCCTATGGAAAGGACGTGGCTGGAACTCCGCCTAACGGAGGCAATTGTTCAAGCGGAGGCGGAACAATGGCAGTTGCCAACGGACAATGCAACACTGGTGGAAAGAGAAACGGCTGCTGCGCAGGAATTAATGACCCCCTCTATTCCGCCAGGACTAGAGGCATTAAATGAGGCCGTTTCAAATTTGAAATTCACACCAAAGCAATCAATGGTCAACCCCCTCTTTAAGAGGAATGAAGACTTTGGACTGGAGAAAACGGCTGCAAATTTATTGATGGGTGATAAGGAAACTTCCACACTTAATAGCCCAGTTCCAACTCAGCCCCAATTGGACACCCCTGTGGGGCCTATTTTTGAAGTAGGCCAATCATCTAAGGCTGTCCAACTAACGCCAGAAATCACATCCCCCCAGCTGCCGGGCTTCTTGGAGACACTTAAGTTCTTTGATTTCAATAATATCTCCCGCCCAGTGATTGTCGAAAAAAGGACAAATACCAAGGAGACTATGACTGAAGGATCGAAAAGGAAGAAAACTCGGAAGAGGTCTCATCCTTATGCAAGAGATGTGGCCAATGCTACACCAAAGAGGGTATCGCTTTCCTCTGAAGGATTGGATACTACCTCCTCTCAAGACACAACGGCTGAGGCTGCTGAGCAGCCCAGCCGAGAACCATGAGTTGTTTAGTCTGGAACTGCCGAGGTTTGGGAAACCCTCGGGCAGTTCGATCTTTAGTAGACTTAGTTGTTTTTCATAATCCTAGTTTTATTTTTCTGATTGAGACCAAGATGACTGCCAAGGACTGTGAGTATATTAAACGAAAAATTAAGAGGCCTAATGCGTTGGTGGTTGAGGCGCAAGGACGACGGGGAGGCCTGGCTTTGTTTTGGGATAGACGATTTGAGGTTGAGGTCAAATCATACTCTACCCACCATATAGAAGCCAATGTCAATGACGGAGAGGGGGTGCCATGGAGGTTTATTGGGTTCTATGGCCATCATGAAGTCGGCAAACGGAAACTATCGTGGTCGCTTATGCGTTTTCTTTGTAATCTTTCTCCCCTACCCACTGTTTTCGTAGGGGATTTTAATGAAGTTTGTTGTAATTCTGAATATGTATCCCACAGGCGTCACCGACCGGCTTGGCAAATGGATAATTTCCGCCGAGCGATTGATGACTGTGGACTTATTGATATTGGATTTGTTGGTTTCCCGTATACATGGTGTAACAATTTCATTTCTCCTTTCTCTACCCGAGCGCGGCTTGATCGAAGCCTCGCCAGCAAAGATTGGAATAGTCTGTTCCCTCAGGCCTTCCTCAAACACCTTTCGTCAAACACATCCGATCACCTCCCTCTGCTGTTGACTTGGAACAGCCCAAGTCAACAAGCACCAAAATCCAAACCGAGATTCAGATTTGAGGAAGGTTGGGCCATGTTTGAGGAGACGAAAGAGGTTGTAGTGGAGGCTTGGAATAAGACAAGACTGGGGACCGCAAGAGAACAGGTGTTTGAGAGTGTCAAGAACACTAGACTCGGTTTTCTCAAATGGAAGCGGGAATCTCTGGGAAATATACGGGAGCGCATTCAGGAGAAGCAACATCAGCTTGATACTCTCCTTCAAGGCACCATCACAATTAACTCTAAGGGTCAGGCATGCGTTTTGGCTAAGGAGATTGACAAATTAAGGGAAGTGGATGAGGTTTATTGGTGTCAAAGATCCAAGAACCTCTGGCGAGTAAAGGGGGATAGGAACACTGCCTATTTCCATGCCTTGTCGGCACAGCGAGGGAAGGTTAATCAAATCACGGAGTTGCAGGATGCACAAGGAAGGGTGCATAGGGGACGGGAACAAATCCAATGCTTGGCTGTTGGTTTTTATAAAGAGTTGTTTACATCTCAAGTATGCCAAAATCTGGATTTGCTCAACCATCTACCCATCAAACAACTGAGTCAGCCTGACAAGGATTTCCTCACTACACCTTTTACAGAGATGGATATAAAGCAGAGCATATTTTCAATGGAGGGGGGTAAATCCCCGGGTCCGGATGGTATGCCATCTTCTTTTTATAAAAATTATTGGGCAACTGTGGGTCCGGATATCACCAGGATGTGCCTGGAAGCTTTGAATGAAGGACATAGGATGCATAAGATGAATTTTACCCTCATTACCCTGCTCCCAAAGGTCCCAAAGCCCATATCAATGACACAATTCAGGCCTATTGCTCTCTGTAACACCACAGTTAAGATCATTGCAAAGGCGCTTGCTACCAGGATGAAAATGGTTTTACCATCTATCATCTCAGAGTCGCAAAGTGCTTTCGTACCAAACAGACTCATCACTGACAATGTCCTGCTAGCCTATGAGTTGCATCATACGATTAAACACAAGAAAACAGGCAAGCAAGGCTACATGTCAATTAAACTTGATATGCTTAAAGCATACGACAGGATTGAGTGGAAGTTCCTTAGGGGGATGTTATTCAAGGTCGGCTTCAGTGATATTTGGATTGATCGCATCATGAGCCATGTCGAGTCGGTCTCTTATTCACTCCTAATTAATGGAGAACAAGCAGGCTATTTCCGGCCGGGACGGGGCTTGAGGCAAGGCGACCCACTTTCGCCCTACCTCTTCATTTTATGCACAGAGGGACTTATATCATTATTAAAGGCAGCAGCTGATAATGGGACATTGCAAGGCATTAGATACCCGGAGGTGGAACCCATCACTCACCTCATGTTCGCGGACGACACCCTTTTGGTGGGGGAAGCCACAATAGCGGAGGCAACACAATTTAAGGCCATTCTTGAGCTTTACCAGAACTGGTCAGGGCAGATGGTTAGTCCGCAAAAATCTACCATCCTATTTAGCCCGAATGTGTCTAGGGACACTAGGACAGCCATCACCGGAATGTTAGGCATTCCGGAGGTGCTCTCCCATGGTAAGTACCTCGGTCTCCCATCAACCATTGGATCCTCTAAAAAAGAGGTCTTCACTCATCTAGTAGATCGAGTGAAATCCAAGGTGAGTGATTGGAAGCCTCGGCTTCTCTCTACGGCAGGAAAAGAAGTTTTCATTTCATCTGTTTTACAAGCTATCCCCACGTATACAATGAGTGTGTTCAAGTTGCCTATACAAGTTTGCAACGAAATTAACACACTATTATCTAATTTCTGGTGGGGGTCAGATTCAGAAGGAAAGACTAAAATACATTGGCTTTCGTGGGACACATTATGTCAGCCGAAAAGTAAAGGGGGCCTGGGATTCCGAGACACTAAAAGTTTCAATGAAGCCATGTTGGGTAAGCAAGCCTGGAGGCTGGTTACTTGCCCTGAATCACTCCTGGCCCGGGTTTATCGTGCTAGATACTTTCCACAGGGGGATTTCTGGTCGGCAACACTCGGTACTAAACCCAGCTACACTTGGAGGAGTATTCTGTCAATGCGGGACCTCATAAGCAAGGGAGTAAAATGGGAGTTAGGAAATGGACAAAGTATTAAAATATGGAATAACCAATGGGTAAACCACACGGAGACAGGAAATCTTATAACCCCAGTCAACATGCATCATCAACACATCACAGTAGCAGATCTCATTGATTCAGACATAGGGGTGTGGAATGTTAGTCTTATAAATGCCCTTTTATTCCCTGTGGATGCGGATGCAATAATTCAAATGCCTCTACAACGATTACATGGGACAGATAGGCCTATATGGACAGCACACTCAACAGGGTCATACACAGTCAAATCAGCTTATGAGTTAATCAGACAAATACAACCAAATCATGGAGCAGGACCGAGTAGCATACCAGATCTAAATGCATGTTTCAGTAAGCTATGGAGAATCAGATTACCAGGAAAAATCAAGCACAGTGTATACAAATTTTTGCACAACCGACAAGCAACTAAAGACAACTTGTTAAAACGGAAAATCACCGTGTGTCCCAAGTGTGTTTTTTGTAAAACAGAGGATGAAACAGGGGCGCACTTATTTCTCACATGCAAAGCAATCAAAAGTATCAATGAATTAATTAAGATGCCAACAATAGATCCAACAACTCATAACTTTCAATCATATTTTGAGACAGTTAGAAATCAGATCTCAACACAGAAATTGGTTCTATGGCTTACTTGTGTTTGGGATCTATGGAGTCAGAGAAATCGACTTGTGTGGGAAGGGACATGTAGAACCCCAGCAGAGATTGTTCGATTTGCTATCAACTACGTTGAAGCCGAACGGGCCGCGCCTCTTCGACTTCATCAGCCAAGACCTCCAGACCGCACTTGAATCTTGGTCGGAGAAGAAACAGCCCTCACATCTCACCAAGGAATCTTCTCAGTTCATGCACTAGGGGCTTTCTTCATCGAAGTCTCCGGTTGGCAAGGGGAAGGCTTTCTTAGCTTTGGTTGTGAAGGGAGGGAACTAAAAAGCTCAACCATCGGTGTGCCTTTTCGGCTCTTTGGAAGGGAACTGAAAGGTTGGGATCTGATTAAATGAAGTGAAGCATGCGGCTTCTATTAATGAAGTGGGTCTAAAGAAGGATTTCAGGTAGAGAGCTCTAATTTATAGGAGATTAGTTAGGGTAGGGTTTGATGCAATGGGCTCGCCTATATGGGGCCTTTGTTACCAAGGCCTATTTAAGACCTGTTTCCTTTTTTAAGGTCTATGACTTGGCTAATGCTGGGTCCAACTGTATGTATATATATTTCTTTTTCTTGAATATATCGCTAATTAACAAAAAAAAATGGTAGGCGGGAGGGCGAGAATATAGGCTTCCATTAATTAGCCTTTTTTGTTTTCTTTTTCTAATTCCATCAATAATTTTCCATTTTACCCTTTTTAAGAATTATGCTTAAACAATTGATTTAAGCATCTAAGTCATACTCTCGGTTCGGGCCAAATAAGCAATGTCACTTTTGAATGCTTTTACTTTCCATCTAGTTATGATCGATGTAGTTTATTATTTATCATTTGACATTATTTTTTGTCTTAATATGCACATTATATTGCAAACTTGTTATAATAATAGCACACTCCATCAAAATTTATAAAAATTAACATCTGATTATTCTTTTTATGTTATAAAATGATGTTATTTGTTTAACATGAAAAATAAATAATATCCCTTTCAAAATTACGAACCTATTTTTACACAAAATTTGACATCAATTGTAACGCCCCGCCCCCTGAAACCGGGTCGGAACGTTATTTGATTCGCGATGGACTGGCCTCACAAACCATCACGAGTCTTTCCAGCACGTTTTTGTCCTCACTCACGTGCTCACCGAGACACTTCCCAGTGGGTCACCCATCCTAGAATTACCCCAAGTCAAGCACGCTTAACTTTGGAGTTCTTCTAAGTTGGGCCACCGAAAAGAAGATGCATCTTGATGGTATGAGTAGTACCAATCAAATCATATCAAACATATCACATTGCTCACTCTGGGCCAGGTATTACAATCTCCCCCACTTAAACACTCAACGTCCTCGTTGAGCCACACACACATCCACATCCACATCCGGGACCGTACCATCCGTGTGAGACTCATCCCACAATTCCGGACGGCTCCGCTCTGATACCATTTGTAACGCCCCGCCCCCTGAAACCGGGTCGGAACGTTATTTGATTCGATGGACTGGCCTCACAAACCATCACGAGTCTTTCCAGCACGTTTTTGTCCTCACTCACGTGCTCACCGAGACACTTCCCAGTGGGTCACCCATCCTAGAATTACCCCAAGTCAAGCACGCTTAACTTTGGAGTTCTTCTAAGTTGGGCCACCGAAAAGAAGATGCATCTTGATGGTATGAGTAGTACCAATCAAATCATATCAAACATATCACATCGCTCACTCTGGGCAAGGTATTACATCAATTGTGAGAGAAAATTGCCAAAATGGTCCCAGTAAATATGTGCAAGTTGCACTTTGGTCCCCGATTATATTGGGGCTGCGGAAATGGTCCCTGATATTGGTAAAAAAGTAGCGTTTTGGTCCCTAACCGTTACTTTTAAACGGAAAAGAGTTAGGTTGGGGCAGAAATGTAAGATCAGCACAGTTAAGCCCTAAAAATGCGATTATAACTAATTAATTATGGGGCAAAAATAGAAAGTTGACAAGTAATTTATATCTACTCCCATCCCAATTCCCTCCAAAATTGTTCCCTCCAATTATTATAAATTAGTCTTCTACATGCCTATTAGGGCTTAACTGTGCTGATATTACATTTTTGCCCCAAACTAACTCTTTTCCGTTTAAAAGTAACGGTTAGGGACCAAAATGCTACTTTTTTACCAATATCAGGGACCATTTCCGCAGCCCCAATATAATCGGGGACCAAAGTGCAACTTGCACATCTTTACTGGGACCATTTTGGTAATTTTGACATCCAACCTAACAACTTTTCGTCTTCCAAAATTGTAAATTCTAGTTTCTTGCCTACTCTAATCCATTGATTCACCATGAATGACGACAATATTCTCTTCTCGCCTTTTCATTAGTTATAAATCCTGGTTATTCGCATGCTATACTTTGTTAAAGTTTTTGAGAATATTCCTAGTTTGTGATTTTAACATGTTATGTTGTTAGCGGACAACCAAATCTATGTTATTTCATTGTTTCACAAACTTCAATTAGTTGTAATAGTCAACCAAGCCTAGACAAATCTAGGCTGCAAAAATATTCAAAAATAATTAATTTCTCATTTTTTAAAAACAATCTAAAAAACATCAACATTCATGTTCATTCCTTGTCTATCAAACATCAAATTATTATAAGAAACTAAAATCTACAAAAATCACTTGCAATAAAATATTGAGGGAAGGAGAATTGACAATAGCAAAAATTATAAGAAATTGTTCAATATTGATTGAAAATCCACAATTACTTAGATTTAATTAAATCATTTAGTTTTTCTTAAGACAAGCAAAAAAATGCCGACCGACCGAGCTGTATACGAGCAAAATGGACGTTCGAAATATTGTTTTGATGGAAAATGTGCACACTAATAACGAGCCACGGGTTAGGGGTACAAGAAATTCCTTAAATAATTGATATGATCAATTGTGTAATTTAGTTTCTGAAAGTAGTAATGATATACAAATGGTTCAAATAAGTATGTATTGTGTGTGCTATGGTCCCTAAATTAACGTCACAGTTAAATGTTAACAAAGAAGGAAAATTTAAATTTGTCTTGGGGGACCATTTGGGCACACGATACACACTTGCAAGGACCATTTGCACAATGATTGCACTTACAGGGACCATTTGCGATCCTTTTGAAAAATGTAAAAATAAATATTCGTCTCAAGTGTTATCCGGATTGCAAAAATGTCCCAAAAATAAGTATCAATTGTTACAGAATGAAAATGAAGTAGAGTGAGTAGTTGGAGAGTTCCCCGGACCAAGGCGAATTGGCGTATTTGTATAGATTGGGGTTTCTCTCTTGATATTCTGTTTTAGCTTGACTTTGTATGTTTCGAATTTATCAATAAAGTTTGTGAGAATCACTACCAATCGAGTGAAACAAGCCGGATCGTATTTGAACAACAAAAGAAAACAAGAGATATGAACAGTATGCCAAGTGTTTGATAAAATGCGCAAGAGAACTAAAACTAAGAACAAAGAAGATGAACCAGAAAACTTGAATGTATTTGATTGAAAAGATTGAAATAATGTTTGTACATCAATAATGGAAGCAACTAACAACTATATATAAGAGAAAACTAAGTGATCAAAGTAGATAAACTTGGAGCGTGTTAAACAAAAGGCTCCAACGGTTATAATATCCAAAATACAGTTAAGTTAACCGCCTCCACGTCAGCTTCAGTTGTACTCTGCGCATCATCAGTTGTACCTTCTCCAAGAATGTGGGAACAGCAGCAAACTTAACAGAAACCATCAGCATTCACTTGTGCATAACCAATTAACATCACAAGAGCTTTGTAAATGCTGATTTAATCAACATAATTCAACATTCCCCCCTCAAGGTGAACTACTGGGGAGGAAGTTCATCTTGTTCAACAAGGAAACAAACAAAGGACCTTGCAAAGCCTTAGTAAAGACATCTGCAAGCTGTTTTTGAGTATGAATATAGACTGGCAGCAAGAAACCTTCTTTGTAATAGCCCCTAATAACATGACAATCCACCTCTATGTGCTTAGTCCTCTCATGGAAGACAGGATTCTGAATGATATGCAAGGCAGACTTATTATCACAATGCAAAGGGATAGGCAGAGGACAAGGCAGATGCAAATCACCAAGGAGATAACTTATCCATTTTAATTCACCAGAAGTAGCTGAAGCACTTCTGTATTCTGCCTCAGCAGATGACTTAGAAACTGTCCCTTGCTTCTTGGACTTCCAGGATATAAGAGAATTCCCCAAGAAGATGCAATAACCAATCACTGACCTCCTAGTTATGGGACATTTAGCCCAATCTGAATCACAAAAACCTTCTAAGCTGAGCTCTGCATTTGCTGAATAAAACAATCCATGTGTAGGAACACCTTTAAGATACTTAACCACATGTAAGCCAGCTTGAAACTGTGACACAGTAGGTTGTTGTAAAAACTGACTCAGAACCTGCACAGCATAAGTGACATCTGGCCTTGTGAAATTAAGATAACGGAGCCTCCCTATCAACCTTCTATAGACTGAAGCATCTGCCATGAATGGAGAATCATCTACAACCTGCCAATCTGTGCTAAGAGGAGTACTCACAGGTTTTGCACCCTGCAAATCCATATCCAGCACAAGATCTTTAATATACTTTTGCTGAGTAACAAATATTCCCCTGGCTGATCTTGCTATTTCAACTCCTAAGAAGTATCTGGCCTGCCCTAGGTCTTTAATAGTAAACTGTTTATGCAGAAAAGACTTCACCTTAGCTATGTCAGAATCTTCATCACCAACAACTAAGATGTCATCTACATAGACAACAAGAGCCAAGAATCTGTGATCAATAACAGAAGTAAACAAGCAGTAGTCATTTGTTGACTGCTGAAAGCCATATGCAATGAGTTGCTCTGTCAGTTCCAAATTCCATTGCCTTGAAGCCTGCTTCAAACCATAAAGTGATCTAACCAATTTGCAAACCTTATGATTTGATGATTGTACATACCCTTCTGGTGGATACATGTAAACATCTTCCTCCAAATATCTATGTAAAAATGCATTATTAATGTCTAATTGATGTACTATCCAGCCCTTTGCTGCAGCCAAAGCCAAAATCAATCTAACTGTCACCACTTTAGCCACTGGTGAAAAGGAATCATAATAATCTTTGCCTTCAATCTGATTATATCCTTTTGCCACCAGCCTGGCCTTAAACTTATCCACACTTCCATCAGCCTTATACTTGACCTTATACACCCATCTCCATCCTATAGGCTTGTGATTTGGAGGCAAATCTGTCATAATCCAAGTCTGATTTTCTTCCAGTGCTGCCAATTCCAACTGCATTGCCTCAACCCACCTTGGATCCTGTACTGCTTGCTTGTAGGTGTGTGGCTCCTGTATACTCATAACATTTCCAAGAAACAAAGCATATGCAATGAAAAAAACAGGTAATGCATCCAATGCAGCAGTATTAACTTGATAGTCCTCTAACCACCTAGATGGCTGCTTAATTCTAGCTGATCTTCTAGGCTCTTATCTATATTCATGTACTGTTTCCTGAACATCATTATGCCTATCTTGTTCAGTGTTTAACCCATCCTGTCCTAATCTTTGTTTAGGGGATTGCACTATAGGTTCATCATCTTCTATGATATCTAAATGATCACTAGGAAAATAAGTATTCTCAGCAGCCTTATCAGTACTTCCAAAAACTTCCAAACACTTAGTCTTATAAGGAAAGATTTTCTCATGGAAGATGATATCTCTACAAACTAGGACCTTCTTATGGATAAAATCAAAAACTCTATATCCTTTTTGACCATAAGGATATCCTATAAAAACAGCAGCCCTAGCCCTAACATCAAATTTTCCTTTATGAGGCAACACATTGGATATAAAACATAGACATCCAAAAACTCTAAGAACATTATAAGAGGGAGCCTGATCATGTAGAACTTCATAAGGAGTTTTCCAACTCAATATAGGAGTAGGAGTTCTATTAATAACAAAAGCAGCAGTTAAAATGGCATCACTCCAAAAAATTATGGGCAATCCTGAATGAAAGATATGAGACCTAGCAACCTGCAGCAGATGTTGATGTTTTCTCTCAACAACTCCATTCTGCTGAGGTGTATATGGACATGTCTTTTGATGCACTATGCCTGAACTAAGCAGTACATTCTGGAATTCATAACTAGTAAAGTCAGTCCCATTATCTGTTCTAATGTTCTTAACAGATTTATCAAACTGTGTCTTTACCATAGCTATGTAACATTCCATAATTTTACTAGACTGATCCTTAGTACTCATCATATAGACCCAGGTAGTTCTACTCTTATCCTCAACTAAAGTCATAAAGTACTGATTCCCTGTCCTGGAAATAACCTTATAAGGCCCCCATAGATCAGCATGCACTAATTGAAAGAGTTCTGTACTTATAGTAGTGCTACTATCAAAAGGAAGCCTATGCTGTTTAGATAAAGGGAAAATCATACAAAGCTTAGCACTGAGCATCTTATCTTCAGGAATATCAATAGAGTGTCTAATGACATTAGTAGAAGCATGTCCTAATCTCAAATGCCAAAGTGAACTATCATTAGTGTCAATCTTATTGGCTAGATACTCAGAATTATCTCTATGATGGATCATGGACATTAACTGATGAAAACAGTCAGGATTAAAAGAGGACTTGTCCAACAAATATAGTCCCTTATCTTCCCTAGCCACACAAATGATCCTCTTTGAGGCCAAATCTTGAAACACAGCACATGAGGGATAGAATTGTATGTGTAAGTTCAGACTCCTACAAATCCTAGTGACAGAAAGCAGATTATACTTAAAAGAAGAGACATATAGGCAATCTTCCAGAAAGAAATTATCTCCTAATTTGATTCCTCCTATCAATTCCACATACTTAGTGGAATTATCTGGAAGATGTACTGGTGTATGCACAAGGGGTGGATGTGAGCAATGGAAGAGGTTGGCATCTCTACACATATGTGTAGATGCTCCACTGTCCACTACCCATACATCACTTCCAAGATTCTTGGATATGGGAATATTGCAAGTTAATATACCTGCAAAATCTGAATATTGTGAATAATTTGCAGCCTGTGAGGTCCCAGCAATTCCCTTTCCTTTTTCTTGCATAACTCTCCCCACCTCTTGTTGCACCATGTTTGCCATCATAGTCTGCATCCCATTGCAATCATTCATGTCAGCTCTCATATGTGTTGATGATTCTGGTGTATGTTCTGATTGTGCTATGTTAGCTTGAGCCTGAAATCTAGGTCTCAACTTTCCTCCTCCACCTTGCATTTGGCCTTTTGCATTCCACCAGCTAGGAAAGCCATTAATCTGAAAACAATCTGATTTAGTATGCCCTTTTCTTCCACAATGTTCACATTTGAGGTTTGATCTATCCATCTTATTGTTAGTGAATTCCTTCTTTCTTGCTTCCAAGAAATTAATATTGTTTTGATTTCTTCCCTCATTTGGAACTTTCACATACATTCCTACATTTTCTTGAGCCAAAAGACCACTTTCTTTCACATTTCTCTGCTGCTCAAGATCATTAATCATTCCATAAACTTTGGGCAATCTAGGCATTAGATCCATTAGTAGGATGTTGTGTCTGGTTTGATCAAATGCATCATTCAATCCCATGAGGAACTGCATTACTCTTTCATTGTCACTTTGCTTGATTGCCTCTGGATCAATCACCTTAAGTTCATCCCATAATCTTCTGAATTTGTTGTAGTAGATAGGCACAGAATCACTGCCTTGTCTAATCCTGTATATTTCCCTTCTAATTTCATAGATTCTTGGTCCTTTGCTACCTCCAAATCCTTCTCTTATCTCATCCCATAATGTCTTGGCATCATCAATAAAAAGAAATCCATCTCCAACCTCTGGGGTTGTGGAATTTAGAATCCAAGAAATCAGTGTAGAATTAACTTTTCTCCACTGTTTGTGTGTTGGATCATTCTCATCTGGTTCTGGGTAATTCCCTGTTAAGAACACCAGTTTATCCCTTGCTTCAAGAGCCACTCTCATCTGTCTTGCCCATGGAATGTAGTTCTTCTCTGTCAACAAATTTGACACCAAGACCAAGTTTGAATGATCAGAACTGTGTAGGAATAGTGGATTGTTGGAACTGTAGATTGGGCTATCATCCTTGACACTGCCATCTAGCTGCTCTCCATCTTCGTGTTCACTCATTATGGCTCTGATACCATGTGAGAATCACTATCAATCGAGTGAAACAAGCCGGATCGTATTTGAACAACAAAAGAAAACAAGAGATATGAACAGTATGCCAAGTGTTTGATAAAATGCGCAAGAGAACTAAAACTAAGAACAAAGAAGATGAACCAGAAAACTTGAATGTATTTGATTGAAAAGATTGAAATAATGTTTGTACATCAATAATGGAAGCAACTAACAACTATATATAAGAGAAAACTAAGTGATCAAAGTAGATAAACTTGGAGCGTGTTAAACAAAAGGCTCCAACGGTTATAATATCCAAAATACAGTTAAGTTAACCGCCTCCACGTCAGCTTCAGTTGTACTCTGCGCATCATCAGTTGTACCTTCTCCAAGAATGTGGGAACAGCAGCAAACTTAACAGAAACCATCAGCATTCACTTGTGCATAACCAATTAACATCACAAGAGCTTTGTAAATGCTGATTTAATCAACATAATTCAACAAAGTTCTTTTTGGAAAAAAAAAAAAAACTTTTCACTGAAAAGTTAATATAGGGACCATCTGTGCATATGATACACTTACAGGAAGCATTTGCTCATCATAACCACTTACGACAACTATGTCTTCTGAAGTTAGAACTTAGGTGCTTAAAAAATCTCTTAAGCATGATGTTTAAATCGTTCTTATACCGTTAGATCAAACATTTTTAATATATTATGATCCAATGGTCATATTAAAAAAAGGCTAGTTCTGTCATTTAATTACATTTTAAATCAATGAAACATCAAAACGTAGCAAACAACATGCGTATTCTTTGACAATTTGTTATGGAAGTTTCCTTGTAAAATTTTGTTATGTAATTAATTAATTTCCTATATTCTTGCCTCATTTATTACATCTTTATCTCGTATAGTTTGAATTTTAAATTTCAAATTCATGTGCAACCAAATTATTATTGATATCTAATAACGTCAAGGCAGAGATAACAAATAAATTTACAGTTAATGATACCATAAATGTGAATAAAATTTATAATTTTTTAGTTGTTTTTTCCTTTGAGGTTCAGGGATATATTTTCTGATCACGAAAAATTGTTCAAAATTGGATCCATTTTTGCAAAAACGATGTTTCCTTGTTTTTATAACAACTTTAATATTTTTTTTTTTGATAATTAGCGATGTATTGATTAACCGAACGAGAAAAATTACAAACCGAGTACAGAGCCTTTAAACGTAGGCCCAAAAACCAGAAATTGATAGGATGGGCCGAACTAACTCAGGGCCCAAGCCTAACTAATGCCCTAACCCTATTTCCAAGCTATAAAAGCACTTCAAGGTGCTCAAACCCTCATAATTCAACTGAGCTTCCATTAAGCCTCAACTACCAACCCTAAATGCTCTAGAGAAATGAACAGTCGTGTTCATTCTCTGATCCTATCTAGCCGAACTTCCATCTCCAAACTTTCTACAACCACCCAAACCTTATTAGAGAAGAACCCATCGGATTCATTCTCAAAAGACTGATGTCTTTACATCTTAAGAGGAATCGAAAATGATTCCATCTGAGAAAACAGATCGGAGAGTCTAGGAAACCCCTCCCGCCTCTCACCCTCGCCTGGTCTTTTTCATGAAAAAACCGTGACCCTTCAGCACCCCCTTTCCCGTCGCCGGAGATCCGATGAGGAGTAAGCTTCACCAAAGGAGGCGGATCTGAGCTATTTCCCTTCTGGGAGGCCGCTGGAGGTGACCACAGTTCATGCAATCGGACACGAAGCTTGGATGAGAGTCGGAGCAGCTTCTTCGGCTCCTAAAAAGTAAGTCGCAAACTTCACAACCTCCGTAGGTGTACGAAACTTGTCTTCGTGAATCTTTCTGTTCCTTTGGTACCAAAGGTCCCACATGCATGTTGACCATAGTTGAAACTTATCTGGTGGCATCTTTGTTTTCATTTTCCTGAATAAATCTCTGAAAGACACTATGTCCGAGTCTATAAATGGTGCCTTAATCAAACTGTGTATTTCTTGTGCAAAATCACACTGAATGAATAGATGAAATTCATCTTCGTGCTGTTTGTTGCAAAATGAACATAATTGGTCCAGAACTACATGCCTTGAATGTAAATTTACCTTTGTTGGTAGTCTGTTAAGACATGCTTTATAGAGGAAATGCTTGATTTTTCTAGCCACTGGAGTTTTCCAAATCTGAATGAAAACTTGGTCTTGGACCGGATGGCTGCTCGATGCTTGTATATGTGCCTGATGTGTGTCCTGGATAAAATTATAGGCTGATTTAACAGAAAACTTGCCTTGTTTGTCTGCTTTCCACCACGGTTTATCTATATTGTTCAGATTATTTAGTGGAATGCTTAAAATGCCTTGAACATCTATGGGCCAGAAGGTGGACAGTAGCTTGTCCATTTTCCACACCCCGATTTCTGAGTCTATAAAATCTGATACTTTGAGATGCTTAAGATCTGGGTCTGCTGGTGTTAACACATTATTTGAACTTGTATGTGGTGCCCAACTCTGGTTCCAAACATCTATGTTATGTCCATTTGCTAACTCCCATTTTGTGCCTTTGTTGACGAGGTCCCGGACCGACAGTATGCTACGCCATGAAAAGCTTGGAGAACTTCCCAGTGATGCCATCCAGAAACTATGCTGAGGGAAGTATCGTGCCTTCAAAACCCGAGCCAGTAGAGAGTTTGGGGAGTTGACAATTCGCCAGACTTGCTTCATAAGGAGCGCTTCATTAAAAGTTTTTGTATCCCGAAACCCCAAACCCCCATTATCTTTACTTTTACAAAGTGTAGACCAGGCTACCCAATGTATTTTATTCTTTCCGTTTTCGCCTGATCCCCACCAATAATTTGAAAGAATTGTATTAATTTCGTTGCATAGGGACTGTGGTAGACGAAAACAACTCATTGTAAAGGTGGGGATCGCTTGTAAAACAGATGTAATAAAGATTTCCTTTCCCGCATTAGATAATAATCTAGGTTTCCAATTGTCCACCTTCGCTTTGACCTTGTCAAGAATGTAGGTGAAAACCGCCTTCTTGGAGGTCCCGATCGTGGATGGGAGACCTAGATAATTACCATGGTCGGAAACCTCGGGAATGCCTAACAATCCCGAGATATTCTGCCTGGTTGCAACAGTCACACAAGGGCTGAACAAGATTGAGGACTTTTCGGGACTCACCAGTTGACCCGATAGGTCCTCGTATGTCTTGAGAATATGTTTGAATATAGCTGCCTCCTCCATAGATGCTTTCCCAACTAACAAGGTGTCATCCGCAAACATGAGGTGGGAAATAGGCTCCACCCCTTCATATTGAATCCCATGAAGTCTTCCCCTATCACAAGCCTCCTTGAGCATAGAAATGAGCCCTTCGGTGCATAGGATAAATAAATACGGGGATAACGGATCGCCTTGCCGTAATCCTCGTCCTGGCCTAATAAACCCTGTCTGTTCACCATTAATCAAGAGGGAATATGTAACGGATTCCACATGCTGCATAATAAGCTGGATCCAATGATCATTAAAACCGAAATGCCTAAGCATAAACCTTAGGAAATTCCATTCGATCCTATCGTATGCCTTAACCATGTCCAGCTTAATGGACATAAAGCCCTCTTTTCCTGTCTTCTTCTTTTTTATCGTATGATGAAGTTCATACGCAAGAAGGATATTATCCGTGATCAAACGATTGGGCATAAAGGCACTTTGGGATTCCGAAATAATCGAGGGCAAGATTCTTTTCAGTCGATTAGCCAATACCTTGGCTACCATCTTGACACTCGTATTGCATAAAGCAATCGGTCTAAACTGCACCATTGAAATCGGCTTAGGGACCTTTGGGATCAGTGTAATCAGTGTAAAATTCATCTTATTAAGGAAGATCCCCTGATTAAGGACCTGGAGGCCCATTTTGATGATGTCAGGACCCACTGTCCCCCAATAATGTTTGAAGAAAACAGGGGACATGCCGTCCGGTCCCGGGGCTTTGGACCCTTCCATCGAGAACAAACCCTGTTTCACCTCATCCTCTGAAAAAGGCATGGCCAACCAGGCTTTATCCGAATCAGAAAGTGATTTGAGTGGGATAGAACATTGGATTGGTCCTCCTGGGACCTGCTGTGATGAAAACAAGTGGGTATAAAAAGCTTCTGCTAGCCTTTTAATGCCTGCTATGTCCCTGACCCATTCACCATCTGAGTCCTGTAGTTCGGAGACCCAGTTGGTCTTTCTCCTCTGATTAGATAAAGCATGAAAATACGCAGTATTGCGATCCCCTTTAACTCGCCAAAAATTCCGAGATCTTTGGCACCAGTAAATATCATTTGTCTCTCTTAGCTTATCTATCTCTTTGGCAAGCACACAAGCTTGGCTTTTTGAAGTATTTGAGATAATCCCCTGCTGTAGCCTATCAAACTCCTCCTGCTTAGCCGTAATAGCTCTTGGAACACTACCCAAGACCTCACGTTTCCACTGGAGGAACCCCAGTCTGGTGTTCCGAATACTTTCGAACACTTTTGTACAGGGGTCACTATTAACACTTTTTGACCACGAATCCTCCACCACCAACTTAGTGCTATCATACATACACCAGCCTTCCTCGAACCGAAACCGAGATTTAGTCTTTGGTTGTGGAGGCACCCTATCCCCTATACACAGTAAGAGTGGTAGATGATCCGATGTATTCGTGGATAGGTGTTGTAATGAAGTATTAGGGAAGCCAGCGTGCCAATTAGCACTAACCATGGCTCTGTCAAGTCTAGCTCTTGTGGAATAAGGAGATACAAAATTGTTACACCACGTAAACGGATACCCCGAAAAACCGATATCAATTAACTCACAATCAAAAACAACTTGACGGAATTGGGCCATCTGCCAATTCGGTCGACCTCTTCTAAACGAAACAAACTCAGAACTAGTACAGACTTCATTAAAGTCACCGACAAAAACAGTAGGAAGACTCGAAAAGCTATTAATAAAACGTAATAAATTCCACGAAAGTTTCCGTTTCCCAGTCTCGTGATGGCCATAGAAGCCTACAAACCGCCACTGGTCCACGGCTGATTCCATAATGTGAGCCTCGATATGGTGTGAGGAATAAGTCTTGACTGCCACCTCCAATTCTCTATTCCATAACAGCATGACACCACCTCGTCGCCCCTTTGCCCCCACACACAAACCATTTGGAAACTTGAGTTTTTGTTTAAGAAACTCAAACTCCGAACTCTGCATCTTTGTTTCTATAAGAAAAATAAGACGGGGTTTGTGAGCTCTGACCAAGCTCACTAATGCTCGAACTGCCCGGGGGTTGCCTAATCCCCGACAGTTCCAAACTAAGCAATTCATTTCTCCCGGCTGGGCTGTTCCACAGCCTCAGCCGATTCTTCAGTAGGGGAGGAGACATCCAATCCTTCATCGGAAAGAGATGTCTTCTTTCTGGGAGATTCCATAGAGCTGTCCTTCACATACGGGTGTTGCCGCTTCTTAACAGCTGTGGTCTTGGCGCTCTTGAGCCTGTTTTTGGATCCACGAACAAGGCTGGTCTGAAGGTTGGTGGGCTGGTCCGTATTCTGATCATTCTTGACCGAGGAAAAGTCGAAAAATTTCAAAGTTTGAAGTAAACCATGAGCATTACCCCCTTCCTCAAAATCGGGAATAAATGATTCTACAGCCTGTTTCCCTTTATTGACCGGTTGATGAGGATGGGCTGGCCCCTTAACTCGTCCGTTATCTTCTTCTGGGTCAAAGGAGTTATTGGTGTAAATGGTATTCATTACACCCTTAACTCCTTCGACCATTAATGCTTTTGACGAATCCTTAATGACGGATTCAAAACCTGGAGGGATTTTTGGGCCTAAGTCAACGTCATTAAAGCACGGAACAGCACTGCTAGCCCCAGCCGTTAGGCTGGTCCCTTTTGGACATTCCGGTGTCTTGACCGAGCGGACCGATGCCGGAGTTGGAAGAACACGTAGAGCTAATTCCATCTCTTGCTCCCGATCTACTAGAGTTGACGTATCCCTAGGAATTTGCCACGCATCCTCCTCACCTTGTAATGTTTCTGCGTCAAGACGACATATTATCCATGAGCGCTCCATGGGTGCTTTTATACCACCATCCACCCGTACTTGGGTTCGTGGATCAACATTTTCCGGAATCAATGGGCATTGACGTATGAGATGCCCAATGAATCCACAATGAAAGCAAATTATGGGCAGCCTCTCATAGGAAATCAAACCTTGAATCCTATTGCCTTCAACTTCAATTCCCATCCGTCTCCTCAAAGGCTTCTCCACATTAACGACACCCCGTATCCGGAAAAACTTCCTCCCCATCTTATCTCTCCTAAGCTCAACAATTTCAGATTGCATGAAAGTCCCAAGCAGCTTAGATGCAATCTCCTTGTTGTAGAATTCATTGGCCAATCCCCGAATGTGAACCCAGAATTTGCATTCAACGAAACTCAAAGTCGTAGGATCCACCCCCCGGACCCATTCCTTCAGTATGAGAAGATTGTCATCGAAACACCACGGGCCCGCTTCATACACCCGAACTCGCTTTTCAATGGAGTGGAAAAAAACATGTAGGAGGGGCCCCTCCACCCTGGAGACCCGCAGATCCGCACAGTTCCATGCTTTAGACATGGCTGTTTGGAATCCTTGGAGACTCACGAATCCCTTGTTGAAACCATATACTTTCACATAAAAACTGGCTTCACTTTCGACCAAACCCGTGATAAGATCGAAATCTTGCAACCGTAAGTCCACCAAATCCCCTTCATCCGCAGCTGCGGCCAATTGTTTCAAAGCTTCGGCATTCATGTTGAAAACTGCGTACTGGGATAGAACGAATAGGATGGCAACACACTTAAACCGATGATTCAAAGAGCCTATAAGAGGAGAAGGAAGGCAAGTGATGTGACTATTCTTCCCGATCTCGCGAGTATATATAGTCCATGAGAGGGTACGTAAATTGGCAAGAATCTTTGAACAAGGAAAGAAAATTAAAAATAAAGAGTAGCCAGAATTGAGGAAAACCCAATCCGTGATTAGATTGACCAAGAAGACCATGGAAAGCCGTGAATTGAATATTAACTCTAGGAGAAAATCAAGGAAGATGTGATACGAAAGCCGTAGTTTTGAAATTGGAGGCAAGAAAACAAAGAATACACTCTAGGCAAAACCTAAGTGATACATTACTCTAGAGAGAAAATTCCTAGAGAGAAAAAGATTTGATCGTATTGTTTATATGTGATATAACAACTTAAGTATTGATTTAAGATATCTAACTACTTGAATATTTTTATTTCCTTATTTTTATATTGATACTTTTGAATATAAATATGAACATAATCGTAGGTCATTGACTCATTTCTAAAAGTAAATTGTAAATAGTTTACTGCTAAATAATATAATAAAAAACAAATATGTGTAACAAAGTTTACATATTTAAATATGGCTTTTTTTCATCTAGGCCCCTGAACTAATTAGTAAATCCCAAATCAGCCCTTCCCACCTTTTTTGTCCCAAATAGGCCCCTGTGCCCAAAAAATAGCACCTGAACTTTCATTTTTTCCATTTCTCTTATTTTAAATTTTAGATAGAGGGCAAATTAGTCTAATCACATCTAAAACTAACTCAACCTAATTATAAACTAACCCAATCTTAAATATTTAACCCAACCTATTATAAACTTCATCTTCAACCTTTAACCCTACCCCCACCCCCACACCCACCCCACCTTTCTTCTTCTTCCTTCACTTCTCTACCGATTTCCTCACAAGATCCATGGCCTTTTGCTATGAAAACTCAATCATTTCACTCTATTATTCTTCCTTTCAAACTTTGTCAACATTTTATTCCCTCAAACCCAACAAAAATCGAATCTTTTCTTCAACAAAATAACAAAAATCGAATCTTTGTTGCACCCTGTGCAGGTCGCGGGGGAGGGGGTTGTTGTTGCACCCTGCAGGTGCGTGGGGGAGGGGGTGGGGGGTAGGGGGCTGTTGCAGGGGTGGGGTGGGGGAGATCTGTTGCAGGGGTGGGGGGATCTGTGGTGCGTGGGGGGGAGGGGCTGCAGGTGCGTGGGGGAGGGGGTGGGGGGGGGGGGGCTGTTGCAGGTGCGTGGGGGAGCTGCTGCTGGTGCGTGGGGGAGGGGGTGGGGCTGCTGCAAGTGCGTGGGGGAGGGGGGCTGTTGCAGGGGTGGGGGGGCTGTTGCAGGGGTGGGGGGTGGGGGTAGGGGGTGGGGGGTGATTTTTTAATTTATAATAATTAAGTTATTATTAATAATTATATTTATTTTTTAATAGTTTCAATATATTTTTAATCTAAAAAATCGAATCCGAATATTAACAACTAAAATATACAATATAAATACAAACATGAATTCGAGTTTCAAATACGAGAATGTCAAAATACTTTTTTTTGTCTGGCACCTGAACTTTTTCTTCAATTTTGGCGCTTAAATGTTTTTTTTCGGAATGGCACCTGAACTTTTCTCGAATATTTCCCTCCAAAAACTCATATTTTTAATATGACTAACTTGCCCTTGGGTTAAGGATTTTAAAAAGTCAAAAATATGAAAAAGTCAGCAAAAATGGAAAAAATGAAAGTTCAGGTGCCATTTTTTGGCCACAGGGGCCTATTTGGGACAAAAAAGGTGGGAAGAGCTGATTTGGGATTTACTAATTAGTTCAGGGGCCTAGATGAAAAAAAGCCTTTAAATATTGTTAATAGTTGTTCAATATTGATTGAAAATCCGCAATTACTTATTTTAATTAAGTCATTTAGTTTTTCTTAAGACAAATAAAAAACATACGCCACAAGCATGTACTTCAGATGAGCCTTCACAACTATATATTTTGATTCTCATTATGTTTCATCTAAATCTTTTTATAAATAACAAAGGTAATTGTTGAAAGGATCTCCGTAAGTAAGCGACTGTTGCATTTTGGTCTCTGAAAATAGTAACGATGTGCAAATGGTCCAAATAAGTATGTATTGTGTGTGCATATGATCCATAAATTAACGTCACAGTTAAATGTTAACAAAGAACGAAAATTTAAGTTTGTCTTGAGAGACCATTTGTGCATACGAATATACGATACACACTTGCAAGGACCATTTGCCCAACGATTGCACTTACAGGGACCATTTGCGATCATTTTGAAAAAAAATAAAAAAAATCTTCGTCTCAAGTGTTATCTCAATTGTAAAAATGGCCGAAAAGTTAATATAATAGTTATCTTTTCACTGAGAAGTTAATTTAGCCATTTAGGCACCATCTGTGCACATGATTCACACTTACAAGGAACATTTGCTCATCATTACCACTTACGAGAACTAAGGTGCAACGATCACCTTCCTACTGGAACCATTTCGGTAATTACCTCTATAACAAAAGACATAGTTCAGAAGTATTCAATTCCAGTGATTACATTACATGTATGTACCTTCTCAATCCCAAAAAGATTGTCCAGTTAGATATAGTATGTATACATTTCCTTGGAGATCCTCAGTTTTGGTGGTCATATAGGCTGAGGCCGTGTCTGCACAATAAAGATATCTTTGCCAACCAAACAACCTTCGACATCCTGAGGACCACCAAACTTGCGCTCTAAAAACAAACCGACAGCACCAAGTCGTTGTCCAAGTTGCTGCCTGAAAATTGGATCAATGGTCAATGGTTTTTTGCTGTAATCAACAGTCAGTCGCAAAACATTGCCATCCGCTGGTCCAGCACCACGAATTACCATTTCCTCACTAAAATTGGCGAACGCTAATGTATTCACTGATCCATCAAATTTTCCTGTACAGAGGCGCCAAGGGGTGCCCCTTGTGCCAGATGCCAAAGTTTCCCCAAGTCCAGGAGCAACTTCAGCCTCCACGGAACTATTATCATCATCCGTTGGACTATGAGTGTGGAGCACAAAGGACAAATCTGGTGAAAGCATTTCTTGTACTAACACAGCCATGACTGCATCCTTCTGAGCGACACCGGCAGCTCTCCTGCTCATAACTGCTCTGCGTGTGTAAAGCGATGCCCAAACACGGGCAGCAGCATGGCCAAACACTACCGGATTTGACAAGCTTACGTTGGGGATTGATTCATATAGCCCAGCAGCTGACATTCCAGCCAAGTCCTCCACATTTGCACTTGAGCGCACAATTAATTTAGCATTCTCTGAAAATATTTTTCCCAAGCTTTCCATGATATCTCCAGGTAGCTGCAACGAAGATATCAGCTCTTTTAGTTCATTACAGTGTGCATCAAGTTCTCCAGCATCAAATTGAGCTACTTCAATCTGTTCCAAGAGGGACCGAAAAGTATGCATCAAGTTGCTCTGTTCTAATGCCAATTCCATGGAGCCAAATGGTATAACTGCTCCAGTTGGAACACGGAAAGAAGCTGGAACCCCTTGATCACTATAAACTGTCATCACAAAAGTTGATTTTATATGCGTTACGCAATATTAATACAAGATAAAGAAGATCCTATAGTACATTAGATTTGAAGCAAATAAGATAAATAAGATCCTATAGTACATTAGATTTGAGGCAGGAACACAGTTAGGCATCAATGTGTTGGTCAGATATAACCTTTTGTTTATAAAACCCTCAAATAAAGAGCCTGCAGATTAAGTTTTCATTTACCGAAAATGACAAGGAGGTTCTTCATATTTTTGTCAGAACTGTTAACAAAAGAATTTTATTACCGAAAAAGCTTTTAATATCACACTAAAATATAGCAAGAAGGGGTTCCAAAACATTAAAACATTGAAGTCCTATGAAGAAAAATGAGAACCATTACATAATTATCACAAATATTTCAAAATTTAATATGGAAAACTCGAATAGAAACCTTTGTTAGAAGTTGCTGCGATAATTGATAGACGACCACAAGCAGTTGATTTTGCACCACAGTTTTCTACATTTGCATCAGCAAGCTCTATAATGCCTCCAGTTGATACTACCTGAATAGTTTTGCATGTTTACGAAGTTTCAGCATGAAAGAAATTTCTAGTGAAGTAGATGTCAGCTTAAAGTGAATCTTAGGCGATCACAGATAATTGTTAGCAACATACAACCTATAATACCTGACTTGCTCCTGATGGTTTTTCGTCTGACGAGCTTGCTATATTTAACGAAGCAGCATCAGCAGAGATATTATTTCCCCCTACTATTTTATCCCGGTTCTGACCAGATGAAGATGGAAGTAATTTGACTCCAGTTGAGGATGCTTCTACTCTGGAGAGGGAGAAAGCCAAAATAGAACGAAAAAAATGTTGAAGAACCAATAGAAATAACATTCATTTACTAGTACAACAAAACAAGAAATTGCAACCAATTTAAAGTTTCAAAAAATTTAACCTCACATATCTCCCATTCAGTTCTTTGATATTAGAAACTTGATCATCATCTTCACAAGTCACAAATACGACTTTTTCCTGCAACCAAGTGACGTCAACGCATGATTACCAACTAAATGGGAAATATCGTCCTTCGAATAGAGATAGTACACTTACTTGCCGGGCACGGACACCAAGATGAGATAGATGAGGCAATTCCTGCAGAAGGATTACTCCGGCTATGTTACTTCCAGCAGCAGTTACCTGGCCAATGTTTATAAGCATCTTAATACTATACCTGGGAACATTAAACTCACAGATATGATGACTTCGCAATATGTTCTCGGAGAAAATATAAACATGACTAACCTCTTCGTCTCCGTCAGCTCTGTTAACAACAAGTATTACAGGTCCTGTCACAGTTGATGGTAGAGATCCGGGGACTATGGAGTCCACCTGCAGTCAAATAATAAACACTCTGTAAGTGATATAAGAGAGATGGAACTCAAGTTACACAAGCAACAAAAAAATCCAATAGATTGAAAATATCTGTAAAGAAAGAATTTTATCCTCATTTTTCAGGTGATAAAACAAATTCAACTCCAGGAAGGTCTAGTGAGATGTCATGTATTTTAAATAAGAGCATCACAATGCTACACAATACAATGATGCGAATGAGGTTAGAGGGCATCACATAATTGTAGGTAAGGAAGTTGGGCTGATAATTGCCAAAAAAGAAAAAAAAGATATCTAGTTGACAGCAGGCGCCAATGCTTCCAAAGCAGTGAAACTAACAAAGATAAAAACAAAGGGAAAAGAGAATGTGACAGCTTATTTTTATCATACATCAAACGAATCAGTTTAATAACGTTTGATATGTATATATAATATTGTTCAAGTATTTTCTTGTTATATTAACCCCGAAATCTAAACTTAAAGTTACAACAACAAACATTACATAAATGAGTGAAGTATTACTGAAGTTTAACACAAATGACTGAAGTACTTCATGTTGTTGATCTTTAACAACAAGTATTACTGAAGTTTTATGATGAAAAATATGTATTGACCACCAAGTTAAATATGTCAAGTAGATTGGAACGGGAAAGTGTTACTTCATCATTTGCATATGATGTTTCTTTAGGAAGCACCTGTATCAGAGTCCCAGATGCATCTCCAGGAACAATAACATCCCACCCTTGAGATCCAAGTGTACTTCGAACAGCTTTTAGGAGAAGAGTGCAAAGCTTTGATACTTGAAAGATCATACTGAATTTCAAGAGGAAATTACTAAATTTTGTTAATTTCCTTAAAAAAAGTAAGCTAATGCCAAAAGAGAAGGGAAAAGAACGAATATAAAATCGAGTTAAATCAGTACCCAGCTCGAATCTCTGCTTCAGTAAACGTTCTCACACTGTTTTCAGGAATTCCCAATGCTTTACCTAGTATCTGCAATAAAATCATTCATATCAAGATCTTAGAAAATAGAGTTTTAATGTACAACTTTATCGGCAAACAGTATTCTACTTCGTTATGCATTATTGAAAAATATCAGGCATGCACATTTTCGAATTCCTTTAATTCAACTATTAATTGCCTATTCAGTTTTTCTCACAACATTATATCACACTAAATGCTTCAAATCCATATCCGAAACAAGTAGGTATTAAATTCCATCAAAGAATGGAAGCATCAACTTAATGAAACAAACAACACACCTCGACTTTCTGAGGGAATATCTCAAGAAGTGCCTCAGAGTACTCTTCCGTAAGCCTTCTTGCTCTATCAAGTGTTGCTTTAAGTCGCAATACCCACATTGTCTTACCATTTTCCACCCCTTCAAAAGCATGAGCACAATGTTAAAAAGAATTGGGAAGAGGGAATAAACCTCTCTCATCGAGAACATGGGTGAACCTTCTTTCTCCTTGAAACCTTTGCTAGTCCATGCACGAAGCTCACTTCCAATAGCTCCACATTCTTCAGCTCTCCAACCACAAAGACCCAACTGGGAGATTCCAACAGTAAGTGCTTTGATTGGCTCAACCCAGGCGCTGATGTTCTTTGCATTGATACTGGATACAAGCTGTTCAGTCCCACCAGCTGCTTCAAGTGCATTTAGAAACCTGTATATCAAATCTATCAACTTCTACCTATGTGAAGGGAATCATATGGCAGTCATATACTGTTTTATCAGTTCAATCGCATATGAAAAATATTGTTTTAAATGTACCTCATCAAAGCTATAACGATAAGCTATTCTTTCAGGTATAAAAAATTGATCTATTAGGAACTGTTGCAAGCAAATACATAAGGTCACTAATCTGCAAATACAGGGACTGTATTGTCAATAATACGGCTTGAATTGGGAGATAACTGATCTTCAATTTTCTCTTGTGCATGCTAATAGAAACTTCTATAAAGGAAATATATTTACGTAGAACAAGATTTTGTTATAAAATGAGGATCGATAGATGGAGAATGCAGCTAATAATTTGATAATCAATGTAAAAGAATTATATCTCAAATACAAACAGTTTTCTTCTCTAATCTACGTATCCTTCATTCCACTTTATAACAGATTTAACCGACTCCAAACAATAAAAAGCGAAGATTTAAGGTACAAACATGCTTAACACTAAAATTAATCCAAAACATCTTATTATATATCAAAAGCTTTGTGAATCTGATGCAAAACGATTTAAATAATATTACTGGTCCTGAGGAGGAAAAAGATCGTAACATCTTACCAAAAGGGAGATTCGAAGAAAAATGAGTTATTAGTTGGTGCACATTCAGAAACAGATATAATACTAGAAAAACAAAAATCAAACAGAAGGTTCCTTCCATAAGAATTGTTGGTAAAAGTGAAGTGTATTTTAATTATTTATCCTGATGTAGCTTCGAAACTTACTTCCAATAACTTCTTCCATAAGAACCATTTTGTTTACTGAAATGACCACACTAGATGATCATATGAAAGAAGGGTTATTCACATCCATTTCAATTGTATATGGTAAACAAAAATTTAAGCTCTAAAGTGATCTACATCCTAGTAAATGGTTAAGATATATGCAGCACAAGAAATTAGCTTTGAAACAAGCTTTAAACATATCCAATTACCTGCTCATAAGAACAAATGCATAGTCTTCCAGACCAATCTCACAAAGTCGCCACTATAGAATGAAAGTCATATTATACTTTTAGATACATCCTGAGTATGAATGGAGATTGTATTGCAGCACCCGGCTAATTTTTCCTTTTATACCTTTTGGCGCATTGCTATTGCTGCATCAGGAGCATCATTACGGAGACCACTATTTAGACCTTTCACAATTAGTTGCCGCACACCATCCGAAGACTGAAGTGTTCCAATCAAGACCTTCATCCCCTCATAAGCATCAGATGGTGCTGAATCATCCAATACCTAAGAAGCCAAATTCAAATCTAGAAAGCTTAATGCAACAACTAGAAAAATGAATACTGACGATAACATTGATAATCTCTAAATTTCTTTTCCCCTCATTTCTAAGGACCATGTTCCACACACAAATTGTTAACTGTCATTAAATATTTGCTTCAAGATGAACTTGTTTGTTCCAATGAGTTTCAAAGACAAACGAAGCCAAGAAGGCCAAACATCTATAATTTGGATACCAAATTAACAAATATATGCAGAAATGGAACTGGTTTTCACATCTAAAGAGAATTTAACTTCTTACAGAAACGTTAAGAGTTAAGACTGCAAACTCTACATGAATAGCATGGCGGAACCAAATACAATGATCAACTGATAACATTAAAAGACGAAGCAAACGTAGATGCTTTCAAACATGACGATAATGATACATTGTAACTTAAGTTAACAATAGAATACCATAAGTTACATCACATGGTTTTAGAAAGACGGCTACTACTACATGCTTGACCAAATCATACAAAATGTTTATGGTACCTTTTTAGTCTTAGAAAATAAAGATAGTGCTGATACACTTGTTTCATCCAGCGACTCCCTTATTGATTCCAGCTGCTCCTCAAGGCTGAGGTGTAGAAAAATAAGTAGGTTAAAACTATAGAAAAATAAACAAAATGAAGAAAGAAACATCTTAAGTCAGTCTATCCAAAAGGTCAACCCTTTGACATGATAACATCGATTTAGAGTAGTTACTGGCCTTCATGGAACCTTGAGGTCCTGAGTTAGATTGTCAGAAATGTGAGGGGACGTGATATTTTTATTTAACAAACTTAGGCTCCATTTCATTTAAAAGCTTCCTGTTCTCAAAGAAAAAGCGAAACGTTGATGTAATTTCTAAGTAAACATATATTCAAGAATCATTACACTTGTAGTACTTTGTGAGTGGTGAAGAATGATAATTTCTATATAATTAAGGTCAGACATTTTCAGATATACAGAGAATACTAAATTGCCCATGATTCACGTGCCAGAGAGCCACATAATACATTTATGCAGACATGAGAACCCATAGGCTACTCTTTTCATCGCATGCTGAATAATGAAAGCAGAAATGTGCACCATCTAAAATGTATGCAAAAAGAGCAATCCCCAGACTCAAGAAACGAAGAGAAAATAATTTTAATCAGTTTAGCAGACTTCTTATGTTAATGCTCTGACTAAAATCATAGGGGCATTCTATTTCGCACCCTTACTCCAATTTGAAATAATTGGAACAAGTGGTAAATGGGTAAGACAAAAGATATCGAGAAAACGAAATAAGAAGGTGCTTAAAATCGGTAGCTATAAGAGAGAGGTTACAACTTGCCTCCCAGCATTGAAAAAGTCTTTCAGCTCCCGGTGAAATATCTTGAACTGTTCAACGAATGCCTCACTATATTGACCAGAGTTCTTGGTGATCCTTTCAAGCATGGCTTCTGTGGAAACTAGATCTTCAGGACCAGCATTGCGATGAAGCTTGTTTTGTATAGTGTGTTTGATTTCTTGCTGAAAGCAAGCAATACTGATTAGGTAAAATAACCACCAATAATAAACTAAGGACTTGCAGATTTGGCTTTACTTTTAGATCATGAGGAATATCATTCCTGTGAGCAATATCCCTGATTCGTGTAAGAGGCACAGATGCAGTGAACTCTGCCTTAAACGACGGCAAACAGGGATGTATTTTTCGAATGACAACTACGTCCTGCAAATGACCATCTTAGCAATATATAGATAAGCAAGATCCAATTTATATGTCGATGGTGCCACACAATTTAATGTCAATGAAGGGAGAGAAGAGAGATAAATAAACAAAGGACAATCAGAAGAAAAAATGTGAACAATTTGAATTTTTTGTGTGTAAAAGGTATTGCTGATCTAGTAATTCAACATTTGTTTTACTAATTTCAAACTCTAGTAAGGTTTTCTTTAGAAAAAAATAAGGTGGAAAAGTAGACTTCAGCAAGAAATCGTTACTCGCAGCAGCAAAGTACTCATCAACAATTCTAGATAACTGTCTCCCAGAGACTATAACAACTGGAAGGAAATCAATATATACAGTGAGGTGCTTCATTTGACCTCCCGAACAGTAGCCTAATATTAGTGATACATTTGTCTTAATAATTTGTAATTTGTTGCAGGTTACCCTAATGTAACACGATATACATATAATACCTTGATTGCATTCTAAAAGTAAAATTTATATCGACGAGGCCTCTGAAAATGGTTAATATGAGATAGAATAGCTGAGAAACAGAATTTATTTAGGTTAACACAACCAAAAAGTACCAAGTCCTGCGAATCGTCAACTTTTGAAAAAATCTCAGATAGAGTAATGGTTGTTCCAGACTTATGCACTTACGCTTTTAATAAATGATAATATGTTTACATGATACAAATTGAACTCCAGAGTAAAGAAAAATCTCATCTTGAAGCAGATGTCAAATGATGCTTAAGAAAAAATCGTTGAAGTTTAAAACAATTTATGCATAACCTGAGGCGAGACATTTTTCCTGTATGATATTCTTTCCAGTTCACGGAATATGAGTCTCGCAATCTCGGCATGCCTGTTTGGCCGATGATGACCACCATCTTCAAAGCAAGCAATTTGCCCAGTGTTTATCCACTGAAAATAAGGTATACAGTTGATACATGATATAATTATGAATGAAAAAATCAAAAAGAGCTGCAGAATACAGGTAAACCACATGAAAGTCACAAAACCTTTAAATAGATTGCTGCATATGCAAGTGCCTCCAGGCACCTCTCACTCTCCACATTTTCCACCACAAGTTCACGCACGACTTCAAGCTTTAAATATAGGATCACAATATTAGTCACTAATAAAATCCTCAATAAGGTGTTGTAGATTTAGAATCATAGCGTATGAAGAAGTGAGCACGTATACTATGCATAGAATTAATGAGTTCAAAGAATACTGGATCTGCCGCTGCAGTGTCAGCTCAGTGTACGCTTGTATGACATATTTCTTCATTTTACTCTGAATGACTTACTTTGTCTTTTCACAAATATTAAGGCTAGTGGTTGATGTAATGCAAATGTACTATTACACCATTAGTTAAAAGTAGAATCAGGGTTTAGTAAGCATATAACAAGTAGTAGGTGGTGAATTTGTAATATTATATAAATATGATGGAAAAGGGTGGATAAGTTTACCAATAAAGAGATGGTTCTCCATTTTGGAGCACATCATTGTATAGGTCATTAATAAAAACAGAGGAAGTATGATGTAGAACACAAGAGGTTTTTCAAGATGCGCACATTTTATATAATGCATGCCTCGAACATATTACATAATACAATCCCCAGATAATGAATGGCAGAAAGGGTGGTGCTGATGACATTCATACCTTTCTCCACCAATTTCTAGCATTTTTGTCACCTTCTACGAGCTTTAAAGCAACTCCTTCAAGACCTGAAGTATCCCACTTCTGGGTTTTTTGGGCATCATGTTGGTCATTTGAACGTACGAAGGAGACTGACTTTCCCTGCCACTGCTCCACAAAAGAAGTGGCCCCTGAACCTGACGGAACATTGTCAGAAACAGCAGACCCATTATCACTAACATCCCCTTCGGCTTCATTCTCTTCTGAGCTTAAAGGCAACAAGCTTAAGGGCTCATTGGTCATATTCCAATGACAAACCATCTCGTACTGTCCTCTCTCTGGTAATGCTAATACTCGATTACCACCATTCTCCCATATCAATTTATTGTCCTTACCCATAATTACAAATTTATATTCAATAGATTCACCACCTTTCAGTTCCAGATCAATTACCCATCCTTTTTCGGTCCACTGCATCAGTACATCCTTCTTCCATGATCCAAATTCCTTTATTGAACCAAATATTGCTGCATGTTCACCGAAATTAACTTGATGATCAAGACGAATATTCAATTTTACCTTCTTATCACCCAACTTCGAGTGACTGCTCATCTTGCTCGATCTTTTACCTTCCCTGCAATAGAACCGAGTTAATAAAATATCCCAACTCCGCATCTGACAATTTTATATACTTATATAAGGCACTTCCTTCTCAGGATACCCACCAAGACCTTAATGGTAACGCAATAACTACATAATCAATAAAAGAAGTCATAATTTATTCACAACAAGCGGAATTATTTTCTAAAGAAATACTGGAACAAGTGGCACAATGCCATTTTAGAATTGTAGTCCTAAAACCAACGGTGGCAAGCTCGGGGGCCATAGCAGGACCGAAAAATCATAGATTCCTAGTTAATTAAAAAGTCAAACTTGAAACCAAGAAGAAGCAATGTCACCCAATCAACACACCTCGGTGTACCATTTTACCAAACTCATATGGCAACTTCAGTCCCCTCACTCAGTCTACTGCCACAATTATTTCGTCAGTATGGCAAACAACCTATCTGAAATCCTAAGATAAACAAATTCAATTAATTATTTACAATATCACTAGATGCAAAAAGATCACCATCCGAAACAATGCAAAAGTCTCTAAACTAACACTACCTCCATGTGAAAAAGATTCGTCTCTTTTTTAATTTGGATGGTTCACTTCTTAAAATTCAGACTCAAGTACTATATATAATTAGTATCTGGTGAAAAATATCATATTAACATACTTAGCGAGTAAAGTTATAATTTTATTCAAATCTAATTTACGTGTCTCAATGTATGCTACAAATTTTGTTAAATGTAACTATTGGAAATCAAACCGAACATTTGTTTGCTTGTTACTTTTACCATTTAAAATCGACTAGCCAATCTTTTTCAATGGAGGGGGTAGAGAACTTAAAGCTGATAACACCACCTAGAAATGGATAATTAAGATGCCCAAATACAAAATTTGCAGAATATCAAAACAATAACTTAGTTCGAACCAAAGAAACTCTACAACAAATTACAGTATGTATTAATGTCACAACTTATACAAATCAAATTCATATATGTCAATTACGGCTACAAAGTTTGTTACTTTTGACCATCTAAGATCAAACTAGACGATACTTTTTTACTATAACGTTTGTCACTTTTGACCTTTTAAAATTAAGCTAGACAATATTCTTGCTGCATTACTTTTGACTACTGAAACATTGAATATCACAAAGCATACGAGTTATTTACATAGTTCTGGTTTTTATCTATCTACAACCAATTAGATTTAGTATAGACTCCCATCCATTCTTATCATTACCTTCCATTTAGTATCAACCTAGACAATTTGCTACATTTCGTTCGACTTTTGAAACATTGAATATCTCAAACCATACGAGTTGGTGTATATGCTTCTGGCCTTTATACACTTGCAACCAATTGATTTTGTATAGACTCCCATCGATTCTTATCACTACTCTTCAATTAGTATCAACCTAGACAATTTGCTACATTTCTTTTTACTTCTGAAACATTGAATATCTCAAACCATACGAGCTGGTGTATATGGTTCTGGTCTTTATACACCTACAACCAATCGATTTTAGTATAGACCCCATCGATTCTCTAAAATGGTATAGACAATATTTTTGCTACAAAGGTTGTTACTTTTGACAATGTATAATCAAACTAGACAATCTTTTTGGGATGTTGGTAGTTATACAAAATGTAATAAAGCACATAAAACAAGCTAGAAACACATAATTGATATAATCTCGCTACATTTCTTTTGACTTTTGAAACATTGAATATCTCAAACCATACGAGTTGGTGTATATGCTTCATGCCTTTATACACCTACAACCAATCGATTTTAGTATAAACTCCATCGATTCTTTAACATGGTATAGACAATATTTTTGCTACAAAGTTTGTTACTTTTGACAATTTATAATCAAAAGAAATTTAGATTTTGCTCATTTTCCAATAACAATCACTAGAACCATTGACAACCCCACGGGAGTAAGAACGAATTCCGAGGTCTTTTGAATGTTTTACGACCCTGTTTTACTGTTGGTCTAGACAATCTTTTTGGGATGTTGGTAGTTATATAAAACGTAATAAAGCACATAAAACAAGCTAGGAACACATAATTGGGACAATCTTGCAAATATGAAAACAAGTACCTTGTCTGAACTGAAGAAACTACACAACTAAGTTTTCCATTTCCATGAAAAAATTTCCAAGGCAAAGAAATCGAAATGTTGGGTGTAATCAGCTTCAAGAAACGTGGTTCTTGATGTTGAAACTTGAATTGCCTAGTGATTGAACTATATGAGTAGCAATAAGAGTTTCTTGAAAATGGTTTTTGAGAATTGAGTTGAACCAAAGAATTATCCATTTCTTTGATAATACTGAAAGTAAAGAACCTTCACAAATGCATATACTACTGAAAATATCACGATAATGGAGAGAGGGGGGGGGGGGGGGGGGGGGGGGGGGGGGGGTGGGTAATCGTACGGTGTGGATCTCCATGTAGGATCCACCAAAGGATCAAGTTTTCATTAATCATAGTAGATATATCTTCCAAATTTAAATTCTTAAATTTTCCATTAATATATATTTTCCATTTTGACCCCAAGAAAATAGGAAAATTCTTAAATTTTGGAGCTGCTTTTTTCGGAACGGTTTCCAAATTTAAATTAAAGGATGAAAGTGGATAAGGATGGCAATTTTGACCCAACCTTACCGTAATGGTCGGGTATTTTTGGCTTCATTTCGAGTTATGAATTTTACATTTCAGAACTCGTACAAATAAGGGTCGGATTATGGGTATAGGGTAAACCCTACTACCCGTACCCGATACATATATTAAAGGTTAACATATTATAAAAATTTATCTTAAAAAAAATGAAGAACTTTATATTCCTAAGTGTATCGGGTATAATAACTTATTAATTTATTGGTTAATTAGAAAGTTCCTTTCAAGTTTGACCACTAGTCCTAAGTGTCGTATTCAGTATATTGTTTTGATGGTGATTTTTGGATGCAAATTCAATTTAGTTATTATTAAATTTTTATTTCTTTTGGTATATATTCTCAAATGATATATTGTAATATAATATTTAATTTTTTAAAAATATATTGTTTTATTATTACTATAAAACAAATAAAAGTCGTTTATGGATAAAAAACCAATGGGTATTACCCGGACCCATCGACTTCTTTAAATAAGGGTACGGTAGGGTAATGGGTAAGTACTCAGTTGGTTGGGTTGGGTCAGGTCAGGTCAAGTCGGGTCGGGTTATACTCTTAAAATTGGGGTCGGGTAATGGGTAAAGCAAAAGCCCTACACATTGCCATCCTTAAAAGTGGATACTTTTTTTGGAATTGAATAGTTGTCGACATCAATTTTTCTTGAACCAGGGGCGGAACTAGGGGGGGCGGGGGCGGGGGGGAGGGCACTGGCCCCTTCAAAGTCTTTCAGTATCGTTATATATCATACATTATTTTTGGGAACTTTTTGATATAAAAAATAAAAAGTGTAACTAAGTTAAATAAAAGTCTAGCTTAGTTGGTTAGGAGCTTCTTCTTCTAAGAGGTCTTGGGTTCAAGCCTTCTAAAACACATTATTAACATAATTTTAATTTTTTTTTATTCTTTAACATTCTTTTTTAAAATTTTGCCCCTTGTTTAATTTTTTTCAAAGTTGCCCCCCTTATTTTCATCCTGGTTTTGCCCCTGGCTTGAACAAGATTCCAGCAATTTTTTGAGGAATTCGATAAAAAAATTGATTGCAAAATAAGTTTATTATGAACACTCTCAATCGTTAATCAACACATATGATATTGAAAACTTGCCAATTTCATGCTCTATTTTAAACTTCGGAACCACTCCATAGAAACAAGCTCCCGGAGTTTGAGAAAATTCTAAAGAATCCTCTTTTTATCACTAAAATATCGTTCACTTTAATTTTACAATGATTTGAATATTTTATTTCAAACAAAGTTTGATATACTAATTGATTCAATTAACTTTATTCGAATGTTCATCGCTAAGTCTCAAAAAAAACTTTATTCGAATACAATTAATTTGAATGAAAATCACAATGGAAGATTGTGAAGCCTCAAACTATAACAAAAATTGTTTTGAACATGTTTTAGTTATTTTTAAAAAAGTGTTACAAAAAACTAATAAATGTGTTATTCAAACTTTGTCCTTTTTTTATTATAACAACATTACGTTAGTTCAACAGACAATTTGAATAGGTGAAGGAAAAATTTCAAGATTTAGAGGGTAAAACGAAAGAAAGTGTAGTTTATGGTGTAATTTGAGGCTTACCAAAGTATTAGTAGACAATTTGAAACTTCGAGTTTAGCTGCGATAGAAAAATAAGCCTAATTTAATACTCCCTCCGTTCTCTTTTAGTTGACTTTCTAGCCATTTGCACATAGATTAATAAAAATAAAAGATAACCAAAAAGTACATTGAAAATGTAAAATGAAATCAATTGAAACTATATCATTAGAAACAAAATTTTGAAGCTAGAAAGACAAGTAAAAAAGAACGGAGAAACTACTTTTTTTGTATATAGATTGTGTACTTCCAATCATTTTTTCTTTGTATATCTCATAATTTGTGTCATTTTATTTACCTCCAATTCTCCAAATTATTTTTGGGAAACAAGTTAAATTTAACTAATATAAGCAATGGTGCATAAAATTCAAAACCCACCGCACTGATCCGGCCGATTTAGGTTCATCCTTTGAAGGAACCGAACTGATTCATGCTCGCCCTACGAGAGAATCGATCGAAGCCAAACCGAACGATTGACAAGATTATTTTTGAAAGTAAGTTCAACAAACAAAATTGTTAGAGGATTTTTAAAAATTTGATAATAAATATGTAGAATATATCTAACAAGTAAAATGAGGGGTGTTGTGAAATAAATGAGTATATATATTGAAAGATTAATTTTAGAAATTAGTTCATTCAACTTAAAGGGATTAGAAATAGTATTGGAATTTAACATCTTGTTATTCATAAAAAGAGGGTAGGGCTAATTGCCAGAACTATCACCTATGTTTGGCAAATGTTTTCAATCCATTACTTCTGTTTTAAGGCTACCTAGTCCGTCACTTGTGTTTAAATTTTTTCCAGACCATCACCCAATCTGTTAGGCTGTTGTTAAACGTTGCACGTGTAGGTCACATGATGTAATTTCGGGAGTCGCTGCCGCTGATTATGGAGTCCCCAAGGGATTTGCGTTTTGACAAAGCCGATTTTTGGTTTTTTTACACAAATCACCTCAATTTCAATTGGATCGCCGGTTTTGAAGGTTGTTGAGAGAGGTGGAGTTAGGAAATTAGCACATCTTTGACTCTCTGAGCTGCATCTAACAAAAAAGAAGACTCAAATGGAAAATTCCCAACCTACGTTGGATGTTTTGACAACCTTTATGATATTTCCATTAGTTGTTTTAATTCCTTCCATTTGAATTTTAATATTGATATAACTAAAGCACAAACAACAGTACTTTAATTTGAATCAATGTATAATTTATCAATAAAATAAAACCAAATGGGGTTGTCATCAAATTAATTAATTTATTTTTTTAACATAATTTTGTGGAGGATTTTAACAATAATCATTCAAAGGTGAGAACTTTACCTTTAGTCTCTTCCAAAATCATGTTTAGAATTATTCAACTTGGAAACCTTTCTTTCAAAGTTATCTTGGTTTATTGTAGGAAATCTTTTTAGTTGGTGTATTGATGTGTAGAGTGTGTGTTGATGTGTTCTATGTTGTTGACAACTTAAATATGCTCAATAATTTAAGTTGGGTCCTTTTTTGTATTTTAACAACTTAATTGTTTAGTTATAATTAATGTTAGTCCCAAACGTTTCTAAAATGCTATTTTGACCCCAAAAATAGACCCCAAAGGCTAAAAAACCGTCTAGAACTAAGTTTTCGTTAAAAATTGGACTATATTCACACAATGAGTACACAATTGCAACATATAATGTTGTTTATGGTCATGCTATCCATTCTATGTCTGGGCCAGATTTGTGGACACAATCTGGAAGAGTCCCACCCCTGCCCTCTCCATTGGCAAATAAAAAGGATGGAAGGACTAGAAGATTGAGAAGGGTGATTTTTATAGAGGTTGAAGATAGGGGAAGAGTATAAGTATGTAAAGTTAGGAAGTATCTCTGCAAAATCTACAAAGAACAGGCCACAATAGCAGGGGTTGTAAGGTACCATATCAATCCATAATTGCTATTTTATTTCCTTTTATTCTTGAGTAGTAAATCTTTTTATTTCCTTTATTGCAATATTATTTTTCTTTTGTGCTTTCTTATCTGTTTTGAAGTTACCAATCATATATGTAATGAATCATATATATGTGCAAGAAACAGCCAACCAAGAGTCTGAAGATGTGCCATCGCGCGCCTTGCGATTTGTCGCAGAGATCAACTGTAACCTCCAATAAAACTACAAGGCCGAGAATCCGTAGAAACATGCCAAATAGAAACTGGAGGCACTTATGGAAATCAACATCAGTGTTACCTTCACCAACCTCAGGGATTGCAATAAGAGCCCCTCCACTAATGGTTGGGAATTTACATATGCCAAACCTTCTTTCATACCTCATGTCAATACAAAAACTCGCGATGTCATAGTAGATCGAGGGCAGAAGTTTGTGCAAGTCTCATTGATGATTGAATGTTTTAGTATAACAATATTAATGTCCCTACTATTTAGAACTATTTTGAACTTTAGACTGTTTTTATTCTTTGTGATCCTTATAGGCTGTTTTTGTGCTCTTTTTATAGTAGTTTTTTCCGCTCTTTTTAGAGCATTTTTTGTGCTCTTTTAGGATTTGTTGAATATCAAACAAAATGATCAAAAATATATTACTTTACAATTTATGCAATTTATGTGCATCAATGTGGGTGAACTGAAACATAACTCAAATATTTTGCATTCAATATAGCGCAACTTTCATTCATAAAGCTTCCATATTACTTTACTTAACTATTACTTCTTCATTTTTATCGATTTAATAATCTGAGGAACCACTTTGAGACATTTTGGAAGAATTTGAGTTGGTTTATTGATTGTGACCTATTAGGTTATATATAGAATGGAATAAGATAGCTTTTGGAGGGAAAAAGGTTCACATTTGTGGCTTTGGGCGTTTTGGCGCCAAAAACAATTGCATATGGTCCTAAACGTCTCTAAAATACTGTTTGGACCCAAAAAATAGACCCAAAGGCTAAAAATCGTCCAAAATCAACGTTTTCGTTAAAAATTAGACTATATCCACACAATTAGTACACCATCGAGGACTAACACTGCAACGGTCTCAGTTAATGGGACGAAAATGCAACTCGATCCAACTTACTGGGACGATTGGTGGAAAAAAACTCCATTTTGGGAGATATGCAAATGCTAGTTTTTGGGTTGAAAAATGAATGAATTTACTAATTGATTTTTGAGGAGATATGGAATGTTTTGGTTGCGTAATTCTAACTGAGGAGTAGAATGACTACTTTCTCCCTTAGTATTAGACTACTCACAATAGTGAATAATTGGGGGACAATGCCCTCCAATTATCCAATAATAGGAGACAATTGGGAGATAATGTAATTAAATTAAGGAACAATTGAATTGTTCCGATACAAACTCTTTAAAAGGTGTGCCAAAGTTGAAAAGTGATGCAAAAATTATATTTTATACGATAAATTGCTCATTTGTTTGTCCAATTTATTATTTTAGGCTATAATATAAGGATAAAATAAGGTAAAAATTATATCAATATTTTTAATTTTAAAAGATTTATAAATAAAAATTTATTTTATTTTATTTGGATAATAAAAAAATTAACACATTTTTCAAGATGTGAAGTGTATGTTGGTGATATGATCGAAAGAAAGGTGAATTATTTTTTGAAATGTTCTATGTTGTGGAATGTAAAACTATTTGAGGATATTTGATGATGTGGTGAAAAATAATCTATTGTGGTAGGGGATAATTTCTTTTCGAATTGTCCTCGGTTGTATATAGTCTTAGGCATGGTTCAAAGTTTTGTTTTTCAAATATTGTTTCGAAATTATAAAATTAAGAAACGTTTCGGAAACATTTAAGAAACGTTGAAAAAAAGTTAAAAAAGCAAGATAAGTTATACTCCCTCCAATCCAAAAAAAAAAATGTCTTTCTAGAGACTTGAAGAATAATCCAAAAAGAGTGTCTTTTTACATAAATCAATGCATAATACACCATTTTTCCCCTTAATATCCTTATTGGTATAAAAATACTCAAAATAAATAATGATTGTCTCATACGTAAGTGGATAGATGGAGTATTTAATGATTGCCTTTATAGGGGTATAGATAGAAATTTTGAATGCATTAAATATTTCTTAAAAATATGAATAAACATAAATATTTTATATAGATAAATACGAATTTTATATAAAATATTTACATCAATTGAGACTATTTGTAAAAATATCTAAAAATTGTATCAAAATAACGAACAGACAATTATAATTATCTAACACATTGAAAGTGTGAGTTATATGTTATATATGTATATTGCAAAAAGTTATTAATTATATTATTAAAGCAATATAAGTTATATTTTCTCGTTCTTCAAATATATATTTTCGAAAATAAACTTTTTTTTCGTTCCTACGTTTCTAAGAAAAATTGAAAACAGAAACTTATTTATATAAAAAAATTGATTTTGTAATTATATTAACATTTCGTTTTCATAATTTTAAAAATGAAAATTTTTCGGATGTTTCGTAAACATTTAGATGTTTCCAAACAATGTTTTCAGTGTTGAACTTCAAAAGCCTACATTCCTTTGTAGCAATAATCCGTATCCGAAGCTTGAATTTTAGTCATGTCGATCGTTGATGATCATTCTTCAAAGAATGTGCTAGCAAGGAGCCCAACCACAACTAACATGTGCTAAACCGATTTGTCTTCAGTTTATGGCCGATACTTTTTCATCGCCTCTACCCTTTATCTTATCTCAAATACCTTTCAAATCATATTTTTATATTTATGCTATTGTTAGGTTCTTGTTTTGATTTTTTGTGAGCGACTGAAATGGATAAAAAAATAACTGTGAGGGTAAACTTGAATTTGATTGAATGCTTTATATTATAATGGTAATTCTTTCCCAATAATGTTAACAAGTGCAATTAGTTCAATTTAATTGAATGATGATTAGCATATATGCATGATACAAATAAACTTAAATAAAATAAATAAAATATATACTCAACAAAAATAACCTCATATAAAATGTGTCACCTGCAACGTAGAATAATAATTTAATGGTATCAATAAAGAGTAATCAAATCTCATCGATCAATAACTAACTAATAATGATATCCGTCCTCAATTGTAGTTCAAAAACACCTCAACCCCCTATTCTCTACAGTAATCTCTATATGGTAGCAACTCATTGGACTTGGGAATGCCGTAAACTATGAGTGTTCGAACTTAGTACTTCAACAGCTCCTTAAAGAGAGTTGAATTCGGACACAAAATGTAGACGTCTGATAATGTATCAAACATCTAATATGTTTCTTCACTGGACAGAGATGTTGTCACGTCCAACGCAAGTAATAATTTTATAGTATTAATAAAAACTATATCATTCTTTTTTATATGTCTTTCTGACAATTTGCACATAGATTACAGATGATAAAAAATAGTTAATATTACATTACAAATGTAAAATGACAATCTAATTAAAACTATATAATTGGTCGGTTAATAACTTCATAAGAAAAACTAACAAAAAAGTACATTATTGGAAATATAAATTTATAATTAATTATGCTAAAACGACAAATATTTAGATGAACGATCAATAACTAATAATCATATCCCTCAATTGTAGTTCAAAACGGCTCAACGATGAGTGTTCACCTTGGTGCTTGTGGAACTCCTTAAAGAAAGTCTAATCCACAATGCGTGAAGAGGCGATCCTCTATACGATATCAAGTCTGATTGGATTTGGACAAAGTGGGCAAGTTTCTTGAACTCTCAACCAAACGTTGATACATTGAGAGTGATAATAGTGATCACAAGGGCACAATATATTCAATGATCTTCACCATCTTCAAATATGCAAGCATATGCAACAGTCAACTTGGTTTCCATCAAATTTGTATAATATAGTCTTCATCTTGCTAAAAGTGCAGTTGCCAGGCTGTTGTTTTTACCATAGTTTACTGTCTAATGTCGGGTGGTGTCGGGAATTGGTGACGTTTTGGTGTCGGCCTTCAACATATAAAAAACCATATCTGAACAATATATATAGTGTCTAATTGGTAACGGTAGGTGTCGGGTGGTGTCGGGAATTGGTGACAGTTTGGTGTCGGCCTTCAACATATATAAAACCATATCTGAATAATATAGTGTCTAATTGGTAACGGTTGGAGTCGGAAAGCTAGTGTCAGTTTGGTGTCGAAATAGAGTCAAATATTACTAATTAATGATTCTACTTAGCATCTAATTGGTGTCGAAATGGTGTCAACGTTTTATTCAAAAAAACCTACACATAGTGTCTATTTAGTGTCGAATTAGTGTCCATACTTGGTGTCGATTTGGAGTCAAATGGTGACCAATTTGACAATCAAAATATAAAACTTATGGTGTCGGTTTGGAGTCTAAAGGGTGTCGACATTTTTTTTTTCAAACATAGTGTCGGTTTTTTGATTTACCGTCGCCAAAATAGCGACTAAATTTTCCCGACACCAAACCGACACTGATAGGTATTGGTGTTGGTTTGGTGACGAATTTGGGCGTCACTGAAAGTCAGTTTTCTAGTAGTGACCATTTTGACAGACCAATAATTAACTAAGACCAAACTGCAATGTAACGGACACATATTTATTAAGACTATTCCATCAATTCTCTCATTTCTTATATAAAAATTGGGTGATATATTACGAGGCTATATATTGAGCCATCCATTATTAGCATTAAGTAAAGATAGGCCTAACCGCCTAAATATTTGACTTCACAAAAAATAATCAAATTATTGGAAATAAAAAATACGAAAAGAAAACCACACTAACGTTGATATTCAAAGAAGGTTGGTTCATCTGCCAGCAATTATTATTTATAGTAATTGGAAAAGTGCAAACATCACTTCTCCACACAATTATTAATCCGATAATGTAACAAACATTATTGACCTAAATTCAATAATAATCGAAATATATACCATACTATATAGTCGGAATAAAAAATAACTACACTAAATAGTAAACACATTCACCTCGATAAATAATAACTACGAGTTTCTTATTCGAACAAAATCATGTATGTTGCCACTTGTGAATATTTCCAAGGACAAAATTAACCAATCGAACTCGATAAGTAACAATTACGAGTTTCTCGTTCGAACAGAATCATGCATGTAGCCACTTGTGAATATTTGGAGGGACAGGATTAACCAAACTTTGAAGGACATGATTAAAAATCATAGGATCATATCCCATAACGGGTTTAACCTTATATTTCCATATCATTACGCTCCCATTTTCGATCTTCTTGGAGGGCATAACGGACACCGTTACTTGATAATATGTGACACCAAGACTATTAGCCCCCATTTTGTACGTAATGTAACGTTTCGCCGTGTCGATTTTTAGTAAACGGTGTTCTTCGAATTGAACTTCGTCCGTCCCGTTCATCAACTTCCCCGTTAGACGTCGGTCGCCGGGTTTGACGTGTTGTGGACCCCCCTTATTGTCGCAGAAGGATACGGTGACTGGGTATATTTTGTAGACGTTGCAGAAGTCTGCTAGGAATGGCCAGGATTTCTCCGGGGGGACGTCGAATTCGACGTGGACTGAGCCTTCCCATACTGGGGGCTTCATTGCTGAGGCTAGGAGGGTTGCTTGGGTGAAGAGTAGGATGGAGAGGGGGAGGAGGAAATGGTAGTTTAGAGACATTGTTTTTTTTGTTGATATGTGAGTTTGATTATTAATTTGTTGATACTAATTTTGGTGGTTGATAAGTGGATTTATATTGGTATAAGTGAAGGGATTATATAGAGGATGGGTAACACACTATGCACACAACGGACTACTGTTTTTGTTGTGTATGAAATGACTATTTTATCCCCAAACTTAAATATCTTTTTTACTGTACTTTCAATGAGGACAACTTAGGCTTTCAATTCAAATGGTAAGGAATTTTTAACTTATCTAGAAATTAAGGTTGATCTTGCTTAACAAGTTATATAAAACATATGAGTTATAAAAAATTTTGTTTTTGCCCTAAAAATTGCTATTTATGCTTAATTTAACGGAGTTAATGACATGGGGATCAAATAGCACCAATATACAGCTTGCCCGTGTGTTTTATACTTTACACTCTAACTTTTTGCTATACGGGATAGTAGCTCAATATCAAATATATAGACTCACGCTTTAATTGCCTATCTACATATACGCTATTATTATTATTGTGACGGTAAATGAGGACGAGTATTAAGTAGTAACACAACACATATATTAATTATATGTACAAAATGAAAATCCAACATGGTACATTGTACTCATACATGGTCCGCTGTTATGCCTAGTTTTAAATTTTGGTCAAAGTTGAACGTGACATAATTTTAAAATTTTGTATTCGTATTATATTAAGTTATTAACTCTTTGAATATGTAAGCCCTTTCTTGTTAGTATTTATAATTTTTCTAAAAATAATAATAATATATGGAAAATAATAATCTAATCTTCTATCAAAAGTAAATATGGTAAACGAATTGATTAAAAATATTCACGTTTTAAGTCATGTTAAGATAATGATAAAAAATTATCTATCAAAAAATAAGATAATGATAAAAAATTAAATGATTTTACATTTTGGGATGGAGGTAATAAATGAGTTAATAGCAAACAAATAGGAAAAGTATAAACAAAAAGGTGGACAATTATAAAATGATACGTATATATGTATATATGAATAAATTTTTATTGTTTAGATAATTAAACTTTAAAAGTACCCAGAGTCGAGTTAATTAATCGAATAGCCTAGTAAAAAAGACTCTTGCTAGTGACGAAAAGATCCTGGATTCGAAGCTCACCTCATCGCTAATTTATAAAAAGAAAAAAAGAAAAAAAAAAGTGTAGCCAGAGTCACACAATTGGGATGGTTCTCAACTACTATTAACATAGACAATCTTCTAATAGTTGTCAAATGGGATGAGAAAAATAATGTTTTAGGGTGGTTGTGTTAAATATGATCGCATGAATGACGTGTCATATAGCTTGCACGATTAAAAGTTATGTGTCTGCAATCAATAATATTCTAAAGTTCGTACGTTTCGGGTATAGCTCAAATGATAAATAATTAGAATGTAAGTATTAATAATTTTAACTCTTCACGTGATTGGAGTTCGATTCTCATAAATAGTAAACTTTGTGTTGATGAAGTCTAGTCCTCTGATCAAGTGAGGTACATCCCACAATTTATCTTCTTTTTATAATGTAAATGTCCCACAATTTATCATTGATGTGAACGTTTATTGTCGTAACTATGATGATACTTCTTACGTATAAATATTTCAACTAATAATTAAGATTTTTATATATCCCGGGCCGTCTAGAACCTTTCTTGAAATAATTATGATTTTTTAATAAAAAATTTGAGTGTTAAATTTGAGCATGCGTTAGTTTTGTTTTTTTATGCAGTGTAAACAAGTTGAAGCACATGATTGAAACAAGAGCTTTAAAACATGGTATCGGTTTGCGAGAAGGGTACACTGCTTTAATACCATTATTTATGTATATTACACGAAGAGTCGGTTCCAGCCGATTCAATCGACCTTGGACATTTCGAGTAATTAGTTTATTGTCACATCGAACGGTTTTCGAGTCGTTTCGTATCTGTTGAAATATTTGGTTTCGAACTGATCCTGACTCAAGTTACGTCTAGTTTTTTTCTATTTCGAACTAATTCTGAGTCTAGACGTTTAAACTCGAATCCTTACCAAACCAAGTTCACAAGTAATCCAATTTAATTTTTGGTGGATTTGAATATAGTGACATGACACCCGCTTCTAGGACGGATTTATGTGGTGGTCAAAGTATGCACAAGATCACCTATAAACAAAAATGATATGTAGTTGAGATGGTAAATGTGTCCTCATTATAAGGGAGCAAGTGCGGTTCGATTCCCCTAAGAACATCTACATCAGCTCCCCAAAAGTTATAATAGGGGTTCAACTTACTAAAACTAACACTTTTTCAGTTCCCCTAAAATAACTTGGCTCCCTACAATTTATTCACTCACCCTCAAATTTTATTTACACGTTTTTTCACATCTCCCCACGAAAGATCCCACAGTTCTCCTTCAATGTAATTATTAGTAAACATAAGATAAATGAAAGTGTTATTTGACAAAACATTTAGGCTAGTGATAATGTCAAAGCGATTTTTATATTGCCAGAGCAAAATCATGTTTAATTCATGTTGTGTCCTTTGATTATATGATTTATAATTGCTATATTGATTGTTAACGATATAATATTTTGCTTTCAATTTGAATAATGAAAACATGAATAAATTTTATAATTAAGAATTGAAATTACGACGAAAATATAATTTGATAAAAAGGGTATAAAATGAATTGTGCATGATTTTGCTCTGGCGATATGAAAATCACTCTAACATTATTCTAACCTTTTAATTAGTGTACTTTATTTTATTTTAAGTGAATTGAGATAACTTTACTTGATTACAAAGTATAATAAAAGAGTTCTATAGATATGTGATTCGATATTTGTATATTATACTTGAGTCCAAAAGTGGGATTTCAATATACTATTTTCATACAGTTAAATTTTTTATATAAATGTTCAAATTCAAATAAATATTCGATTGAATTTTTTATTCTAAATGGGTAATTAAGTATATTTCAATTATTATTTTTATTTAACTATAGAGCATTCGTATGTGTCTACTATTCGAATAATAAAATTGTATTTTCAGTTTGATTTATATTTGAAAACAATCGACTTCGAATATAGTGCTTATTATGATATGTAATTTCGCTTTTCCAAGCTTCATTTAGCATGTTTAATTAAATAGGCTTGTGAGATACACTTACTTACAAGTCATTTGAGTGATAGTGCTTTGTTAATTTTTAATAGTGCATCTGAGAATGTGCTATGTAGTTTATTTAGATGACTTTTGTCGATAACTATAAGTCCTATTTAATATTTTTAAGCATCATTACCTAAGCTCAAATCTGTAATAGTAACTTTTATCGATAATTATTTTCTTTATATTTTAAGTGTTAAGGTACCTTCCTGAAATTTATTTCTGCATCCGCCCCTCCTACTCTAACTCGAGTCGATAACAACTCTAGCTATATAGGTAGCGTCAATATGACTGTTTTAATTTATTATTATAAGTAATGAAGCCATGGTAGAATTCATTTTGAAACGTAAAGCAGCGCGATTATTAATTTATTTAAAAGTAAGTGTCTAGAAAAAGTCATCTCTAGATATTAAGGTATGAATTAATATCCAAAATATCAGGTAGAATATACCAATCATAGATATCCATTAGTATTAAACAATAATATCACATGGTATATTTATTACTAAAATCAGCTATTTATATTGAAGTCAACTTAACCAAATTATCAAGTCAATATTTGGGGGCTGATCTTCATGCGTGCATAGAATAATAAGCTTGAATAGTTTAACGTTAATGCATTTTTATGTCATCTACACGTAATCCTTGCGTTTCACAAAAAGTTCACCAAAATTCCAACTTCTCCCAAGAGTATTAACCTTATTAACACTCGTATTTCATTCAATACATCATTCACTCACTTATATTTCATATAGTCTCATTCATTTACTCATCTTTTTAAAACACTTTTAAATGATGATTCAGTCAATTTTTTCGGTCAATCAATGATTAGTAAACTATATTTGTCCACGTTGACATTTTTAAAGGTAAAATAGTCATTTTATATCTTTTCAAAAAAAAAAAAAAACCAAAAGAATAAAATTACGATGATACCCCTATTTATAAGTGTGGTAACTAAGGAAGTATTAAGGAGGGGCAAAATAATCATTTTCTTCTTTTATATAAAAAAGTAGTTGTAAAAATGAGTAGTTTACCATTTAAAAAGTCAACATTGACCGACATAGTGGAGTAAACTAATTCAAATCGTTTTTGGAAGGTTAATGAGTGAATGGAACCATATAAAACATGAATGAGTGAACGGCGAAATAATAATGACCATAAGTGAGGACTGATGCCATTTGACCTAAGAGATCTCGCATCGATCTTGTAGAGGAGTATATTTAAAATACTTCCTCTAGGGGATTCCAAGCGTTTTGTAAGCACAAGAGTGCACAGAGTGTATTGATCAAGTTTTTCTGACAAGACCAACTGTTATACCAGCTATGAAAATAAAAGTATAAACAGTGAGCTGAAGAAGAATCATTACGGAGACAAGTATTAAAGATATTAAAGACTAATTCATGAAGAGCAATTACGGAAGATCCCAGAAGATCACGTTGAAGATTTGACGTAGGTCAACGACGTGTGGACAAAGGAAACATGGATTAGGAAAGATCTTGTCATTATGGAGCGGGATTATGTTGGATTGATTTATGATAACTTGGTTACTAATAGGCGCAATCAATGACAAGATGCCAAGGGCCCTTCACATTACCTTATGTGAGATTCAAGAGATTTAATGTATATTGACCTAGTCCGTCAAGATACACAAGGAGACCCACGACCTAGGCCTATAAAGGAGGACTCACCCGTCAGTGGAAGACGTCGACTTTTATAAAGAGCATAAGAGCAATAGAAGAAGAAGCTTTTATTATCTAGTTTAGTGCTAGGTCGTCTAGATGTGTTAGAAGATCAGATCTATCTTCTAACTGAATTTCCGATTGATATACCACCATTAGGTATTATCAATAGTGATGTTTTAATCTCTACCTTTCACCTCTTTATTTGTAAGTATCGGAAGATACATTCTGTAGGGGTAGCTTTCATATAGAAGAGTCTAGGTTTAGGCGTTAGTGTACGGGGAGCATACAAAGTAAGACCTTCCTTGTAAATCTCAGTATAGTGAAGTTTCCCTTGGACAGACAGTCCCCCAGATGTACGTGCATTGACACGGAACTGGGTTACCAACATTGTGTCCTTTTTATTCTGTATCTTATTTACTTAACACTGACAGTCATACTGCTATAGCAGTTTGATAATCAATCAGGATACACACTTTCAGTTTTGGCGATTTCCATCTCCCACTCTATGGGAACTCCAGACATTTCAAGACAACTTCGGGAATCGGACTCACATCTAGGAAGCGAATTTTAATTGCACTAGCAGTCGTACATACGAAGTTGTTTATTTGGAATTTAGACTCTCATTTGCTTAATTTAGAAATGTACTATATTTACTATCGCATGACTATTTATAACTTCTATCGTTTGAATATTTATGGATAGCTTCCCCTAACAAATAAGGTCGTCATCAGCAAAGTTCTATCTCCAGGGATAGCTTCCCCTAAAGAAGCTTCATATGATGACTATCAAGACGTGCTTATTACAGTAATATTTATGGATGGTTGGCCTACATTAATATAAAACATTGAGTAGGTGGTCGAAAAAGTTGTAATTACTAATGGGAATTAGTTCAGAAAAAAATAAAACGATAACAGGGATTTGTTTTGTCTTTTTGGTGATTAAGGTAATAAGGATTTGCTGTTTTTTTTTTTCTACTCAAATGATATCATACTGAAACTAAGTCTAGCAAAGACATTTGTTTTATAAAAATACTTGTCGGAATTTGAATTCTAGACCTCCAAATATGGAGATTGAATCGATAATCACTAGACTAAATTTACACATTATATAAATTTGATGTTCAATAATTTAAAATAAAATAATAAGAGCGAGGTTGGAGGAAGATTAAAGCATGTCTATAATTTAATATGGTCATGGCTCTCGAGGTAATAATGCTACAAATAGTCCATGATTGCAGTCCAAATAAATGATCATTGAACAACGTAACGAGAATTAAGATATAGCTAGAGAAATTTTACTAAATAACTAAAATTAATGAAATAAATAATAAAATATTCATTTTTTATTTTCTTTACCTAAATAATCAAACTTCATGAGAAAAATAGTAATTTACCTTTTGTTTTACACGAAATATGAAAAGAGATAATTATTCTTCTTCGTTCTTATTCCCCAAATTTAAATTTTTAGGCCTTTCTCCATCTCTCAAAAATGTTAAATCTTTTCAAGTTCTCTTTAAAATTAAGCCATTATCATACCTTTTTCATAGCATAAAAATTGAAGCTTTTTCAATATAAACCAAAATAACGTAAGTCTTTTTTCATTTTTGTATTAATCTTCAGTATTCAGGCATTTTTTGTTTAATTTTTTGTATTTATCTGATTTTTATGTTTTAACTTTTCTGTAGTTATGCGTTTTTTCCATTGTATCCAACATTATTCTCTGTTTGTTGTGTTGAAGCATCGTTAACTGTTATGATTGACGTTGCTACATAATTTGGTGTTTAGTAATTTTAGATGCTTGTAGCCTCTCGTGAATGGTTATTTTGGTGTTAATACTTCTATGGAACTCGTATATTATTCTTTCATGGTTTGGATTTCAATTTTTGTTGTTTATATCATTGTTGGTTGTTCATGTTGATTTCAACGTCCTTAATACTCATAGTTAATTGAAAAGTTCAATAACACTCATAAACACCAAAAACACCAGAAGTGTTATAAATAAAGTACAATACAGATAATAAAATAAGATAGAAACAAGATAGAGGGAGAAAGTATTATCTTATTGCATTCTTCAAGAGTACAAACAAGATAGAGGGAGAAAGTATTATCTTATTGCATCACTCTATGCCATTGGATGTATGTTGGCGCAGGAAGGGCCGCTGGATCACCCCATCTACTTTGCAAGTAGACGACTTTCCGCTTGGGAATTATACAACCACCGAACCTTCTTTCCTTCTAGCGAGTGTGCTATCCCGTGTGCCTATCTACTTATTAGATAGTAGTTTCCTCGAAGCTGGGTCACTCCGAGGCCATTCCACGAGGTAATCCCGTCTATCCTTCCATTGAGGTACATTACATTCACGCAACTCATCTAACAACATATAGCTCTCAAAGATAAACTGCAGGCATGTTAGCCCTTACGCTCCTCCCTCTGTCAAGAACTAACAGCAGACAACAGCAATCCATATATAGGAAGATAGCTTAACCTCTGGAAAGTCGCCTTATCTTCCTTTGGGTTTGGGGCTCACCCCTCAATCTCATACTAGCTAGTGAAAAACAAGAAGCCTAGAGACCTTATTCAACTAATAGTCAACGAAGGAGACCAAGCGCTAAGCTACTCACCGAGCGGGAAGAGCTATTGGCTATCGTTCCGAACAGTCGATCTATCCACAATAGATACCAAAAGGCACCTACGAATGACAACTCAAACTAGCGCCCGAAGCATCTGATAGTGCCATGCAGAGCCTCCTACTTGCTTGTCGGACCGGGCTTGGCTTGAGGAGGGTTTGACCCCCTTTATTGGCGGAGTGACGGGGGACTTTTTCCAAGAAACCACAGGGAAATAGTGAATCTTGACAGACTAAACCCCTTCATCCGTATCTGGCTATCCGGGGGAACTACAGCACAGGAAGGAAGGGAAGATATTAGTAATAATAAAATAATAAATACGATCTAATCAATAGCAAGACAGAAGAAGCTCGTACCTATAGCAAGGATAAAGTCGTAAAGTAATAATAGATGTTGATTCAAGCAATCCATCATCACTAGCTTACTGCAAATCACATTCCCTTCTGTCTTTGCTTGATATAACCCTAAAAGAAAAAAGCAAAGGAAACTATTAGACGTTACTCCCTCTAGCTAGGAGGGTGGTCGTAAATCAAGACAAACAAAACAAAATCGAAAATAGATTGGATAGCAGCTAGGCTATGGAACTAACAGCGGCAGCTGCAACCGATATATCCGCTCTTTGCCTGTAGCTAGTAGGAAGCTAGGCACAAGACGCAGACGCTAAGATGAAGACTCTAGGTGCAGCTGCTTCTCTTCTTTGGTCTCGTCTCTCTTAGGTTTATAGCTATAGCAAGCTCTGACCTCGGGTTTCCGTTTCATTCAAGTCGGGGCAAGTCACCACAAGAGAGGCAGACGATCAGACGTTAAGATGAAGATGTTGCAGCACCGCTTGCCCTATCCTATGGTCTCGAGGCAAGGAGCCTGAGTAGATAGGGGCTGCTTCCACAAAGGTTAAGCGATTCAAATAAAAAGAAGTAGCGACGGGAAGCGTTTCCGAGTCTGGAACATCAACAGTAATCGATGATCGACTTGGTAGTCCCAAAACAAAACCGAATCAAAGAACCTTGCGTCACTCGACCAACGGAGGGGTCTTAGATCAACGTCCCATCCATGCCAGGATCAGCGGATGAACTTCCACTTTGACCCATGATTGGTAAGGATCGAGCTTTACTCAGCTTTACGAACTGATAAGGCTCTTTCTTCCGTTGCTTATCTAGCTTCCGGGAGAAGGAACTTTAACTAAGAAGTACTTCCTTTTTTTCGAAGAAGTAATTACTTTTTCAGTGGGTTGAATCTTCTATGAGTAGAAGGTTTGAATGGTCCGATTGAGGTCCAGTCCCAAGGGCGGATCCTAACTTTATCCATTAGCTTCCACCTCTACATCCCATCAACTTATTGGGAGTAGGAAAGACTTTCTTTTACAATTCCCACTCAAGCTAGCAACGGGGAAGTGTGAAAAGTTTGACGCACGACCGGACGTGAATAGTCGACTGGAGAAGCTGCTCCAGTAGCAACCTAAACCTAAATCGCATCAACATCCACACTTCGATAAGCTAGTCGCCATCTCTTTGCTTTTCAGTCTTTCCAATGGGAAGCCTGTGATGAAACTCCATTGCTTCCTGTCCTAAGCAAGAGAGTGATTTCGGGCTTTTCGACCGACAGTCATCTATTATGGAAGCGCGGGTAAAGCAGACTTTCTATCTTTCTATTTATACATTAGCAAGGGCCCATAAGGCCTCGCTGGAAGCCTTCCCGTATCGTATTGAGCTTTATTGAGTAGTTGCACGAAGGGGCACTGGTAGGTTCTCCGCCCTTTAATGGACGAGATTCCTTTTGCCTTTGTTTCCTTTTTTGATGGTCTGCCCTTCGCTTGGCGATTGGTAGAGCTAGAGAAGCAAGATGAACTCTTAGTTAGCTACTAAGGAGGAAAAGAGAGCATACTTTCTACACTTATTACAGGAAGTAGTACCCTAATGAGGATAGAGAGAGTCGCGTTCAAAGCATTAAGAGAGGCTTGAAAAAAAAAAAAGAGAAAGCAGAAACTCGTAAAGTGATGATCGCACACTGATGTGGTTTCATCGCTCATCGATAGCTAACTGCCAACACAAGATTATACTCCAATTACTTAAATAGAGTTAGAGCGGGGATTACCCTTAGAGGTATAACAAAAGGAAGGCGTAGTGATAGAATACAGTCTTATACGTCCTATCTTGATATAAACCTATAAGGAGATACAAGACAATGTTATCTAACAGCAGACAATGTGAGATTGTCTTATAAAGAATGTCTTCATTATATTGTCTGCTGCTCTCTAACAACCTGGGATAGGAAGCTACTAGAG
>CM016563.1:33687290-34066938 GCA_003412495.2 Echium plantagineum
TCCGAAGGTGTACCACAGGACCCGGGGTCCTCATCGGTTGTAGAGACTGCACCATCTCTTTCTCACGTTCAGCCAGAGTGGAGTTGTCTCTAGGCAGTTGCCATGCGTCCTCCTCGCTTCGAACAAAATCCGCATCCAACCTACAGATCACCCATGATCTCTCCATGGGGCTTTGATATTCGCATCAACTCTAACTTGTGATCGGGGATCAACATCTTCCGGAATCAGGGGGCATTGGCGAATAAGATGCCCAATGAACCCACAATGAAAACAAATGATGGGGAGTCTCTCATAAGAGATTAACCCCTTCATAGTTGTGCCTCCAACTTCGAAACCCATCCGCCTTCGGAGAGGGCGGTTGACGTTAACAATTCCCCTAATGCGAAAAAATTTTCTCCCCATTTTATCGCGTCGCAATTCTATGACTTCACTTTGCATGACAGGCCCCAACATTTTGGAGGCAATCTCTTTGGTATAGAATTCGTTTGCCAAACCACGGATATGCATCCAGAATTTGCACTCCTGAAATTCTAGCGTGGTGGGATCAACACCTCTCACCCACTCTTTAAGTAAAAGTAGGTTGTCATCAAAACACCACGGGCCTGATTCATATACCCTGATCTTTTTCTCTATGGTAGGGAAAAAAACGTGGAGCAGGGGGCCTTCAACCCGAGAGACCCGTAGATCAGAACAATTCCTCTTGTTCCACTTCAGCCTCAGACTCGGCCACCAATCGTTTAAGGGATTCAGCATCCATTATTAAAGAAGATAAACCGAAAAGGAGAATAAACAAAGGAAGCCTCAAAAAACAAAGTCTGTAATAGCTTTGGGGGAAGGAGATGGGATGAGGTTTTGATGATACAATGCCCCAAAACCATTGAATAAATAGAGATGAACTCGTGCCAGAATAAGGTAATCATCAGTGAGACGAGAATTGACCATAACGGGGAGTCATAATCACGAGAGCCTACCATAATCAAAAAGGTTGACTATGAATGTCCGAAAAAGGAAAGAAACCCCAAGCAATCAAACGCACCAATTGCTCTTCCTAGAGGTTCAACGAGACAGAATTAGCACTGATATGGCAGTGATTTGACCAATCTTGATAGAAATTTTAGGGAAGATTTTTGAAAAAGACAGAATTGCACTAAGGAAAAACCTTTAGTGAGAGAGTACTCTAGAGAGAAAACTAGAGAGAGAATTGCGTCCCATAATCAAAAAGGTTGACTATGTAATTTAATTAAATTATTTGATTTGGTAGTTAGTAATAAATTTTTTATTGCATTCCTTAGTTAATTCAATTACCCCATTTGAGGTAATACTCATTACACCAAGGCTTCTAGCCTAGTGGTACTGGGCCTGAGACCTCATGGAAAGAGGCTGCCTTAATTAAATTATTTGATTTGGTAGTTAGTAATAACAAATTCGATTCTCGCAGAGGAGTATATTTAAACATACTTCATCTGCTTTCGTGGCTGCCTTTGCAGCGTTTTCGTGCAGCATTTTCAGCACCCACTCTGTGGGATTCCAGGCGTTTCGGCGATTTCCAGCACCCACTCTGTGGGATTTCCGAGCGTTTCAAGTCAACTTCGGGGACGGACTCGCATCCAGGAAGCGAAGTTTAAGCATTACGTGAATTGGGGCACATCCAGGACGCGGATGTTCATTACAACAGCAGTGAGAGAAGATGAAGCTGTTTATTTGGAGCTTAGACTCCCACTTGGTTAATTTAGATTTGTAATGTATTTCCTATCGCATGATAGTATTTGTAACTTCTATCGTCTGGGAAAAAAAAAAAAGGTAATACTCATTACCTGCAAATTGGGAGTAATTATCCATTACTTCAGATGAGATAATTAAATGAGAAAAAATAGAACATTGAGAATTATCCTAAAAATACTATCGATCTTTAGACAAGCGACTTTGATTATATTGATAAATTTAGCAGTATTATTATTATTATTACTATTATTATTATCATCATCATTATTATCATATTTATTGTTATTAATATTATTGTTATTATTATTATTATCACCATCATCACTATCATTTATTAGACGCACCCTAAGAATTGCTAAATCAAATATATTTGGTTTAGGGGTGTGGAGGAAAATCGAAACCGAGGCGAACCGAACCGGAACCGAACCGAAAAAAAACCGATTTTGTTAGAACCGATCGAAACCGAACCGATTTTGGTTCCGCCTTTGAGGGAACTGAACCGACGCGGTTCGCCTTGTGGGAAAACCGATAAAAACCGAACCGAACCGATGACTAATTTTATGTAGAAAAAATTAAGTTTAGTAAAGTATAATTGGTGAGAGGATTCAACATTGTTTATTGTTAGTATGATATAATAATTGATAAGTGAATATGTTTTAAGCTATTAATATATGGATACATATATATTTAAAAATTGGTACCATGTGACAAATGTGTGTACAAATTTCGAAATTAGTTTTAAAAGGAGCTCGTTAAACTTATATAGAGTAGATATATCTTTGAAACTTAATTATGAGTTACATTTAATATTTTTTACTAATCACATTTAGATTTGAGTCGAGAATGAATAATAATATTAGCTAGAAACAAACAAACCTAATATTTCAAAGTCGAAAGTGGGTTCAAAATTAGGTCCGAAACACGAGGCCCAGAACCGGAACCGAGCTGGAACCGATATGAACCGAACCGTTTGGAACCGAACCAATTTCGGTTCTATCTAGCGTAGAACCGATGATGTCGGTTCGGTTTTTATTTTTGTCCAAACCCGAATGGTTGACAATATGGAAAGAACGAACTGAAACAATAATTTAATGAATTGAAACTTTACGCTTCGAAAAAAATTAAGATGCAAAAACGGAAATAGAAATGGAAATTGAAATAAAGAGATCATGTAAATAATCATTTGGTTGGACATGAATTTGAAATTTGAAATTCAAACTATACAAGATAAAGATGTATAAATGAGGCAAGAAAATAGGAAATAAATTAATTACATAACAAATTTAGAAGGAAATAAATTAATTACATAACAAATTTAGAAGGAAATAAATTAATTACATGACAAATTTAGAAGGAAAATAATCCTACGTTTTGATGTTTCATTGGTTTAAAATGTAAAATATTAAATGACAGAACTAGCCTTTTTTAATATGACCATTGGATCATAATACATTAAATATTTTTTATCTAACGGTATAAGACGATTTAAACATCATGCTTAAGAGATTTTTTAAGCACCTAATGGTGCGTTTGGATTGGGGTGAACCTAGGTGAGGGTAAACATTTAAAATTAACCTTGGTTAGGGGAATGTAGGGGAATGCAGGTGAATGTAGGTGAAACTATTATAAATCCTGTTTGGATACAATTACCCTTCACTAGGTAAAACAAAATAATTAATAACTTGAAAAACAACATCATATCATTCTCTTTATTTCTACACAGAATACCTTGTTTTTGTTTGCAAATTAAATGTTATTAAATAAAAACATTAGCAAAACATAAATATGTTCTATAATAAAAAATAAAGAAACATATCAATAATCTTTAGCAAAATAAACATACACATGTTTAACAAAAGATAAACATAAACAACAAATATCGTGTACTTAATGATTAGTACACATATAGTACAAAAGGATTTATAACAAGGAATATGCCAATGCTCGTATATGTTGACTTACATACGTGATTTGATAATCAGATGATTAATTGAAAAAATGATTAACACTGATTATTGCACTAGGAGAAAAAGCTACACATAGCAACAAACAAATATAGTACACACGGATTGAAATTGAAAAGCAAAAAAATATGATCTTTTTTATTATTCAAGCGAGAAAGAAAGAGCAGTCAAGAAAAAACTTTTTTCAAACGGAAAGAAAGAGTTGGCAAGAATACGCAAGAAAGAACTGAAGCGGCAATTTATATGTTGAGGGAAGTTTTTTTTAGAGGCAAATAATATTTGGCAGAGAGTAATATTATTGATGGGTAGTTAAGTCTCATCTAATAATAAATATATAAAATTAATTCGTTAACCTAGCATTACCCACCGATTTGGGGGTGAATGATTTGAGGGTGAATGGAGGAGAATGTGTTAACCTACATTAACCTAGATTCACCTACATTAACCTTAAAAAACTGGTTCCAAACGGGGTGAATGATAAATTTCACCTAGATTCACCTAGGTTTACCCCAATCCAAACGGACCATTACTAACTCGAGGGAATCATATATGGGGGAACCTGAATATAAAATCTCTAGTTATCATAATTAGAGTAACAAAATAATTTTATGTAATTGTTTTTTTTAAAATCATATTCTAATTTGACATAAATTTGAATTTTGGTCTATAACTTAAATTCATGAAATATACTATATTATAATAAAATGAATTTACATCTATAAGTGAAACTTTTTCTGTTAATATGATTAGAGAATAGGGTAGATAATAATGTAATCTCCAAAAATACTACTCCCTCCATCGCTAAAGATACGCATATTTTGTATTTTTTGGTCAAATGTTAAAATCTTAGACAATGAATTGTCATCAGCCGATAAGACATAATACTTATATGAGATCTTGTGAGATTCGTTTTATTAATGAATTTTTGAAATATCAAATTTTTGTGCATGTAAAATTAAAGATATTTATATTTTAAGTCGTGTCTTGTTCATCGTGAAAAGCTAAATGACCCTGTCATTTTTGGGATGAAGTAATAAATTAAGCACGAAAAAAAAGGCAAAACATCATAGCGCTCCCTAAACTATTGACAATAGGGGACTAAACTTCTGAATAGGTCAATTTACCCTCTGAACAACTATTTTAGATCAGTGGTCTCCGGTCATGATTTTTCATTAAGGGTTAAAATGAGGATTCACAAGTATTAAAGTTTTGGACAATTTACAAACCTTTAACATTGTGAAAGTTCCGTTTTATGAAAAATCCGACAACAGACAACTGGTCTAAAATAATTGTTCAAAGTGCAAACTTGTCTAAAAAAATTAACCAAGACGCCGTAAAGTGATCTATTCAAAAGTTTAATATCTCATTCGAATAATTGTCAATATTTTTGAATGCCTTACAAAATTTAGCGGGAACAACAACCTAGCCCAACATAGAAGCCCATCCAATATCCTTTAAAGTTAAAGCCTTCTCAGTTCTCCTTCAGACAATTATCATATTCATATAAACACTTTGTTCTTTAAGAATCCCAGCAGCAAGCACCCCCCTACCCTCACCCCCTACCCCCACCCCCAACCCCACTCCCCTCTCTCTATAGATTATACGGATTTGAGAATTGCACTTGTTGCCATGGAAACAGTGGAACAGGCTGGCCCTTGCGGTGCGTCTACGCCATCGAAAAAACTATCAAGATCAGCAAAAATAAGAGTTATTCGAGATTTTCCAGTCGGCTTCAAAGAACCTTTTAATCTCACCCCGGAAGAGGTGTTGAATTCGACGAAAGCTATGAATGGGAGCACGATATGAAGGTACCGGACATTGAGCATCAATTTATTCAAGAAGAAGAAGAAAAGGTGTTGAAGAAATTTCGGGTGATGAATTTTATAACAAAGCAGGGTCACTCAAAAGAGGACGTGATGATGATTGTGATGAGACTATTTGCAAGAGACAGAAAACTGAATGTAATGTTGATTATGAGGAGGAAGAAGAGGAAGAGGAGGAGGAGGACTTCTTGAAAATGGAGGAGGCCATGGAAACAGTGGAAGGGGCTGGCTCCGGCGGTGCCTCTACGCCATGGGAAAAACTATCAAGAGCAGCAAGAAAAAGAGTTATTCGAGATTTTCCAGTCGGCTTGAAAGAACCTTTTAATCTCACTCCGGAAGAGCTTGAATTCGACGAAAGCTATGAACGGGATCATGATCTTGTATGTGATGAGTCTTTTTGCGAGAGGCATAAAACTGAATATAATCTTGAGTATGAGGACGTGTGCAGGAAGAAGAAGAAAATGGTATTGAAGAAATTTTGGGAGATGAATTTTATAATAAAGCAGGGTCACTCAAAAGAGGACGTGATGATGATTGTGATGAGTCTTTTTGCAAGAGACAGAAAACGGAATGTAATGTTGATTATGAGGAGGCTGCTGAATATGATATTATTTACGAGGAGGAAGAAGAGGAGGAGGATGACTTCTTGAAAATGGAGGAGGCTGATGATGATAATTGTGATGAGGACGAGGAAGAGGAGGAGGAGCAGGAGGAGGAGGCTGAATATGATATTATTTACGAGGAGGAGGAGGAAGAAGAGGAAGATGACTTCTTGAAAATCGAGGAGGCTAATGATGATATTTGTGACGAGGACAAGGAAGAGGATGAGGCTGAATATGATATTATGTACGAGGAGGAGGAGGAAGAAGTGGAATATGACTTCTTGAAACTCGAGGAGGCTAATGATGATAGTTGTGATGAGGAAAAGGAAGAGGAGGAGGCTGAATATGATATTATTTACGCGGAGGAGGAAGATGACTTCTTGAAAGTCGATGAGGCTGATGATGATAATTGTGATGAGGACGAGGAAGAGGGCTAGGAGGAGGACGAGAACTTGAAAATCTAGGATTTGTAGTGATAGCATTTTTTTAAATGTCTTAATATTGACATTGTGGTTCTTAAGTTGAAGTTTTTATAAACCTGATTTTATTTGGCAACAATAGCATGTGTTTGTAATATTATTTGTAGCTCTGGTATCTATTAATAATATGTTTGCTTTTGCCATTTTTTTCATAAGTCAGTATATGTTAAGGTTATATTTTGGAGTCAATCACTTCTATCTCAATTTCTCCAATCAGTTTGCTATTATCTTGAGTCCATGAATGTTCGATTTTCAATCAATTATCCAATGAGTCCTTCGTGAATCGATTCCCAGTTGCATGTCAGACTCGCTTTTAATTCAAATCGACTTTCAAGTATACTCGATAACATTTCTTAATGGGGTCGAATATATCATATAAATTGGTCAACTCAGATGCCCCTTCGTTGGTGCATTGATATAATGCCGGGTAATATCTTATTCAATGACTTTAGGGTGTTGAATTTGAGCTGCAGTGTGTTTGTAGTATTTGTGTGTGGGCAAAACGATGAATTAGTATTTATGATTTAGTGCTATATCGGCAACAGTTAGAATGCAATGTATTTGCTTATTTAGCGTTATTTCGATTTTAATTTGATATGAAGGTTTTGTGAGTTTCATGTGGTTTACCTGTGTTGTGCAGCTCTTTTTGGTTTTTCATTTCTGTATCAACTGTGTACCTTATCTTCAGTGGATAAATGCTGAGTAAATTGCTTGTTTGAAGATGGTGGTCATCGTCTGGCAAACAGGCTTGGCCAGATTTCGAGACTCAATTTCGTGAACTGGAAAAAGTATCCTACAGGAAAAATGTCTCGCGTCAGGTTACGCATACATTTTTTAAAATTTCAGATTTTGTGTTAAGAACCAGTTTACCATCTTGTATCATGTATACATATTATCCTTTATTGTAAATGTAAGTGGCTAAGTGCATAATTCTGAACAACCATTACTCTATCTGAGATTGTCTGAAAAGCCGAGGGTGCGTAGGACTTGGTACTTTTTCTTCTAGATCAGTTGGTTGTGTTGCCCTAGATGAAGTTCTGTTCCTCAGTTTTCTATGCAGGGAGGTTAGTTGTAACCTCTCTCTTATAGCTAGCGATTTGAAGCACCTTCTATTCTCGTCGTCTTGATAGTCACACAGATTTATCACTTGGTCCAGTTACTTCAAATTGGAGTAAGCATGAGAAATAGAATGCCCCTGTGATTTTAGCCGAAGCATTAACATAACAAGTCTGCTAACATGATTTTCTCTTCGTTTCTCGAGTCTAGGGGTTGCCCTTTTTTGCATACATTTTAGTAATAACTTATGGTACTCTTTTGTTTACTCATATTACAATGTATCGTTATTGTCATGTTTGAAAGCCTTCTACCCTTTGCTTCTTTTTTTTGCGTGTTATCAGTTGATCGAAATTGTATTAAGTACTGCCTTGCCATTCGTGTAGATTTCTCAGTCGCAACTCTTCTATAAGAAGTTCAATTCTCTTTAGTTTATGTGAAAATCAGTTCCGTTTCTGCATATACTTGTTAATTTGGTATCCAAATTATAGATGTTTGGCCCGTCTTGGCTTCATTTGTCTTTGAAACTCATGGGAACAAACCTGTTCGTCCTGAAGCAACGATTTAATGACACTTACCTATTTTGTGTGTGGAACATGGTCCAAAGCTTGTGTGAGCTTGGCTTCTTAGGTATTTGATGAGTCTGCACCATAGGATGCTTATGAGGGGACGAAGGTCTTGATTGCAACGCTTCAGTCTTTGGATGGTGTGTGCCAACTAGTCGTGAATGGTTTAAGAAGTGGTCTCCTAATGATGCCCCTGATGCAGCAATAGCAATGCGTAAAAAGGTATTAAAGGAAAAAAATAGCGGGTGCTGCAATATGGTCTCCATTTATACTCGGGACTATATGAATCGATGGACTATATGAATCGTTGCCCAAGGTAAGCTTGTCGAATCAAATAGTGTTTGGCCATGCTGTTGCCCGTGTTTGGGCATCGGTTTACACACGCAGAGCAGTTATGAGCAGGAGAGCTGTGGTGTCGCTCAGAAGGATGCTGTCATGGCGGTGGTTAGTCCAAGAAATGCATTCACCAAATTTGTCCTTTGTGCACCATACTCATAGTCCAACCAACGATGATAATAGTTCCGTGGAGGCTGAAGTTGCTCCTGGACTTGGGGAAAATTTGGAATCCGGCACAAGGGGCACCCCTTGGCGACTCTGTACAGGAAAATTTGAAGGATCAGTGCATACATTGGCGTTCGCCAACTTTAGTGAGGAAATGTTAGTTCGTGGTGCCGGACCAGCGGATGGCGAGGTTTTGCGACACTGTTGACTATAGCGAAAAACGACCACTGATCCACTTTTCAGGCAGCAACATGTAAAGTTGATCACTGAAATTGATATACGGTGCTGCTATGTTCAACATACTGGCAAAGACAAGGTGGGGAATATTACTCGCGAAGATGAGGTTCGTATGAAGAGTCCTTGCAATGACAAGGATCGAGATTAAATAAAGAAACATAGTTGAGAAAACCACCTAATTTATTGATCATGAATTATTTAAGTATTTCCTGTACTCCTGACCTGGATCAAAACAATACTTCGAAACACTCGTATCCATATCGCTTATTACTTTCGCCTAGTTTGATATTAAAGTTTACATCTCGATGGGCATTATTGTGTCGTAAAAAAATTGAAGATTTTATATTATCTGGATCTTCGATATAATGGAATAAATACAAACACTTCAAAGATCTTATACACCAAATGAGGGCCAAGTTCGATAACCAAATGAATACACATACAAACAGCTAAAGAGGGACCCTATATTCGCGAAAACTCAAAAAGTATAGACTTTTACTTTTCAACGATCAGTAGTACTTCAACAATGAAAAAATGGAAATACCGACGTATAGCAGTGGAGGAGGTGTAGACAAGAGTTAGCGTGTAATGGTGGCTCAATTTGCGTCTTCAACAGGTGCCTCTGTGAATCTTACTGAACGTGGAAGCATGAACTCGGAAAATATGGGATAGTGAGATGATGGGTAAAGTCCATCGATATTGTCATTAACAACTTCTGAAGAAACAGGTATCAAAGATCTGCCTCGATATAGAATCCAGTCAATATGCAAATCCTGAGTCTGCCGATCCCAACAGAGACAAAGTGCTCTGAAAACCAGCTTGAGGAACTCAAGAGGCCCTTGTTTGTCTCCTGCCAAAATCAAAGAGAATCGATTAGTGCATCCTCTCTTTACATGTATTTTGTTAAGAGAACATATACACAAAACCCCGAGAATTTAGAAATGTAAATGGAACTAGGACGTCCTGCACATATAGAGATAATTGAGGTACCAAATTGGTATTGTGGTCAATGAATCCAAGACTTGAGACTCTCGTATTTTATACTCACCGAAATTAACAAGGGCAAAGACAATGTTCATCATAAATGTTCAAAATGTCATGTTTCATCACTCACCTTTAAAACATGAACGTTTTGGTCTTACTCTTAGATATGCTGTTTGTGCACTAACTCCGAGGAATTTGCAGGGATGGTTTTGTCATTTACAACCAAAATAATAATTAAATGCTAACTGTCAAGGACAAATGCAGAAACCATTCTTCACGTTATTGGGATAAGACTGCTGCAAGAAATAGATCTTTGTTGCAACATTGTCCTCAAGATTTCCAAGTGTAACCCTTGGGTATGGACATGAATACATTCTCACCAGTTTCCATTAAGTTGTACGTTGAACGTTGAACCAGCATGCACGTTGAATTGGTGACTTGTTGCATATCTCAAGAGAGAAGGAGACATAGTTCTTGCAGAAATTTTACCACTACCAAATATCCTGCCTCCCTCTATCCAGAAACCGAAAGAAAAGTGAAAATTGTTTATGTGGTTGGATGATTTGTATGGTGGCAGATGTCAACGTACTGCGGTAGATGTGGATGTGGTAAATACAATATAGACCTTACTGTTTCCAATATGACAATCATAATGAAGTCATTAAGGTCTGCATTGCTGTTGTCTGTATTGGACTTTTGTTTGGATTGAACAGGATGATGACGCGCTGGACGCTGGTGGTGTTAGGTAGGGGTGGGTATGTGGAAGGGGAGGGGGGGTTATCTATTTCTTTTTCTTTTTAGTTTTGGTTGTAAATGAGAATAAATGTCCCTGCAAATTCCTTAGATTAATGCACAAACAGAAACTTTCACGGTAAGACCAAAATTGTTCATTTTCTATACATGAGTGATAAAATGGGACATTATAAACCATGTACGATAAAATGGGGAATGGTGGCAACATGTATGATGAACAATGCCTTTCGCCCAATTAATATAGCAATAAAGATATTACCTTTAAATCCATGATAAGTGCGAATGAGAGACACATTTTTTCTCACTCGAGCGCTCGGCCAAGCGTCTCTCATATCACCGACAACACCATGCTCTCTGTACAGAAAGTAACATAGAAATTGGAAATTAAAAGAATAATGGAAAATAGCAAATATCAATATAGTTTATCAGGTCACAATGAGAAACCCTCGGCTTTTATACAATACGTCTGTGTATAATTCTTCTGAAATAAGTTTTTAGAAATGAAGATTGTAAGTTCCTAGATCATCTGCATCCTTGTCAAATCAATTCATTGTTCGTGCAGAGGTATCTGAATTACAAATGGCAGTGATGATCCAATGCTTTTCCGAATAATGGAGATTCTAGAAGAAGCAAAACGGAGCATTAATGTTTCTATGCTAAGAGATGGCCAGAAATGAACAAATTTTAGGTTCAGGAAACAAAATGAGTGACCTTATAATATAAACAATTAACAGACTGAGCAAGCTGGTGATGCAGACAATTAGAATTTAATGAGAACTTTAGCCTCGTGTGGTACAGGAGTTGGGACTTTGTAAGACAGATAACGGATACTTTTATCATCTATCATGAAAATTTGAGTCCCATACTATAACACTCATTTCATAAAATGCCATATTTAATAGGCACATGTCAGCATGATGCAACATACGTAACAAACAGAAAGCAGAATCTAATACCTAGATCTGCCAAGGAGAAATCGACCTGTTGTCGATTCCTTCTGAGTATTAAATCCGCCACAGTACACAACAGGCAAATTGGGAGGTAAAGATGCAATATGCTGCCATGTGAGCAAAGCACTTCTTCGACGAGCACGGGGACTGAACTCATCTAAATTAGTGTTGACTATCTGAAAAGAGAAACCTGGTGGTTCAACCCCTTTCAGTTGGAATGTGTAAACAGCTCGTCAAGGAAGTCAGGTGTCATTAAAGGAAAGAAGATTCTGATGGAAAATATATATGGAAAAGGATATAGCCCATGTGGCGATGCAAGGAGCTATAGAGCCCCACGACATGCTTCCCGGGACTGAAGGTGACTCTGACAACCAAAAGGTCCCCCCTTCTAACAGTTCCACCTTCATTCAAAAATGAACTATTTGTAATTATTGGTTCACTTTAAAATTTCAATACGGAGAAATAAAATTATTCATAGAATGATAAAGTACAGTTCAAATCTTTTACCTTTTCTTTATCATAAAAGATTGAGCAACACTGATCAATTGTGTCGTCAGTACCCTTTCTCGAAATTCCGAATTGGTCATATCCTTCTCCACATCATGCATTAATCAAAAGTTAGCAACAGTTCAAATTTGTGTTCAGGGTTACATTTATAGCGAAGCAAAAGTGTGGTTTATAAGAACAGAAGTTATGGCAATTCAATGTCTTTCCAGTTTTTCTCAAAAAACGTCCATCATAGACTCCAATAGTTTAGGAGAAATCAAATTAACTTCTGAAAATGGTCATGTCACGCTGACAATGATCATGGCTAGTAGGTACCTAGTTACATGTCAAATCAGTCTTCTTTAACTGTAAGCAACCTTGTTAACTAGAAAACAAATCAACAAATAGAAACTAGTCACATTTCAACTGAATATAGGCACATATATGGAGATTGCAATAATGGTGAGGGTGATGAACTAAAAATTACTCGATGGTATCGGATCCACACAGTGAATCAGTGCAGAAAACCCATTAGTCACATTGCACTAGAATTGGTGCTCGGCTCAATGGTTGTTCAAGATGTAATGTAAGTATCATCACAAAGTCAAAAAAGTAAAATCCTTAAAGCAGTAATCTTTGTGTCTTCAAGTAAGATTTGAGTTAGAAAGTGCAGATGTCAAGTCTCATAACTTAAGCTTCTTGCTATGAATCTCATTAGAGTAAGGATTATGAAGGTAAACGCTATTCGAAAATAAGAGTTGCATTGTGCTAAGGAAATCCTACTATTGCATCAAAAGTCTCATCTCTGAAGTGATACATATTCATTGAGATTCTGGTAACTACTTGTACAGAGAGCATTAAAAGTTCCATAATAGTAATACATAGGGACTCATCGTCTTAGGTTTCCTAACTCGAAACTTGGAAGAAGAATCATCTCGCTCTTCCCTCTTCGGTGCTAGAAAGAACATGCAGTATACGTGAAGCACTTCAGAAACAATATGAAAGCCAAAACTAAGTACAGCTCACTGGATGTCACTTTCTTTTCACTAAAAACAAAATCAATCATTGCATTAGCAACGTTACATATTCTCATGTTTGGGTGGTCCTAACCAGCTATTTGCAAACTTTATTTGGTCTTTGGCCAACAAGCAACTCCTCTAAACTGATATGAACTTGTATTACCTATAAGGCTATAACAACTATAATGGTTGAAGACAGAGTGGTAGAAAGGGCGAACCACAATATTTTAACTCAGAGCCAACGAGCTGAGTGAAAACGAGGTCTATAATTAATTAACATGCTTATTTGAATACAACAATAAACGAACGCCTGTTATCATGCAACATGTGAGTAAGTTAAAATAAAAATTATAGACTAATAATTATGTGCATCGGCAGATAACTCAGCTAGTAGTACATAGTAATTAAAAATAAGAACTTGTGTTCAGTTATTACTTATCACATAACACGTGGAGCTCAAAATTGTCATTATAACTTGGCTCATGAGTTTAGTATAAATCGAATGATAGGACCCAAATTCCTTTAGGGTGCGGAGCAACACCTTTCTCTTTTTGAACATCAATACAAGTCAAAATTAGAAACTACAGTCTTCCCATTATACAACGTCAACTTCCAGTTTCTTAAGACGCACTATGTCAAATAACTATATTAACAGAAACTGCTTCGTTTCAGGTAGTAAGTAATAACCAACAATCATTGCTCAAATCCGCAAAAGGAGCCAACTTTGTATCTCTATAGCATAAATTTTATGTGTTCTACTTCTGTCGAATTAAAAGGCTATCACAAATTGTTACCTGGCAAGCATTGCTGAAGATGATCCAATTGCAACTTCACCCCTAAATCCAATGACAAAATAAACCAAACATCAATACCAATTCATCAAAACTAATCAAGTTCGATTCACGAAAAACTCCAAAATGATACTATTGAAGAGCCCAGTCACAAATTGCTTGGTTAAGACCACATCGATAAGTTAATAACTCCGAAGTGCATTCATACTTAATTCTCCTCGTATCACCAATTGATTTTACTATAGAACCCACATACAAGAACAAAGAAACAACTTTAAATCAACATTACAGAAAACCCAACAAAAATATCAAGAACCAATTTCCAAATACTTGAAAAGTAAACCAAAAACACCCCATTTCAGAAAAATACAAAAGAAACCAGATCACATGAACTTTAACTTAGAAAACAAAATGTAACTAAGACAGATGAAACAACCTTGTTGGGTGCAAAGAATCATGGGAGAGTAACTTGTAATAACACTGATGCACAAATCTTTCCTCTTCTCCCATGCATTTGGACTTTCTTCTTGTTGATCATCCAGGAGATTGATGGTCATAACAGTCAAAGAAACACTCATTTTCTTGACTTTTTCCTTCCTTATTGCTTTGAAAATATATGAATTGCTTCAAATGGATAAAATATGTTATATACTTATATTATTCACTAATCAATCAATATTTAGCAGAGAAGCAGAAGGTTCAAAATGTTTGTCCAGTTTCAAGGTTTGGACAGCTTGGTCGGGTGGGGTTGGGGGTAGGGGAGACTGGGAGGGGGGCTGTTGAGGAAGTGTTCGAAAGGGGAATTATAATAGAGCAAATGGTTTCATTGTTTGTTAAAAAACACTGACTTTGTATACTTTCGATCACTCACATTGGTAATGTGTAGAGAAATACTTACAACCTAACTATATATAGAGTTAGGTTTTACTAATCAAAAGGAAAAATTGTCCATCAAAGCACCCATAAAAATAGCATTAAACATAACTACCTATTTAATCTTGATCCAACGGTCCAAATATGAAGTTAGGTTTTACTAACCCGTCTTAAGTTAGGTTGCAAGAAAAAACTCGTATTGTGTATACTTTTGGTCAATTATGCGTATTTTTCGTACAAATCATAATTTTTTAAAAATTTTGACATTTTAGTAAGGGTATTTTTGTCATTTCACCTTAAATTAGTCATTAACATCAACTAACACTCATCATCTCCTTCATTAACTTCCATCATACTCTTGACAGTCAAAACTTTTCATCTCCCCCCTTTTCAATTCATTTCTGAAAAAAGTTGGACAAAGGGAAAATAATTGTAATCGGCCCCTGATTTCGACTTTGAGTATGCCAAATCGCTCAGGTCAACTTGGTATCTGTTGGAAATTGATGTGTCAATTTCCTCAATTAGTGCCCGTGAACTATATCATCTATATATACGGTTCAACAACCGATAGTTATCTGAACTATCAGTAGTCTCACCCGAGATAATGCCGGGGGTCATCGAATGGTAGACTAGGCTCTCACGATGATCTTCGGGATTCGTGTATACGGTCTTATACGTTGAATCCCGATGCCTTCGTTACTCGGGCTATGAGGTCACACACGTAACAATTACCGAAGATACTTTCGAGTAATGACCCGAAAGTGAATAAGGGATTTGATCCATATTGAGGAATTTCGGTTCGATCGAGATCGTGTCCGGACCGAACAAATGGTGCGCCCGGAATTGGTTCCGGACACACCATTTGGGGTTTATGTATATATATATATATGTGAGATATATATATATTATCATTTATTGAAATGATTTAATTAATTAATGAATTAATTAAATAAGATATGATTTAATTAATTAATTAAGATTAATTAATTCCATCATCATGAATGGTTGACATCTTGGTGGCTACTTTATGCCTTGGGAAGGCTTTGTAAGTCTTGGGAAGAACTCTTGTAAGAGAATCTTCCATGGACCAAGAGGCATTAACCATATGGATGGTTAATGTGTTTGTTTAGTGTATAATGTGTTTCATCATCCATTCTATATCATAAGATGATATAGAATGGGTAGAGAATCAAGCTAAGTATCACACAACTCTTGTTAGAGAACAAAAACAAACACACACACTTCATCTTCAAACCCTCTAGCAAAACTCTAAGTGTTAGAGTATAGAAATTGTTCTATAGTTTGCTATAGTAGTTAGACTACACACTCCTCAATAACACACACTAGTCCAAGTGTGTCTTATTGCTATCTAAGGTATTGGTGTGGACTATTTCATAGTAGTTCCATATCACCTTGGTGATAGAAATTTCTTCAAGAAGAAAGCAAGGAGCAAGGTGTGGGGATAAGCACTTGAAGATCATATCGCTTCCGCTCACGCTTCAAAGGTATATCTTTGTAGCCACACTCTTTGATTATGTTAGTTGTAGCATATTCACACTATCTTTAAACATATACTTCTATGAGCTAGTTCTATTGTGTAAGTTCTAACGATCAACGAATTAGGGTTTTCTAGACATATGAACTATCGTAGTTCATTGTGTCTTGCAACCCCGGGATATTCCAACATGGTATCATGAGCTATATTACACGTTTAACATGTTCTAGAAGTGTTTAAAGTAGTACCATATAGTATATATGTCGATATATGAACCGTAGCCGATTTTCGTATTCGGAAAACCCTCCCCGACAAAACGTAAGTTCCGCGTGATTCCAGGCAAGCCATGGACACGGCTTCACTGGAACGCGCACCCTCGGCATGCCCTGGACACGGCACGCCTTGGCCCGGAGCAGGGAGCGGCTTCTCTAGACGCGTCCTTGGACGCCCTTGGAAGCCCCCCCCGCGTGTCCGCGCGTTTTGTTCCCTGGACAGCCCCTGTCCGCAGCACCTGTCCGCGCGCGGACTGCCTGGGCAACCCCCCTGTCCCCGTTTGATCGTGGCTCCATCGTGAGCCATGGCTCACGATGGACTATAACTTCGCCCGATGTTTTCGAAACAAAACGAATCGATTAAGCCCAAAGTCATTTGATGATTATGGACGTTTTCGGTTTGTTATGGGTGATTTAGAGATTGTTTTGGAAATAATCTTATAAGTTCAAAACATTCTTTGAGAAGTTTAAAATAGTTTAAAATTAGCATGTATGTCAAAGTGTTGATTTTATCCTATCGGTACTAATTAAATTGTTTAATTGAGTATCGAAAGGAAGTTTGTGGTTGAGTTATTATGAATTTCAAACCTTAAACTTATGCTAAGTCTCTTTGAATGTAATTGGGGTATTAGTTCAAAATGTTGAACTTATGGTAAAACTTCCGATAATTGGCTATGTTAGTTGTTGGACAACTAAAGGTTATGATATGCATATATGACTATGATTCACATTATTTGAATGTGAGTATGTGTGTGAGTTGTGTGTTGCTTGTGTGTTTTATTCCATTCCTAGCATGTTTATGTGATTTATGTATAATGTGTTATGCATATATAAACTGTAGTCTGAATGGAATGGGGATTTGATATGGCCTAGTATTTATTCGAAATACAGTCTGCGTACTGTCCTTGATATTGAAATACGACGCATGTGTCGTTTTACATTCTTGTATTGTTATTTCTTTTTCGCGGCGCATGTGCCATTTAATGCGAAAGTTGATTATGTAACAAGACATGAAGAGACGGACTTGGAGCATGGCGATGTCCAAGAAGACGGAGACCAAGGACTTAGTTTAGAACTAGTTAGACTAGTTTTATTTAATGTTCTTTAGGCCATATCACGTCCCTTTAAAGTGTTTATTATTCATGTCATGTTTCATGCTTACATATATTTTCTTGACGTATATGTACACCTTCTGTGATATGCATGAAATGTGGATTACATGTTTAATCTAAACCCCTCCACGTTATAATTAAGTGTTTGCCAAACCTAAGTTCAAAGTTGTCAAACTTTCCTACGTTTCGGGTGGATCATCCCTAGATGGGCACTTTGATTCATAGGAATAGGAGGCAATGGGATTACATGCGCTACAGGTTAGCCCATCGAACCGGCAAATGTAATCCATCCCTTTATGGTGAACTAAGGTTACTTAAAACGTGGCTACAGGTTAGCCCATCGAACCGGCCCGTTTGGCAAAAGAAGTCTATAGTGTCATAAAACGACTAATGATAGACGCCAAGAGTCATATATAATCATTGGATGATTAATATATGATAGTCTAGTAGGACTTACCCATGGATTGGACTATGAGGATGATTGCGTGTGCCGCTCATACCCAAGTCCATGGGGTCTTGGTATACTTGTACACTTCGAGGGGTTGTTGGTACTCGTATTATTATTTCAAGCATGCTTTACTTGTATCGTATGTTTTACATATAAATTAAACTGAATGTCGTTTCATACTCGCATGTTTTTAGATGGCAACTGCTAAGAAATCAACTTCAAATTCACTCCGATCTACACTTGAGAAGTGTAAACTCAATGGCAATAACTTCAACGACTGGTCTCGTAACTTGAGAATCGTTCTCAAGCACGAGAGAGTCGAGTATGTTCTTAAGGAAGAACTTCCTCCACCACCCGGAGATAATGCCGATGAGCTAGAACGTAGTGCATATGATGTACACGTGGATGATGCATTGGATGTCCAATGTCTTATGCTAGCCAACATGGAACCGAATCTTCAGATTCAGTTCGAAAATGTGGCAGCATATGACATGTACTGCAGACTGGAAGAGATGTTCCAGAAGCGGGCAAGAAATGAGCGGTACGAAGCTGTTTGTGCCCTCATGGATTGCAAACTATCCAATGGTCAACAGGCCAGTCCTCATGTTCTCAAGATGATTGGTATCATCGAGAGACTTGAGTCTTTGGGAACTCAGTTTTCCAAGGATTTGGCCGTTGACATAATCCTCCGTTCCCTTCCTGACAAGTTTGGTAACTTTGTCATGAACTTCAACATGCATGACTTCGATAAATCGTTATCGGAGTTGCATAACATGATCAGCACGGCTGATACTGCGTTGAAGTGTGGGAAGAGCTCTACCCCTACTCCCTCTGTTCTGATGATTCAGAACAAGAAGGCCTTTAAGAAAGGCAAGGGGAAATGGAAGGGAAAGGCCAAGACTGGATCTATCAAAACAGTCAACGCCCAGACTTCCAAAACTCCGGCTAAAGGTCCTAAGGGGACTGACCAGTGTCATTATTGTAATACACCTGGTCACTGGAAGAGGAACTGCAAGAAGTACCTCGAAGACAAGAAGAGTGGGACTTTTCCGGCAGGTATATTCGTTATTGAAGCTTTTATCACCTCTAATAACTCTACTTGGGTACTTGACTCAGGATGTGGTTCTCATATTTGTCGAAATATGCAGGTACTACAGGACAGTAGAGCTCTTCGGAAGGGAGAGGTGGACTTGCGGGTGGGCAATGGAGCAAAGGTTGCTGCAGTTGCCGTGGGCAAGATAGATTTAAAACTACCATCCGGGATGGTCTTAGTTTTAAATAATGTATATTGTATTCCCGCTATTTCTAGAAATATTATTTCCATATCTGTTTTGAACAATGATGGTTTTACCATCCTTATGGAAAGAAATATGTGTTCTATTAATCGTGACGGTTTACTTTATGCAAAAGCTTCAAACCAAAATGGTCTTTTCATACTAGATGAGAACCATGAGGTATATAACGTAAATATTAAAAGGAACAAGCCTAACGACTTGAATCCTACCTACCTATGGCATTGCAGACTTGGTCATATAAATGAAAATCGCATCAAGAAACTCCACGAAAGTGGAATTATTGAGTCACTTGATTTTGAATCATATGACCAATGCGAATCATGCCTTTTGGGCAAGATGACCAAATCACCTTTCACTGGAACGAGTGAAAGGGCAAGTGATTTATTGGGGATAATACATACCGATGTATGTGGTCCAATGAACACTCCTGCAAGAGGTGGTTTTCCCTACTTCATTACCTTCACGGATGACTTTAGCCGTTATGGCTATGTCTATCTAATGAAGCATAAGAGTGAAGCCTTTGAAAAGTTCAAAGAATTCCAAAATGAAGTAGAGAATCAACTCGGCAAGACTATTAAGACTCTTCGATCCGATCGAGGAGGCGAATATATGAGCCACGAGTTTGACGCTCATCTTAGAGATTGTGGAATTGTTTCACAACTCACACCGGCCGGAACACCACAGCATAATGGTGTGTCCGAAAGGAGAAATCGCACTCTGCTAGACAGTTTGCGGTCTATGATGAGTCGAACCGACCTACATGTCAGCTTCTGGGGTTACGCGTTGCAAACTGCCGCACTTACCTTAAATAATTGTCCAACCAAGTCAGCTGAGAAAGTACCATATGAGATGTGGTTTGGGAAACGTCCCAAGATTAGCTTTCTCAGGGTTTGGGGTTGCTTGGCCTACGTCAAGAAGTTGAACGTAGACAAGCTAGGCCCAAAGGCTGACTTGTGCCATTTCATTGGTTATCCAAAGGAAACCAAAGGGTATTATTTCTACCTTAAGCCAGAAAATAAGATTTTCGTGGCTAGGACAGCACATTTCCTTGAGAAAGAGTTCTTATCAGGAAATGTCAGAAATACGGTACAACTTGAAGAAGTTCAAGATGATGAGCCAAATGAGTTAATGAACTCATTCGACACGTTTAATGAGCAAGTTGAGTTATCGAACTCAAGAGACTCATTGAATAAGAGAGATGGGTTATTGAACCCAAGTGTCTCATCAAATGAGCAAGTCGAGTTAACGAACTCGGCAGGCTCACTTCAGGAAGTAGATCCTCCATTCATGGCGGATCCTATCTTGGACCCTAGATCCACGGTAGATGAGACTCCTGAAGAAGTACCGACCCTCAGGAAATCCAGTAGGACTCGTCATGTTCCCGATAGATGGTATGGGGAATCCTTCTTGATAGAAGACGACGAGCCTTATACTTATGGAGCCGCAATGAAAGGGCCAGATAGCGAGTCATGGCTTGAAGCCATGAAATCCGAGATAGACTCTATGTACCAGAATGATGTCTGGACATTGGTTCACTTACCCGAAGGTGCTAGACCTATCGAGTGTAAGTGGGTCTTTAAGAAAAAGCTTGATAAAGATGGAAATGTCCATATTTACAAGGCTAGACTAGTGGCGAAGGGTTTCAAACAAATTCATGGTATTGACTATGATGAAACCTACTCACCGGTAGTCATGTTCAAGTCTATTCGGATCCTCTTAGCCATTGCCGCATATTATGACTATGAGATATGACAAATGGATGTAAAGACCGCTTTCCTTAATGGAAACCTTGAGGAGGATGTGTACATGACACAACCTCCAGGCTTTACATGTCCGAAAGGACCTAAGAAGGTATGTAAGCTTCAGAGATCCATTTATGGACTCAAGCAAGCTTCTCGCAGTTGGAACCTCCGATTCAATGAAGCAATTAAAGAATTTGGCTTCATTCAGAATGAGGAGGATGCTTGTGTATACAAGAAGGTAAGTGGGAGCCACATTGCATTTATAGTCCTGTATGTAGATGACATACTGATCATTGGAAACAACAAACCACTCCTTGAGTCAGTCAAGACATGGTTGTGTAAGTGTTTCTCAATGAAGGACTTAGGAGAGGCGCAGTATATCCTTGGAATCAAGATATATCGAGATCGAGCCAATAGGTTGATTGGCCTGAGACAGGACACTTATATTGATAAGGTTCTGAGACGATTCGATATGATCGATTCCAAAAAGGGAATACTGCCTATGACAACTGGCACTATTCTCGGCAAAAGTCAGTGCCCCACCACTGACGTCGAGGAGGAGAACATGAGTAGAGTCCCGTATGCTTCAGCCATAGGATCTATCATGTATGCCATGTTGTGCACTAGACCAGACGTATCGTACGCTCTGAGTCTGACCAGCCGATATCAAGCGAATCCAGGCAACAGCCATTGGACCGCTGTGAAATCTATCCTTAAGTACTTGAGAAGGACTAAGGATATGTTTCTGGTATATGGCGGAGATGAGGAGTTGATTGCGAAAGGTTTCACCGATGCCAGTTTCCAAACCGATCGAGACGATTTTCGTTCTCAAACCGGGTTTGTATTCTGCCTGAACGGTGGAGCCATCTGTTGGAAGAGTTCCAAGCAGGACACAGTTGCAGATTCTACTACGGAGGCCGAGTACATTGCAGCTTCTGAAGCAGCCAAGGAGGCATGTTGGCTTAAGAAGTTTATGACTGAGCTTGGGGTAGTTCCTAGCGCTGATGGTCCAATTGAGTTGTTATGTGATAACACTGGAGCCATAGCACAGGCTAAGGAACCCAGGGTTCATCATAAGTCCAAGCATGTCCTCAGGAAGTATCACCTCGTCCGTGAAATGTTCCAGAGAGGTGACATCAAAGTATCCAAAGTAGATACAGACGACAACGCAGCTGATCCCTTGACTAAACCATTGCCTCAGACCAAACATGAGTTTCATACTTCAGCTATTGGACTTAGACTTAGGTCCGAGTGGTCTTAGTCTTAGTGGGAGCTTTATTTCAGTTTATTTGATTTATATATATGAAGTATACTTTTGTAAAACTCTTATTGTTGAATAAAAGTATTACTTCTTGTTTATTGATTGTCTATTCTTTTATAGCACTTGAATAAACAATTGAATATTTAATCATAGTTGTATGATAAATATTTTAATTCCCATGTAATCACGAGTTCTTGAAGAGGAGCCAATAAGTGTATTGGCTAAGGAACCCCTTTTTCAAGACAAGAACTATGGTGATTACATTGTCCCTAGTGGTATGTCCCGGCGTTTTGGGAACGGACACAACCAAACTAGTGTGTAATGATTCGTTTGACTTTGTTTCTTAAGTCAAAAGGATGGTCCAAATCATTACATGGGTTCATTGTCAAGAGAGTCTTGACATGGTACTGGACAGTGACCGTTGTGAAATTATAGAAGAGATCTTGTGTCCTATATTTCACACGAGCCATATGATAGAGGTTCTGAGACCTACAATGCATATCATTCTCATGCTACGTGAGCATGAGGCTTTGACTACTTCCGGACCCATCCGTTACTGGTGGTAATGGGGTACGTTGGGTCTTATGTGAATGTAGTGGTGAGATGATCGGTGATGCATTGGTAGGGTCTTTGTCCACCCTGGTATACAGGGAAGGTTTTTCTGGCCACTCGGAGAGTGAGTCTTACTTATGAATTCACCCGTTATGAACGGGAGTGAGACTATCTCGTGTTCCGAGAAATTATGTCATAGGAGTTGGCGACACGCTTTCTTGCTTTAGCCTATGACGAAAACCGAGGACAAAGGGAATCATGTGACAAGGATGCAAGTGTACATCCAAGACATTGGTAATAGTCCAAGGGCAAGTGGGAGTGTTGGAAATTGATGTGTCAATTTCCTCAATTAGTGCCCGTGAACTATATCATCTATATATACGGTTCAACAACCGATAGTTATCTGAACTATCAGTAGTCTCACCCGAGATAATGCCGGGGGTCATCGAATGGTAGACTAGGCTCTCACGATGATCTTCGGGATTCGTGTATACGGTCTTATACGTTGAATCCCGATGCCTTCGTTACTCGGGCTATGAGGTCACACACGTAACAATTACCGAAGATACTTTCGAGTAATGACCCGAAAGTGAATAAGGGATTTGATCCATATTGAGGAATTTCGGTTCGATCGAGATCGTGTCCGGACCGAACAAATGGTGCGCCCGGAATTGGTTCCGGACACACCATTTGGGGTTTATGTATATATATATATATGTGAGATATATATATATTATCATTTATTGAAATGATTTAATTAATTAATGAATTAATTAAATAAGATATGATTTAATTAATTAATTAAGATTAATTAATTCCATCATCATGAATGGTTGACATCTTGGTGGCTACTTTATGCCTTGGGAAGGCTTTGTAAGTCTTGGGAAGAACTCTTGTAAGAGAATCTTCCATGGACCAAGAGGCATTAACCATATGGATGGTTAATGTGTTTGTTTAGTGTATAATGTGTTTCATCATCCATTCTATATCATAAGATGATATAGAATGGGTAGAGAATCAAGCTAAGTATCACACAACTCTTGTTAGAGAACAAAAACAAACACACACACTTCATCTTCAAACCCTCTAGCAAAACTCTAAGTGTTAGAGTATAGAAATTGTTCTATAGTTTGCTATAGTAGTTAGACTACACACTCCTCAATAACACACACTAGTCCAAGTGTGTCTTATTGCTATCTAAGGTATTGGTGTGGACTATTTCATAGTAGTTCCATATCACCTTGGTGATAGAAATTTCTTCAAGAAGAAAGCAAGGAGCAAGGTGTGGGGATAAGCACTTGAAGATCATATCGCTTCCGCTCACGCTTCAAAGGTATATCTTTGTAGCCACACTCTTTGATTATGTTAGTTGTAGCATATTCACACTATCTTTAAACATATACTTCTATGAGCTAGTTCTATTGTGTAAGTTCTAACGATCAACGAATTAGGGTTTTCTAGACATATGAACTATCGTAGTTCATTGTGTCTTGCAACCCCGGGATATTCCAACAGTATCTTCATCCAGTAGAAGAAAACGATGAGGATTCCAAGCCTTGGTTGGATGGAATCATTTCGAGCCTTGAAACAAATAGAAGGATCGTGAGATGAAAAACCGCGATGAGATTGATGATTTGCAGAAGTTGGTTGAATCGAGCAGGGAGACGCAACGTTTTGTAGATGAAATTGGATCTTGTGGAGACGCAGTTGCAGATAGAACAAGACTGTAATTTTAGATTTGAAAATCAAGTTGACAGGGCAAAAGTGTGCGCACAAGATGTTTGATAAAATTACTAAAAGGGATTTTTTTTGCTTGGCTTTTGTCTATGTTGCTGGTGTGGTTATTAGTTGACTGTGAGTGTTAATTACGTTGTAACAATGTATGTATTTTGGTAGTTTTTGGAGGTATTTTGGTAGTTATTTTGGTAGTTTTCGGAGGTATTTGGTAGTTTTTTGATGTATTTGGTATGTAATATATCGGATATAATATTATACTAGGTTGGTGCTATTTGATGGAATGAAAACAGTTATTGAAGTTAAATCAATGTAAATAGTAATCTTGGTAGAAATCTTCATACTTCATTGCAAAATAGAATGTTGCATACTAAATTCTGCCAGAGAATTGACATGGATTGTTCCAAAACACAAAATGTTGCCTACCAAATTTAGATATTGTTTTCCTTTACAAAAACTAACCAACCAAATTCAATCTAAATAATACTCAATTCTATGGCAGAATTGACAAAAGAGTAAATAGACAGATTGTTTCATTAATGTCTACTTGCGGCTACGCTTGTTCTTTGGTGCAGGTTCCTTGGTCCCTTCTTGGTCTCTTGCAAGAAATTCATTGACAATGGTTAGCTGCTCTTTGATCTTCGAACGCAAGTTGCTCTTTCTCTTCCTTTTGGCAGTTCCCGTGGTGTTGTTGTCAGCTTTCCTAGTTGTTCTTGACCTCGTTTTCACTCCCCCAACAGCTGATGTCTCCCCCCCCTTAAACACATATCAAGATTTTAGGATTAAACAAGGCAAAGCAAAATATTTAAATGAAAGAAATAGTGTACCTTGTTGCCCTTGTTAGGATTTTACGAACAACTTCTCTTGTTATGGTTAGTCCCTCCACATATCCCACAAGATTGGCTTCCCTTCTTGGAGGCGACATATTTCCCCTTATTCTTTGTAACTTCTCCAGGCCCTTTCCACCTCAACTTCTTAGGACGACCAGCCAACCTTACACACTCGGGCGGGGATAGAGGAACTCCGTTTGTCCCATGCCAAAATGACATCCCATTTGTCGGATACAAAACATGCTCATAAGTTTGAAGGAAACGAGCAATACTATAGCATTCATCTACCAAATCAAGTGGCACTTATCGTAATTCAAGTAAACAATTAATGGCATGTGGACAAGGTATACCGGTGAGTTGCCAGAGTCTACAGGTGCACTCCATCCTGTTGCAATCTACAACAAATTGGTGCCCATATGCCTTAACTTCAAAACAAGTCCCCCCATTCCATTCAACCTCCATATTATCACTTAGAGTAAAGTGATCGTCAAGTATTTTCACAATGCGAGGACAAATATTCCCTAGCTTTCTTCATGGCTAACTTTCTATCCCTTATTCTTTCCATCAACTTTTTTCTAATCATTTCTAGCATGGTTATTATTGGCTTGTCCCTCGCCTCCAAAATAAATGAGTTAAAACTCTCACTCATATTATTACATAGCATATCAGATTTCACAATAAGAGGAAAGAAAGCCTTACACCACTTTCTTGGAGAATTGGCATGATTTAGTGCCCACATGTGCGCTTTCTTATCAATCCTTTGGAGATGTTGCATTCGTGTCTTAAACCATATGGGATTGGAGGCCCTCGCACATGACCACAAACGATCTCTCAACTCTCTACCTTCTGTTTCCTTTTTAAAGTTGTTGTAAAGATGGTGATGTTGGAATTATGAGATGTTTGACACGTCATAATTAGTGCCCATTGAACAATTTGATTGTTCGAAGTGATTACTTATTTAAGGTTAAGTTCATACGTATATTATTTGTTTGACAATAATATACGAGCTGGGAATGAATTCGAAATACATTAGGGGTCTTGATGGTTTTACTAGGACCCGCTCATGATTTATATGATAGTAAAATACTTGTCGATATTTTATTAACATATGGCTAATGTTATTTCGATCCTAGAAGGTCACACACAAACAATGCGCTTGATTTTCAATACGATTGAAACTTCCGGGTTAAAAGTGTAAACGTCAAAGAATAAAGGGGAGGAAATTCCAAAGTGGAATTTCCACCCCATTAACCGTCCAAAAATGATGCATAAGAATGCATTTGACTTTTTGAATTCAAATGCACTAATGCTAGTCTTGAATGGGAGCTTGAAAAAGGGGGAGGTTACATATGGATGTTAATGTGATTAACACTATATTAAGACCACATTTGATGACAATTTTTTTCATCCTTTTTGCACACTTTGTAAGACAAGGAAAAAAGGCAAAAAAAATACTCCCTCCTTATTCTAGTTTTTTGGCCGAAAATATACACACAAACCAAGAGAAGAAATCGTTTTTCTCTTGGTTGATTCTTGACATATACGCTTCAAGCTCTAGTTGCTTCAAGGGAGGAATCAATCACGCATTGGTGTGGACTAACTAGAGAGAGGAACGGACGTTGCTCTTCCGCTACGCACTCGATCACGCTTCAAGAGGTATACTCGAAACTCGTAGTTAAATGTGAATTTAGAACTTTGTATTCGATCGTTTATACGTTTTTGTATAATTTGATATGCAAAACATGTATAAAATCCCAACAGTGGCATCATGAGCCCGGTACATATGTTCTAATTCACTTTAAATGTCTTGAAATTTGATTTCATGAATTATAATATCATATGTGTATGTTTTGATATCATCAATTGAGGTTGTTGTGCATTATGTGTATTGTGCAATTATGTAATTGTTAAGGCCTGTAAATATTTTTCTAAAATTCTGTAAAAATATGTTTCGAACAGTAGACAAAATTTCGAGACCACTGTAATTTTTCTGGAATTGTTTCGATTTGTTAAGTGCTCGAAATAAATGTTTGAAACAGCCATATGTTCATCCGAACGGATTTGATATACCTTTCGTTTGAACAGTTTTAAGTGCTGTATATATTTTTATAGAATTCTGGAAAAATATTATTCAAACAGTACATTGAATTTTGAGTTCACTGTAATTTTTCTGGAATTGTTTCGATTTGTTAAGTGCTCGAAATAAATGTTTGAAACAGCCATATGTTCATTCGAACGGATTTGATATACCCTTCGTTTGAACAGTTTTAAAGGTTGTATATATTTTTATAAAATTCTGAAAAAATATAAATCAAATACTAGAATGATTTTCGAGTCTACTGTAATTTTTCTGGATTTATTTGGATTTATTAAGTGCTCGAAAATGATTTTTGAATAGCCATGTGTTCATCCGAAAAGTTCGGAACACTATTCGGATGAACAGTGTTTTTCGGATGAACAGTGATTCCGATTTCACTGTTCACGACTGTTCACATAATTAAAATGGTCCTAAAATTGTTTTGGATTTTGTTTTATTAATTATTGTGAATATTTTGGCTATTCTAGTATTTTGACTTTTGATTGTCAGAAGAAAATTAATTAAATTATTATAACTTGTATGATAATTTGATTAGATTTTAATGTTACAATATTTTAATTAATAGCACTAATATGATTAGTTGTTAATTTTATTTATATTGGTTATAAATAATATTAAATGCTTATTAATTAAAATTAAAGGCCTTAATTAATTATGTAAAACCTATGAGTTATTGATTTGGTTGTTACATTTGATGTACAATTTATTACATATATGTGTTATAATTGTGTGTACCTTATTTGACATCCTTACATGTTTTAATTGACTTAATTCATGTATTATATATATTTTGATATATTGGATGTTTTATTTTCATTGTGAATGAATGTTGGGATAAGTGATATGATCTGGTTTTTGAAATACAGTCTGCGTACTGTCTTTTATATGACGACTTGTGTCAAAAAGAAATATAGCCTGCGTGCTATTTTATGACGACTTGTGTCACTTTTATTTTATTATTTATTACATTGACCTGCGTGTCAATTATTTATCACCACGTGTGATTGTAATCAATAGAAGACGAAGCCACCGAAGGAACTGAAGGAGGACTGAAGACTTAGTTTAGAATTAAGTCTAGTTTTCTTTTCGGTTTTTAGATCATATCACTAATCCCATTTATTTGCGTTATAATTCTTAATTTTCATGCTCATATGATATATATTCTTGCTTGAGTGAATGTATATATGCATGTATGATCATGATTATATATTTATAACTAATCCTACCTTAAGTCAAGTAATTTGCCATACCTGACCCTAAAGTCGGAATAAGACATACGTATGCATGGACCTGCCAGATTGGCAGACATGACATGTCCTATGACTTGATCCCGATGGAATAATCGAATGATTTCCGATTCAGAATCGGGCTTCGATTGTTCATTCTGACTTTCGTCAGTAGGCTCAGGTTACTTGAACAGTGATTCCCATAATCAGATTTGGGCCTGTTGGCAAAAGTTGTCACCAATGCAATCTTGTAAGATTTTTGGTGACACCGAGAATTATGCCCGGCATAAATGGTGATCATTCACCTACTCACATGATTGGTGGTCGAAATGTTGCGTGCTGCCGTTCGATTATTAATTATCTGAGTTCTCGGATACATTGTGTATTTTAGTAGGATTATGAACACATTGTATGAGTTCAAATATTTTGATATTTTGAATTATCACTATGACATGCTTATCTGAGTTATTTATTCGCCTTTTACCGCTGTAGTTATCATGTCTACGAACGATAAAAACTCTAAGTCTCTCCGCTCCGCTTTGGAGAAATGCAAACTTAATGGTGCTAATTTCCATGACTGGGCTCGCAACTTGAGAATTATTCTCAAGTCTGAGAAAACAGATTATGTGCTCACCACCAAACTTCCTGAGGTCGTTCCCACCGATGAGAATGAGTATTATGTCTATGAACAGCACATGAATGATGCTACAGATGTCCAGTGCTTAATGTTGGCCAACATGGAATCGAATCTTCAGATTCAATTCGAAGAGGTCAACGCTTACGATATGTACCGCCAGCTGGAAAATTTGTTCCAGCGGGAGGCACGCAATGAGAGATACGATACTGTTTGTGCTCTTGTTGACTGTAAGCTAGGCAATGGACAGCCAGCAAGTCCCCATGTCATCAAGATGATAGGGCTGGTCGAAAGACTGGACTCATTGGGGGCACCCGTCTCTAAGGAGATGTCTGTGGATATCATTCTTAGGTCGCTGCCTGATTCCTTCAGTGGTTTTGTGTTGAACTTTAACATGCACCAATATGACAAGACGTTGTCTGAGCTGCATGGTATGATCAACAATGCTGAACAAAACATTAAGAAGGCAAAAGGCACTTCTTCCTCTGTTCTGACCATTCAGAACAAGAAACAGTTCAAGAGGAAGAAAGGTGCCAAAGGCAAGACTAAGGTTGCCCCCCGTGCAACAGCTCCTACTCAAAAGGCATCCAAGAAGGATGCCAAAAGGGAAGACAAGTGTCATTATTGCGGAATAATTGGCCATTGGAAGAGAAACTGCAAGAAGTACCTGGCAGACAAGAAGAGTGGTTTGACCACTACTACTCCGCCAACAGGTATTCATGTTATAACTGATTTACCTTCTGATTCTAATTCTTGGGTGTTAGACACTGGATGTGGTACTCATATTTGTCGAAATATGCAGCACCTGCAGAATAGAAGGAAGCTCACAAGGGATGAAGTGGACCTACGAGTAGGCAATGGTGCAAAAGTTGTAGCTCTTGCTGTAGGAACACTGTCTTTAAATTTACCATCTGGATATTGTATTGTTTTGAATAATGTATTCTATGTTCCTACTTTATGTAGGAACATTATATCAATTTCCTTATTAAATTTGGATGGTTTTTCCGTTACTATTGATAAAAGTGGTTGTTTTATCTCTAAAAATGGAAATGTTTATTGTACTACATCCCTGCAGAGTGGTCTCTATATCTTGGAAACAAGTGTAGAAACTTATAACATCAGTATGAAAAGGAACAAGCCCAATGACTTGAACCCGACATACTTATGGCATTGCAGACTCGTCATTTAAGTGACAAACGCATTAAAGAGCTCCATGACAATGGAATTCTTACGTCATCTGGTTTTGAATCTTATGACAAATGCGAGTCATGTCTTTTAGGAAAGATGACCAAGTCACCTTTCACTGGTACGAGTGAAAGGGCAAGTGATTTATTGGGAATCATACATACTGATATATGTGGCCCAATGAACACGCCCGCTAGAGGAGGTTTTCCATACTTCATTACCTTCACCGATGACTTCAGCAGATATGGTTACGTATATCTGTTGAAACATAAGAGTGAAGCCTTTGAAAAGTTCAAAGAATTTCAGAAAGAAGTAGAAAACCAACTCGGCAGGACAATCAAGATTCTTCGCTCCGACAGGGGAGGAGAATACTTGAGCCATGACTTCTTGCAACACCTAAGAGAATGTGGTATTGTATCACAACTCACACCTGCTGGTACACCACAACACAATGGTGTCTCCGAAAGGAGAAATCGAACCTTATTAGATATGGTTCGATCAATGATGAGCACATCAGAACTCCCAACTAGTTTTTGGGGTTATGCATTGGAAACTGCCGCTTCCACACTAAACAAATGTCCAACCAAATCAGCACCTAAGACCCCACATGAGATGTGGTTTGGGACTCTTCCCAAACTAGGGTACTTGAGGATTTGGGGATCCGAGGCCTATGTTAAGAAAGTTAACAAAGATAAGCTTGGACCTAAATCCGACAAGTGTTACTTCATTGGTTATCCTAAGGAAACCAAGGGATATTACTTTTATCTCAAACCCGAAAATAAGATTTTCGTGGCTCGTAATGGAACTTTCCTTGAGAAAGAATACATTACAAAGAGATATAAGAGTAATGAGACTCTTGAAATTGTTCAAGAGGGTGATGTAGCAGGTACTAGTACCTTAGCTGAATCACCTCAGGAGGTGGACCCTTCTTATGGAGAAGAGGTTCAACTCGATCCACGGGAAACCGTAGACGAGCCTGCTGATACTCAAAACATCCCTCGGAGATCCGAAAGGTCCCGTCAGGAACCCGATAGATGGTATGGGGAATTTTTCCTGATTGAAAGCGGGGAACCCTCAACTTATGAGGAAGCCATGAAACAACCTGATGCTGATGAATGGCTCCTAGCCATGCAATCCGAGATGGAATCAATGTACCATAATAAAGTATGGACATTGATTGATTTGCCGAGGGGTGATAGACCCATCGAATGCAAATGGGTATTTAAACGAAAGCTTGATAAAGATGGAAATGTCCATGTTTATAAGGCTCGACTTGTGGCTAAAGGTTTCAAACAGATTCATGGTATCGACTATGATGAAACTTTTTCTCCAGTCGTTAAGTTTAAATCCATTCGGATTATCTTAGCCATTGCCGCATACTACGATTATGAAATTTGGCAAATGGATGTGAAGACAGCTTTCCTTAACGGGAAACTAGAAGAAGATGTGTACATGACACAACCTCCTGGATTCACAAGCTCGAAAGAGCCTAAGAAAGTATGCAAACTTCAAAGATCTATTTATGGTCTGAAGCAAGCATCTAGGAGTTGGAATCTTCGCTTCAATGAATCAATCAAAGAGTTTGGATTCATTCGATGTGAAGAAGATTCTTGTGTATACAAGAAGGTTAGTGGGAGCAACATTGCATTTGTCGTGCTATATGTAGACGACATTCTTCTCATAGGAAACGACATACCCATGCTTGAATCAGTCAAGGCATGGTTGTGCAAATGTTTCTCTATGAAAGACCTAGGAGAGGCTCAGTACATTCTTGGAATTAAGATCCATAGGGAACGATCTAAGAGACTCATTGGACTGAGTCAAAACACTTATATTGATAAGGTATTACTTAGATTCCATATGGAAAATTCCAAGAAAGGTAATCTCCCTATGAGACATGGCATTTCTATTAGTCGTGCTGACAGTCCCACAGACAGCATCGAAATAGAGAAGATGAACAAGATCCCTTATGCCTCAGCCATAGGATCTATCATGTATGCCATGCTTTGTACACGACCTGACGTTTCTTACGCTTTGAGTGTAACAAGTCGTTATCAATCGTGTCCAGGACAAGAGCACTGGAAGGCCGTAAAGGCCGTTCTTAAGTATTTGAGAAATACTAAAGACATGTGTCTTGTCTATGGGGGAGATAAAGAGTTACAGGTTGTAGGCTACACCGATGCGAGCTTTCAAACCGACAAAGATGATTCTAGATCTCAGTCTGGTTATGTGTTTTGCATCAATGGTGGCGCAGTGTCTTGGTGCAGTAGCAAGCAAGGCACTGTGGCTGATTCTACGACAGAGGCAGAATATGTTGCAGCATCTGAAGCTGCAAAGGAAGCATGCTGGATCAAGAAGTTTGTGAGTGAGCTTGGTGTTGTACCTAGCATTGACGAGCCAGTAGTGTTATACTGTGATAACACTGGTGCAATCGCTCAAGCCAAGGAACCAAGATCACATCACCGCTCCAAGCATGTGCTCAGAAAGTATCACATCATTCGTGACATCACGGAACGAGGCGATGTGAGTGTATGCAAGATACATACAGACGATAACCTGGCCGACCCATTGACCAAACCTTTGCCTCAGAGCAAACATGACAAGCACGTATCTGGTGCAGGACTTAGATATATGCTTGAATGGCGTTAGGTTTAGTGGGAGCTGTATTGTCTGTATTTTGTCATAGTTTAGTCCTGATAAGATTATGTTGAATAATTGATTCAAATATATGTATGTTTATTTTCAGTTTTACTGTCTTTCATACATATATCTTTATTTTGATTCCATTGTTATCCATGGCTTCTAGAGAGGTCTTTGGGGTTGAGGATCCCAAATGAGAAACCCTCTACTAAGCCTAGAACCAAGGGGATAACTTATCTCTGATCAAATGTTCACTGATTGGAATCGAACATTGTAATGATCAGCATGCACATGATTGTCTTGGTCACGTTTCTTAGACAAGAAAGGGAGTAAGTGTACTCTAGTCATGTACATGGGTATATATCTTGGAACTAGTCCAAGCTATGATACTGGATTCGACCGCCATGAGAACTTAGAAGATGACATATCTGTGTCCTAAGTGTTTCTCATCGAACTTATGTTAAATGGTGATTCTTAGACCTGTATGGCAGGAATGCGTTAGCATGAGACTTGCGTGTCTTGACTATGTAAATCGTCTCCTGTAGAAGGGAGGCTATAAAGGCATATGTTGGGCATACTTGGAACATGTTGGTACATTGGTTGTACATCAGAGGGGATTCGCACAAATCGGTTATGTCGATTGATTCATAAAATCTCGGTAGATTAATGGTGATTAAGATGGCCATCTCCAGTAGCAGTACTGGGTATCACATTAATTCTATGTATCCGAGACAGTACAGGTGCAAGAGTATGGTGACACATATCTTACCATAGCTTGACTGTGAGAATCGCGATGCGAAAGAATCACTTCACAAGTAATCGTCCAAGGGCAAGTGGGAGTGTTGGAATTATGAGATGTTTGACACGTCATAATTAGTGCCCATTGAACAATTTGATTGTTCGAAGTGATTACTTATTTAAGGTTAAGTTCATACGTATATTATTTGTTTGACAATAATATACGAGCTGGGAATGAATTCGAAATACATTAGGGGTCTTGATGGTTTTACTAGGACCCGCTCATGATTTATATGATAGTAAAATACTTGTCGATATTTTATTAACATATGGCTAATGTTATTTCGATCCTAGAAGGTCACACACAAACAATGCGCTTGATTTTCAATACGATTGAAACTTCCGGGTTAAAAGTGTAAACGTCAAAGAATAAAGGGGAGGAAATTCCAAAGTGGAATTTCCACCCCATTAACCGTCCAAAAATGATGCATAAGAATGCATTTGACTTTTTGAATTCAAATGCACTAATGCTAGTCTTGAATGGGAGCTTGAAAAAGGGGGAGGTTACATATGGATGTTAATGTGATTAACACTATATTAAGACCACATTTGATGACAATTTTTTTCATCCTTTTTGCACACTTTGTAAGACAAGGAAAAAAGGCAAAAAAAATACTCCCTCCTTCCTCTAGTTTTTTGGCCGAAAATATACACACAAACCAAGAGAAGAAATCGTTTTTCTCTTGGTTGATTCTTGACATATACGCTTCAAGCTCTAGTTGCTTCAAGGGAGGAATCAATCACGCATTGGTGTGGACTAACTAGAGAGAGGAACGGACGTTGCTCTTCCGCTACGCACTCGATCACGCTTCAAGAGGTATACTCGAAACTCGTAGTTAAATGTGAATTTAGAACTTTGTATTCGATCGTTTATACGTTTTTGTATAATTTGATATGCAAAACATGTATAAAATCCCAACAGGTGCATACAACTTCTGTGCTCACAAAAACTGAACTTCTCTTGTATTGCACTCTCAAGACCTTACAATAGATCATACACATGGTTAGATACTAAAAAAACAAGAAGCAACTAAGTTACTCAAGTTTGTTAATAGTCCCAAATTGGTCACTGCAGTTTCTGTTTTCACTTTTAAGCAATATTCAACAAAGAAAAACAAAGAATATATGTACTGACTTTCTGTTTGTCTGATATGAAAGCCCAATGCTGTTCTTGTGAAATCTTCAAGTCTTCTCCCAAATATTTCAAAAACCATCTCCATGTCTCCCCATTTTCTTGTTCTACAACAGGCCACGCAATCGGCCACCATCCATTATTACTATCAAGACCAACTGCAGATAAAATTTGTTGTCTAAACATTCCTTTCGTATGACAACCATCAAGCTCTATCAATCTCCTACACCCTATGTTAAAACCTTCTATCAATGGTCGTAAACCAACATACATTCTCTTGAATCTATTTTCATTATTCAACCCATACCCTCTTTCATAATATACAATGATTGTACTACCTGGATGACTTCTCTTGAGCTCATGTTATTAATTCCATAACTGAGCAAACTGTCCTACATGATCACCCTCGATATTGCTTCTTGCCTTTTCTGTAGTTCTCCTAGCAGTGTTTTTACTAATTTTCATTGAGAATCTTTTCTTAACAGCAACTTGTAGTGATTGAATCTTGATTTGGGGACAAACTCTAATCAATTCTTCAAAGGCTTCTGGTAGGAATGAACTATGTGCTAATTTAGTTCTCGCTTGGGGACAATTCTTGTGCATTATGGACATAGTCTTTATCATGAAATCATTGGTCCCCAACCTTGTCGACTTTGATAAACAAATTGACCACTTGCAAGGAGCCTTACACTTGAACTTCAATCTTTTGGAATCATTGACATAGCAGGCTAGTGGCTTCTTATTCACTATGGCATACCAAGTGATAGCATTCTTGGCCTGTGCCTTGCTTGTAAATACCAAACCGACCCTTAAATTAGGATTATGCATGTCATTCTCATTGAATCTAATGGTCTTCTCTCTTGGTGTGTCATCAGATGAACCCCCTGACACATTACCCAAATCAGATTCTGCTTCGTGGTCATCCAAAATGTCATCGCACCCTTTCGAATCTCCTGAACTTTCAGCTACCGGCTTTCCTTTCTGTCCACTACCAAATCTAGCATAAGTACCAACAACCTTCCTTTTTCCAGTTGAGCTTCCCTTGCCTTTATGTCTTCTAGTTGATGGACCTTCTCCACTATTAGGAGTAACTAGAGGGTGATTCATATTCATCTCCTCAGCTGCTAGTAAATCAGCTTCTATTGCATCATTTTCTTGTTGTCGCTTTAATCTCTCAGCTACTATATCCATCTCCAATTCATCATTATCATAATTATCTATCTCTATCCCATACAAAATGTCCTCGTCTATAACCTTGCTCTTCACATTGCCACTATCATCAAATTCAACATCAGTTTCTGCCTCATCAACTCCCACTGTGAAATCATAGTCAACATCATCAATCTTTTCTTCTACAACAGTGTCTGTGTAAACCTAACTACTTTAGGCCTATTCTTTGGAGAATCACTCATCAAGCCCTTGCCCTTTAACATTCTTAGAATTTCATCATTGGGCCTAATTGGTGGATCAGGTTCAGTTGGAGCATTGTTAGTGGGTTCGAACTGTTGGCCCAACTCATCCAATCCAGGGCCCAATTCTTCAACTACTAGTACATCAAGTCCCCAATCATCATCAAATACATTGTCAATTGTTGTATCCTGTTCCATCACTAATTCAGCTTCTTCAGCCAACTCATGAACCGTTCCAGATTCCATAACTCCACATTCATTATCATCCAGACTAGCTTCCATAACCTGAATCATCATTATCACCTTTCTTATTCACTACATTTTCTGCCTCGGGGTCACTCTCAAAATCTGTATCACCAGGCTCCAACTCGACCACATTCACTGTCGAAGGTCTCATATTTGTCAACCTCACAACACTCCACAATGGGGTCCCATCTAAGTATATATTCATGGTCTTGTAATACGAAGCATGCTCGAAGAACTCTATTATGTACTCTGTGTTTTGCAAAAGGTCTCAAACCATTGTCTAGGCTCATTCCAGGAACCAACCATAAATACATCACTGGAGTTTTATACTTGTACCCACAAGCCAATGCAATTATGTCTATATCCAGTAGGTTGAAGTTGTCCATTGAGACGAAGTCAATCATCCGCAGTTGCCCATTTTCATAAACACGAAGAGGATTCAGGCAGAAAGTACCACCTTAATGAATCCGAAGAGTCATCAAATCCGAATGCTCCTCTACAACCAAAGGTAACCAAAAGTAGAAACCCATGCAATTACTAACAAATATCGAGTTAAACATTAGCGGCAAATCAAAAACCCAAATTTTCACATAAACCAACGCATTAAAAATTGAAACTTTAACAAACCCAACTCAAATTCTAATAAAACTTAACACAAAATTGACCTTTACAACACCATTTTCTCAATTTCGAATTCTTATTGAAAAGCCCTAACTTTGGTAGAACCAACTTAAAAGTGGTAACTTCAAACGAAGTGTAAAACCAATGCATGCCAAAATCTAGACTCAGAACTGCCAAAAATCACACAATCAACTGCTTAAAATGTTCAGATAAGAGGTGGTGAACACTTACTATATATGTCAAATACATTGGAATCGTCATCGTTTTCTTCTACTGGACGAAGATACCAAGTTGACCTTGAGTGATTTGGCATACTCAAAGTCGAAATCGGGGTTGATTACAATTTCTTTTCGTTTGTCCAACTTTTTCTAGAAAGGAATTGAAAAAGGGGGGGGGGGAGATGAAAAGTTTTGGAGTGTAAAGATTATAGTGGAAGTTAATGAAGAAGATAATGAGTGTTAGTTGATGTTAATGATAAATTCAGGGTGAAATGACAAAAATACCCTTACTAAAATGTCAAAAATTTTGAAAAATTATGATTTGTACCAAAAATACGCGTGGGTGACCAAAAGTGTACACAATACCTAACGTGAGTGATCGAAAGTATACAAAGTCATACTAGGGTGATCGACCAGTGTTATTTAACAAACGTGAGTGATCGATGAAGCCATTTGCTCATTATAATATGACAAAATGTGAGTTAATCGAATAGGCTAGTGAAAAAGGCTCTTGCCAGTAACCAAGAGGTTCTGGTTCGAAACTCACCTCATTGCTAATTTACAAAAAAAAAAAGACAAAACGTGGGATTAAATCTTATTTTTCGATTTTTGTTGTGAATTTCTCATTTTTGTATTTTTTTTCATCTTTCTGCTACTTTGTTTGTGGTTATATAATATCTAATTGCTTTTTCGATATTATTAAAATTATTTACTAATGCATTCAAATCGATTACTACTTGCTCAAACAAGTAAAAAGTGAAGAAATTCATGTCATTATATTTAATGAATAAGACAAAACGTGGTTTATCGTTTTACTTTGTTGTTTTTGGTTCAAAATTTATCGTATTTGTAGTTCAAAAAAACACATTGGAATTATAAAACGTCATATAAAAAAAGAAGGAGTCTAAAACGTCATATAAAAAAACGGAATGAGTTTTGTTTGTTTTATTGCAATAACTCATCTTCTATAGGATGTGATGTTCAAGCTTCAATTATTGTTATGGATTGCGTGGATGGTGATCAAGTCTCTCTCCATTCGTGTGAAGATGTTTTTGAATCGGACAATAATTCAACTGGTTACTGAATTTTATCATTTTTATTCATATCGTAAATGTTCTTAGCTTAATCAAAGAATTCATTTATTTATTCATGAGCTTTTTATGTTAATATTATGTGGTTTTTCAAGCTCTCAATTATTAGTTCACTCTCCATTGCCTACAAATGAAATAGAGTTTTGATATAATCAAGTTTTCCCGCAATTAACTTTAAAGTACGTTTGGAAACATAGTACATTTGCACTTCCAAATCACTTAACAAAGTATATTTGAACTCACTGTCTATGCATATAAAAATCAACTTTCAACATAAGAGTACATCTACATTTGACCTCACGAACAAAGGCTAACCCATGCACATGATGGTGGTGCAATTGCACCACCAGAATTTCTTTTTCGAAAAAAATATCTTATAAGATGATGATAAATATAAATGGTGGTGTATAATGAACAAAGTAAAGCACCAGCACAATTGGTAGTGTTGTTTTGCTACTTTTTGTTGGCCCTATTTCGAATCTCCTTAGTTGTAAAAATTTTCTTTTCTGTTCCTTTTTGTTTCCTTTTTTTATAATTGAATGTAATATAACAGTTTATACATAATAAAACAAATTTAAACGATTAAAATATACTCCAACAAAAAAAGCACGACAAGAACAGACATAATAGACCTAAACTTCAGCTGAAACCAAGACGACGATGCGACATCCGGAGTTTGGAGAGAATCCTCTATGAAGGATGTAAGATTTCTGTGAATCCGAAAATTCCAAACATGCCTCATAACAACAAATATTAATTCATGCTTAAAATCATTTTGTTTCCTTGAATAAATATAAAGTAGAAATAGAATATAATGGTTTAGTGAGAGGGGACAAATGGATGTAGAATGTTGACATGAGCAGAAGAGAAATTCAAAGTTCTCTTGGTCAATGTCATCGGTGGGAATATTTTCAATGTCGATTGTCGATCGACTGCATAAGGTATTAAGAAACCAAATGGAAGTAGGATTTTGACATGAGCAAAAGAGAAGCTCAAGGCTCTCTTGGTCAATGTCAGAGGTGCATATTTTTGCAATGTCGATAGTTATCCGACTAAATATAATAAGGAGATGATCCATCAAAACTCTTATTCCTAATTTATATGAATCAGAGAAACAAAAACGATTGTAATATGAATTAATATTCGGAGTTGAGTGAAAAGAAAGGGAAAGATTACCAAATTTACGATGGCCCCGTAAAACATCTTTGTTCTTTGAATTGGTTGAAACAGCCGGCAATGTCTTCCACCTTTTGTCGTGAATTCCTGAAAGTATATTGAACTCTAGTGTGAGTTGCTGAAATGCAAGACTTGTCCCTTTCTTCTTGGCATGAGTTTTGTTGTCAATTTCTCCTTTGGACGCATCAATTAATGATTCTTCCTTCACAGTAGTAATCGATGTATTCTTCGGAGTGTGACCATTGAGCTTTCTCCTTTTCCTATCAATTGTGAAAGATGGATTGAATGTCCTCAAATTTGGACTTTCTTCTGTCCGTTTCCATTTTTGTTTCATGCCTGAGCTGGATGGGGTGTCCATGTTCTCCAAATAAGTTGTATCATTTGAAGAATCTAGTTCTTTCAGCGATACAGTGTTGAAGGAGTAATCTAGAGCTCTTAATTTCTTTTTTGCTGGCCGCAAGTCTACCCTCTCTAAAGAATTATCTCTTTTCCTTTTCTGAGCTTGGATGTAACTCTTGTCCCGAAAGGATAATAGAAAAGCCTTATCGTATTTAATTCGAGAATCGAAAATATCCAAAGTCCTTTGACTAAGTTTATCATTCGTATTGATAGAACAGACCAGCCTAGATTCAATATTCATAAGTTTAAATGAATTTCTACATCTAAACTGGACAAGTCTATGTTCTCCAATATGAAATTGTTGAGCCTTTTCATTTGTTTGAATAGGAGAGACTTTGATAGAAAGATATTCACCTAATCTGGCAAAAACGATTTTCCCGAAAGAGTTTGTTTTATCCTCAATTGTTGTTTGGTGTTTGGTGAAGCATTGGGAAATCTTTTTCTGAGTCGGTGTGTTGATGAGTCATCAAGTTTAGGGCGGTTTGTGAGGGTGAGGTTCTGCCATCTTTCAATTTAGGCTTAGGAGATGAACCTTCAAAAGCACTGTCACTGCCATCAAGATCGATGCCGCAAACAGGGGTGTCACCAACTTTCCATTCATTAGTCGAAGGTGATTTAGGCAGCAGAGTTGGTGGCTCGTTTAGTCTTAGAAACAATTCAGTTATCATAGTTCCATCCACCACGACCGACTTTTTTCATTGTTTATCTTTACACAGCTTCCTCGGAAACGACGTCACCGGATCTTGGTGGAGTTTCTTGATTGTTGTTGGGGGAGAAGTAACCTGGGTAAACGGAGTTTGCTGTGCGTGACGTTTCATCGGAGAAGGAAGAGCTGAGATAAAGGTAGACCGACTTAAACTTGAGGAAGAAGGTTTGCTTTTTTTGCCGGCCAAATTGTCCTGCTTGCTTAGAGAGAGTTTGGACACTTTTTTTGGCTCTATGTCATATAGTTTCTGTATACCAACAATTAAAAACTCCTTTTTGTTTCCTCTCACAAAATTTATATTACCAATTTTAATTTACCCCTCCCTCCCTCTTTTTTATATTTCAAACTTTGCTAAAGAGTGTTATAGTTTTATTCTTTATTTGAAGTCCCTCCCTTCTTTGTTTTATTTTAAAAAATTTTCTCCTCCAAATTTAAAATAAGGAGACATAGTTGGACTAAATTATTTATAATCGTGTTTTTCTTTGGATCGAAGTTTAAAAAGGATTGAATATCATTTTTTAATTCTTAATTTTTAATGATCTTTTTTAATTATTTTATATTTTATAGTTATCATTACAATTAAGGACTTCCTCCTTCCATTTTCTGGTTTCCATTTGATTTTTCACGGTCATTTAGACACGACTTAATACGTAAATATCTCTCGATCGACACATAAAAATAATTAAAACTTGATATTTCAAAATATACACTAAAACGAATCTAACAAGATCCAACATGACTATATTATTTCTTATGAGCTAATGAAAATTCATGGTAAACTTTTTTCCAATTTTCACTTCAAAAATAGAAATAAGAATAAGAAAATGGGAAGGAGAGAGTATTAGAGTGTTTGGATAATCTAAAACTTGAACTTAGGGTTTCATAAATATGCATCAATTTCTACTGTCTTGTAAAGTAGCGGATAAGCTCGTTTAGGTAGGTTTACAACCGAGTTATTTTGGCTTTTATTTTAACAAGAACATAAATGGAAAACGGTGACATCACTTTAGATTTTTCGTGCAACTGTTTTTGTTGAAAAAAGTTTTGCACCACCAAATTTTGATTGCTGGGTCCGCCTATGCTCACGAATGACTTAACAGAGTATATTTGAACTCCCGAATTATTTAACATAGTACATTTGAACTCACTGTCTATGCATGTAGAAATTAATTTTCAACATAAGAGTACATGTGCATTTGAACTCAAGAATGACTTAACAGAGTATGTTTGAACTCTCAAATCACTTAACAGAGTACATTTGAACTCACTATTTATGCATATAGAAATCAACTTTCAACATAAGAGTATATGTACATTGGAATCGAAATCAGTGAAAATTAGTCAAATTATGAGAAAAGCAACAATTTTTCGGTTCATACCTCGTTAGGTTAGTGGACGAATAGCCCACAACCACGAGCCCGAATTAGGGTTATGGCTAGTATTTTACCTATAAATATAGGTATTCTATATTGTATTCAAACAACAACTATTCTCCTCAATAAAACTTCTCTCTATATTTCTAAATGGTATAAGAGCCTATTGATTCTTAGGGCAGCGGCAGGGCAGCGGAATTTTATTTAGGCCCCAAGAATCGATAGACCCTTATACCATGTAGAAATATAAGGAGATATTTTATTGATGAGAATAGTTGTTGTATGAATACAATATATAATACCTATATTTATAGGTAAAATAGTAGCCACCTAATTCGGGCTCGTGGTTGTGGGCTATTCGCCCACTAGCCTAACATACCTTGTTCGAGGTTCGTCTAAATAAAAAATTTGCACCGATTTTTGTTGTAGTTGAAGAAAGAACGGTTGTTTGGTGTTTTTTTATTAGAGAAAAGAGAGAGCAAAGTTTGTAGTTCGATGTGTGTGAGATAGAGCATGTGTTTTGGGTGAAGTGTGTGAACAATTAATTGAGGTGGTTTAATGTGTCATGGTGATGAGGTGACATGTTGACACCATATGCATGCCCGCGGGGACGGATCCAGGAGTTCAATATTGGTGGTGCAAAGTTTAGAAATTTTTTTATGTTTACAAAGATAAAGATAACATAAAATTAGTTTAACAAAATAGTACATTGAAGATAAAGTTTTTTATGTTTACAAAGAAAATCTTCTATCGAATTTTTGAAAATTTGCTAGAATTACATCATCATTAATAGTATTAAAGACATCTGTCTCAAGATAAGTTACAAGACGGTCATTTGACCATTGATCGTCCATCTTACTAGACTTATCACTTTTCACATGATTCATTACTGAAAAAACACGTTCAACCCTTACAATTGCTACCGGCAGAAGCAAAGCTAACTTCACGAGCTTATACCATATTGAACGATGTACTCTTATTTGTGTACAATTAATTAAAAAAGTTTTCAACTAATCAACTTCTAATTTCCCAATTAATCAACCTACGAATTTTTCAATTAGAAAAGTATCGAATTATTTAATCAAATAACCAAATAATAATTATTTAACCAATTAATCAGTTAGTCAAACTAATTCATTAGTAAAAAACATGAACAAAAATAGGTCATAAATTGAATTTAAAACGTACAAATTAAAAATAATTTAGAAATTAAATTCATAATTTACAATTCAGAATGTAATGAAATTGAAAAAATAATACTCCGTATAAAGTAAACAAGGACAAAATGAGGAGATGGGGTAGCAAAGGAGGGAGTTATTTAATCGGTCACGGTTCATTAATAATACAGTTCATTAATGTTCATTAATTAATATATGCAGTTATTTTTAGTTTGAGGATGGTACACATTACTAAAATATACTCCCTCCGTTCTCTTTTACTTGTCGTTCTAGCCATTTGCACATAGATTAAGAAAAAAAAAATTAAAGATAGCCAATTACATTGGAAATATAAAATGACAATTAATTGAAACTTATTATTGGTTAGTTGATAAATTCATAGTAAAAAGTAATTAAAAAGTACATTAAAAATATAAATTTGTAATTAATTATGCTAGAAAGACAAGTATTTATAAACAAAAATTTGAGGTTAGAACGACAAGTAAATAAGAACAGAGAGAGTATCTGTTAAGATGCACACCCACATCAGATATCGGTGTCCTCCCGGGTCAATATATAAGATCTTGGGCTACTCCCTCTATTGTCAATTGGTTTTAGAGTGGAACCCAGATACTATTATCAGTGTCATTCTAAGATGGTACAATATAAAATATTCAAAAGAAATGTACTAAAATGATATTATACACTGATTTAGTTTGTGTACCAAAATTTGTTAAACTTGGTAGAAATTATTTAAAATTGAAAAATAAGCTTAGAGATTGATATTAATGAATTTTTTTGACAAAATGGCACGTATAATGTACCAAAAGAAGAAGAAAATATAATTTAAATAGGTATAATATACTTTTTTTTTATGATTAGTGAATCATTAATGAACAAAAAGCTTAATGAACCCAAGCTTTCCACTTGTTTAATTATAGAAGCAATTAGTACTTTACTACTTTTTAACCTCTAATAATATATGTTGGATACTTTTAAATAAAAACAATTGCCTTTTAACCTATAATAAACACTCATATAAACTATTGAAATTTTGGGGTATTATTTAGTCCAAGAAAATATCATATAAACAATTGAGTATATTCAAATAAGAGGATGTTATATAGCCCAAGAAATTTTAGTGGTGTTATATTGGATAACATTATACACACCCAAATAGTGAATTACTATTGTTGGAAATTACTATTTTGCCCCCTCCCCCACTTAAATGCCTCAACTACCATACTTCCAATTAGGGGGGCAGAATAGTAAACTCAAGCTACAGTAACCCACTATTTGGGTGTGTACATAACAGAGCAGGTTATATTTCAAATATTTTTGTACAACGGATGGTTCTAGCAAAAAAGTTTGAACTGTTATACACACCAAAACAATGACTTTATAGTGAAATTATAATTCTACCCCCTATTTGTAATGGTAAGCAAGTTAAGTTGGGATGAAATAGTAATTTCATTGTGTGTATAGTCTGATCTGTTTTACACAGGAGAATAGTAACGTTCTGGTATGAAATGATTATTTTATCCTTTTCTATTTACAAATGCACTAAAAAAGATAGTTATATTGGGGGCAAAATAATCATTTCGCATAAGAACACTATTCTCGTGTGTGTAAGTGTTGCAAAAAATTCTCTCTTTTCTTTCACCTACTTGTCCGAACCTAGCTTTTGCTGTCTCTTACATACTCTGTTCACCAACACAAGAAGAGAAGCAATTCCTCATCCCCTCCCCCCCCCCCCCCCCACCCCCCCACCCATCATCAGCATTGCAATTCTATTGAGGTATTCTTGCAACTCTCTCAATTCATGTTTTTTTGTTGTTTTTTGTAAGATTTAAAGTGACCCAAAAACCCATAAATCAGCTTAATTATATGAGCAACTTCTTTTCTTGTTATTTTTATGGTTATTTTACTGTATTTGAAGATTTTGAAGTCATGGAGAATTGTAAATTAAAGGGTAGTTCATGATTGTATTAGTTTCAGGTGAAAAATCTTATCTTTTTTGTTTATTGTGGGGATAACTTTGTCGCTAAGATAACCTATGAGGGTGTTGGAATTTGTTTAATGGTAATTATGATTGTTTTTTTTTAAATTTATTTTAATTCTTATGGTTTATTAAGTGTTATAAATTTTGTGGCTGTTCATGATTATATGAATTTGATGTAAAAAATCTTATCTTTTTTGTTTTACTATTCATGGGGATACTTTTGATTGCTAAGATGAAGTATGAGGATCTTGGTATCTTAGTGTAATGGTAATCTTTGATTTTTTTTTTTTGTTTTTAAATTTATTCCAATATGTCTGATTTATTGAAGTGTTACAAGTTATGTGGGATTTCATGATTCTTACTCCAATAGTATTTTTTAGTATTCTTTTTTCTGGAGGGGGTGGGGTGGGGGGGCGAATTTCGGTTGCGTAAGATATATGTATGGAGATCTTGGAATCTCACTTTTACTTTGGTGGAATTGATATTTGATGCCATATATGTGTATGCCTTTTATCCTTTGTTTTGAACACTTTTCTAAGATTCCTTATTCTTTCTTGGTTTAGCATTTTTTTATTGAAGTCAAATTTGTGGTTATCAATTTATTGCCCTCTATATTTAGCAAAAGTGTTATGTTCACTGTTCTGTGTGAAGTATAGTCGCATGATGATTTCGTAGTTTGTTTTTGAGGAATTACAAAAATTTAGTGCTTTAAGTAAAGTTAGCGATAAAGTTATCGACTTTAGTGTACCATTGAAGTATAGTTTTCTGATAATTAATTTAGGGAAAAAATGGATGGTGAAAAGAGGGTATCCAATACCGATAATCATCTGGAAGCACATCAGGTAGTGGATACGAAATCCTCTTATTGGATTGACGCATGCGAGGATATATTGGATGAAGATGACAGCTCCGTCAATGGTTATTTTAGTTTAGGTTTGGCTTCGGATAGTTCTGTTGCAAACTTGGACTTTTCCGACTTTGAACCGCATTCTGACGAAAAAGTTGATACCCATGTTGTGTCGGCTTTTTTGCCTTCTGAGACTAACAGATCCAACCTAGAAAGCAAAAAAGTTGTAGGTAATGGCGTGAATAAGGAAGAGAATGCTTTGCCAGAGGACGGGGAGAGGAATCAGTTCTGTCACAGTGTTCATGAGGATGACGAAAGGTATTGCAAGAAAGCTCGTGTTGGTGAATACAAGAATGAAAGGAGAACTTGGAAGCGAAGTGGTGATCAAGATGCGACTGATAGGCGGTATAGAGATCAATCCAGGAGAAGAGGATGTAATGCTGGTGGCAGGAACGACAAAGTCTTAAGCGAAGGAAGGGGTTACTGGGAGTGGGACAAAGAAAAGAATGGGATGGTTTTTCGATTGGGTTGTTGGGATGCAGATAGAAACAAGGAGGAGCAGGCATCTAAAAGGAGAAGCAATGGTAATCATTTAGAACCAGAGAAAAAAATTAAAAAAGCTGATGAATCCAAAGAGCAACTTCTTGAAGAGCATGCACGGAAATACCAGTTAGATGTTCTTGAACAAGCGAAGCAGAAAAATACTATAGCTTTTCTTGAAACAGGAGCAGGGAAAACTCTAATTGCTATTCTCTTAATAAAGAGCATTTGCAATGATCTAGAGAGACAGAACAAGAAAATACTCTCTGTATTCTTGGTTCCTAAAGTGGCTCTTGTTTATCAGGTACATGATTTTTCTTATGGACAATTTTGTTAAATGTATTGTTCTAATGGTGATTAAGCTACAACATTACTACGCTGTGCTCATGCAGCAAGCAGAGGTCATTCGTGAGCGGACTGGTTATCAAGTCGGTCACTACTGTGGTGAAATGGGCCAAGATTTCTGGGATGCACGCAGGTGGCAGCGCGAATTTGAAACCAAACAGGTACATTTGACCTCCCCCCTGTTGTACTTTTGCTCCCATTTACCAACTAAAATTTTATTTACTGTCTGCTTATTGTTTTAAAAAAAATCGCAAATCATTATAATGCACCATAATGATAACAAATGGACCTTAAGAGCTCAGGCATCAACCAATTATAAAGCAAACACATTAATAAACAGAAAAAGTCAACATTTAAACAAGAAAACAATCAAGGTTTTTAAGCTTGTAGGCATAACATATTAAGTACTACATGCACTAGAAATAGCACAATTGATGTGATATGGCATGTTATTGCTGCCTCATATAGGCCATAGAGAGAGCTACACATGATCATGACTGCAATTTATTTCAAATTGTTGCTAAATGGCGTCACTCATTTGACAGCAGTTACTTGTATTATTGCTTCTATGTTCAAAGAACATCCCATTGTGACTCTTGTAACAATTTGTGATACATGATATCTTTGATATTACTGGCTAATTAGACATTAGTTAAAATAGATAGAAGGAATTGATAGTATTTGACATCCTAAAATTTCAGGTAGTGGTCATGTGTGAATTTTGTTGCTTTGAATGTGCATAAATTTAGAAGTGACGGATGCTTCCTCTTCTCGCAGGTTCTGGTTATGACTGCTCAAATTCTTTTAAATATTCTCAGACACAGTATTATCAGAATGGAAGCAATAAATCTCCTTATTCTGGACGAGTGCCATCATGCTGTGAAGAAACATCCGTATTCCCTGGTGATGTCTGAATTCTATCACACGACCCCAAAGGATAAGAGGCCATCGATTTTTGGGATGACCGCTTCACCTGTTAATCTGAAAGGCATGTTTACTCTCTCTCTCTCACAAACACACACACACACACACACTATTCCTATTAATGGAATATCATTGAGGTAATTTTCCTATATGAGAGCTGAAACTCAATATTGCAGGCCGAACCACACTTCCCTTTCATATAATAAAACTTTAAACCTATGCAGAATGAAACTTACAACTAATTTTAGTATGAGTTCTTGGTTTATCTTGTCTTCTTTGTGAGATAAGTTTTCCTGGGTGTCCCCTCTTTAATTGGAAGAGACATTATGAGTCACGTACAAATCAGAGCCCACTAGTTTTATTAAACTATTTGTTACTTCTGTTTGAAATTGGTTTAACTCACGTGGGAGCTTCATTTGTTGCTAAATGTTTGGTTGTAACTGCAGGTGTTTCCAGCCAAGTAGATTGTGCAATCAAAATTCGTAACTTGGAAAGCAAGTTGGATTCTGTTGTTTGTACGATCAAAGATCGTAAGGAGCTAGAAAAACATGTGCCAATGCCCTCAGAAACAGTGGTGGAGTATGATAAAGCAGCTAGCTTGTGGTCCCTCCATGAGAGTATAAAGCAAATGGAAGTTGCAGTGGAAGACGCTGCAAAGTCAAGTTCCAGAAGAACTAAATGGCAATTTATGGGAGCAAGAGATGCAGGAGCCAAGGAATCGTTGCGCCAAGTGTATGGTGTCTCTGAACGAACTGAAAGTGATGGGGCTGCAAATCTGATTCAGAAGTTGAGAGCTGTCAATTATGCTCTTGGTGAACTTGGACAGTGGTGTGCTTATAAGGTGCGATGTTCAGCCTGCACACCTTATATGTTCAGTTACTGACTTAATATTTGAAAGCAGCATCTTACTAGGATATTTCCTTTGGCAGGTAGCACAATCGTTCTTAACAGCGCTACAAAATGATGAGAGGGCAAATCATCAACTGGATGTTAAGTTTCAAGAATCCTACCTGAGAAAAGTAGTCTCTCTCCTGCAATGTCAGCTGTCGGAGGGAGCAATTGCAGAAAATAACTCAAAGGTTGTGAAACTTAATGATAATTTGACTGAAGATATGTTTGAATCTGATGACATGGAGGAGGGGGAGCTTCCTGAAAGTCATGGTGAGTTGTAGTCATCAATAAGATTTATCTATAACTTCGTGTCGTGATACCGTAGGTAATTGAGAGGCTAAACTTGTCTGAGACATGAATCAGTCATCGTAAACTGATGGGTAGAAATATAAGTTGGGTGTAAAGTGGAGCTGGTCATGCAAAGTCTGGTATAGTGAGGGGTTGGCTTAAGATTCTAGGCTGAAGGAAGGTTATATAATATTTTTAGTATGCTTCATATGATTGCATTTTGGTCCCTAATATTTATAATTTATAAGTATAACCCTGCTGTAAACCTGGAAAATGATTTTTAAGGAGTAAAGGTCTTCTTAGTCATCACTACCACGTCATATATGAGAGTCAAACAAGTAAAAGTGTTTTCTTCATTCTTTGTTTCTTATATGTATTGAATTTGAAGGGGGTTGTTTGAAGTTACACAGAAACAAAACTATAAATGAAGTGATTTATGAGAAAGTAGAGGTTGCTCCAATGAGGAGTATTCGGGGGAGAACCGTTTGAGATGGTATGGTCATGTAAGAAGGCGTGCAATAGATGCATCAATATTCATGGGCTTAACATAAGGGAAATGCATGCAATTGCCACATCTTTTGCTACAGTGTTCACTTAATGGGAAAATAAACATAGTTACTATATATTCTGCTTGCCGTTTCTTTCAAGTACCTAGTCTCCAATCCTTTTTCGAACATAGAGTCCTTTGCTAGCAATGAAAGTTATGGTATATCTTATTATGTTCATTTGCAACTATTTATTATGTGAGAAGTGAAAATATAATTGGTCAACGTTAACAGGAGGTTCGTGTGATACCTTATAATCACCCTCATGACTATGTTGAAGAGTGAACATGGTTTAAGAAAGAAGTTAAGTACGGTTTAAATGTATTGTACCGGTATAGTTTTATTGTAGAAGTCTTATCTATTAACAAAGAGATACCAAAATGGTAGTCAAGGGGCAGAAGTGTTCCAATTGATTATTTTGAACCGTTCTTGTTTTATACTATACAGTTCTGGTTATTAAAAAATATGTGCATATGGCTGTTTTATGTGCTGTGCAGTTGTGTCTGGCGGGGAGCACGTGGATGAGATTATTGGAGCTGCTGTTGCTGATGGGAAAGTGACACCAAAAGTACAGTCATTAATTAAAGTCCTTCTAAAATATCAGCACACTAATGACTTCCGCGCTATCATTTTCGTTGAGCGAGTTGTGACTGCACTTGTACTTCCAAAGGTGGGTTGTTTTTAAATGTACCAAGGGCTTTCCTTATTGAGAGCACTCATCTATAAGATAATATAGAGATAATTATGCGTTGACATACTTGCAGGTATTGGCTGAGCTCCCTTCTCTTAGTTTTATTCAGTCAGCGAGTTTGATTGGGCACAACAACTCTCAAGAAGTGCGGTCTTGCCAAATGCAAGACACAATTTCTAAATTTCGAGATGGCCGTGTAAGTTCATAGAACCTGGTTCATTTTCTTTAAGAGATGGTAGTTGCATTTTTTTTCGCAATGTGAGTAATTAGCGCGAATTTGTAGGTTACTTTGCTAGTTGCGACTAGTGTAGCTGAGGAAGGACTTGATATTCGGCAATGCAATGTGGTAATCCGTTTTGACCTTGCTAAAACTGTCTTAGCTTACATTCAGTCCAGAGGCCGTGCCCGAAAACCTGGATCAGATTACATATTAATGGTCGAGAGGTAATTCTATTGTTTGAAATAATGATCATTTTGGTTTTTGAATAATCCTTCAAAATTGAATTCTGAGTGTCTCTCTTCCAAATTATGTTTTAGAGGAAATATATCACATGAAGCATTTTTAAGGAATGCTAGAAATAGTGAAGAGACGTTACGGAAAGAGGCGATTGAGAGAACTGATATTAGCCATCTTAAAGGTTCATCTAAATTAATTTCTGTAGAGGCAACTCCAGGAACAGTTTACCAGGTGGAGTCAACTGGTGCTGTTGTAAGCTTAAATTCTGCTGTTGGTCTCATTCACTTCTACTGTTCCCAGCTACCTAGTGACAGGTAGAAATTCTATTGCAACATCGGTTCCCGATTAATGGCCCTCTTGACTAAGAACTTTCTGCTTCAGTAGAGGCCTGAAACCTGACTTTTTACTTCCCTTCGGAACTATATTTTAGGTACTCAATTCTTCGGCCTGAATTCTTTATGGAGCGTCATGATAAGGAAGAAGGTCCTACTGAGTACTACTCATGTAGGCTTCAGCTACCTTGTAATGCACCATTTGAAATACTTGAGGGACCTGTATGCAGCTCTATGCGCCTTGCACAGCAGGCATGCTACTCTCTCTTTGGGCGTTCTGTCTACATTGTCAAATCACTCGATTTTGAATCAATTGAATTTACATTGTGCAGTCAGTTTGTTTGGCTGCCTGCAAAAAGCTACATGAGATGGGTGCCTTCACAGATATGCTTTTACCAGACAAAGGTAGTGGTGAAGAAGAAAAAGTTGAACAGCATGATGAAGGAGAGCCGTTGCCAGGAACAGCCAGACATAGGGAGTTCTTTCCTGAAGGGGTAGCTGATGTTCTCCGGGTGAGTATAAGTTCTATAATTTGGTTTTCTATGTTAACGAATAACCTTGTCAGTACATTGGTTTCCATTTACTTTGGGGTGCAAGGATCAGCATATCACGTTTTGTATATTTGGATGTGATGCCTCGTGTTAGATACTGTGGATGGGGAAAAGGAAACGAAATTCTTGTTGAGGTTAAAGATGGTTATGATTGTAAAGCTTTCGGAGTATATGAGATCATGGTTGGACATGCAAAAATATAGGAGGCATCTAAATATCATGTGCCAAGTCTATTTAGTGCATGTTTCCTCAACGTTTAGCCTAGTAGTAACTGGTCATGGTTTAAAAGTTATTCTCAAACTTTTAGGAGAGAAAATTGATGGCTTGAAGCTACATGTCTCCTATTCCCTGATTTCTGTTAGATTTTTTTACTCGTAACCCTTCTTCCTTTTAACATTTCTCAGTGTTAGGTAAGGTCTTTTAGAGTCGGCCAAAGCTTTTCAGAAGTGAGATCTAAAACTTAGTGAATGAGCAGCATGTTGTTGCCGACACATTTATCAAACTTGTTGGTCTCTACTGATGTTATGATTTTAAAAGTCTTTCATGAGGACCTTAGGCTAGTCTTAATTCAAATCATAAGAGTTCAAGTAACTTTCGAGTATCAGAGAGCTTATGGCCAGGTTAACTGAAAAATGAACAGATGCAGTATGGTATATCCAATTTGATGCATAATATATACCACTGGAGACGTGTCTTAAAAAATTAACATTTACAAGCTATTTCTAGCTTAAAAGATATCGGAGAAGTTAGTCCTTATGTAAAATGGTTGAAGGGGTTCAGGAGGTTGCTGTTCTTAAATTTGTCTGTTGTTAATTAGTTTCTTCAGTGATAGAAAATGTCTATGTGCAACAAATAATATACAAATAAATAAAAAGCATAGAAGGCCCTTTCTAGTGTAACATTTACCAGGAGATTGAAATAACGTATCGAATTTAATTTAATATCATATTTATCTGATCTTGACATTATATCCTTCTTTTGATTACCTCCTCTATATCTGCAGGGAGAATGGATTCTATCGGGGAAAGAAGGCAGTCACTGTTCTAATGTCTTAAACCTGCACATGTATGCTATCAAATGCATAGATGTTGGGTCCTCAAAAGATACATTCTTAACTCAAGTCTCGGAGTTTGCACTGTTGTTGGGCAGTGAGCTGGATGCAGAGGTATGTGACCGTGCCCTTAAATTCAACAATATATGATTTCCTTGGTATGAGGATTTTCAGTGGTATACTCTGTCTTATTACTATTATATTCTTCAGAATCTTGGTGGTACCTAGGTTTGTAGCTGAAAGAGGATGCATGTTTGAGATCTACCATACTTTTTTCATCACTTTGCATGTCTCAATGTATATGTGCTCAGGGGTTGCGGAGTTCAATACCTACTTTCTTATACTTGAAAACTTGCATGAACATATGATGTGATATCAGTAGGCTTTGCTTAAAATCATGCGGTCCATACGTCCTCATGAATATGTAGGAATAAAACTACTTCGAGAATGACCATTATAAGTTCATGTCTAGTGCTAGCTTGATAGTTGATTGTGATATTGTCGAGTGCAGATGTGTCTGCCACACCCCCTATTTATATTAATGAATTAGTGAAGATTTTGCAAACGACTCTTCTGAATTTGGATCATTGATGATAATCTTCTATACTTCGGTCCTCGTCATTCTGCCATTATCATCATTTACCAACCTACTGCTTGTCTTGAATACTATACTTTTCAGGTATTATCGATGTCCATGGATCTTTTTATCGCTCGAACGGTAGTAACAAAATCATCTATTGTCTTTCAAGGAACAATTGAAATTACGGAGAGTCAGGTGCAATGTTATGCTCGTTTTTGTCTCTTAAGAATGTTCGTGGATGTAACTTGCTATGAAACACTCGCATATTTTCTTGCTTGCAGTTGGCAACTCTAAAGAGCTTTCATGTTAGACTGATGAGTATTGTACTGGATGTGGATGTTGAGCCATCCACCACCCCTTGGGATCCCGTGAAGGCATACTTATTTATCCCTTTGGTAAATGAAAAACATACTGATCCTGTAAAAAACATTGATTGGGATCTGATACACCAAACAACCGAATCAAATGCATGGAGTAATCCACTTCAGAGGGCCAGACCAGATGTTTACCTGGGCACGAATGAGCGTTCTCTAGGTGGTGATCGTAGAGAATATGGGTTCGGTAAGTTACGGCATGGAATGGCATTTGGTCTTAAGTTCCATCCCACTTACGGAATCAGAGGAGCTGTTGCACCATTTGATGTTGTCAAAGCATCCGGAGTTGTGTCCAACCCAAGTGCCATTGAAGGAGCTAACCAAGTGAATTTGAACAAAGGGATGCTGGTGCTAGCTGATTCTTGTGCTAGGGCAGAAGATTTGGTCGGGAAAATTGTAACTGCTGCTCATTCAGGAAAAAGATTTTATGTTGATTCTATACGAAATGAAATGACTGCAGAAAATTCATTTCCAAGGAAAGAAGGATATTTAGGACCGCTGGAGTACAGTTCTTATGCTGATTATTACAGGCAAAAGTGAGTTCCGTTCTGCAACTGCATTCTTTCCTTTGCTCTTTATTTAGTCTATGGCCCGTTTTTATATGCTATCTATATACGCACACAAACACATAAAACTCACACAGTTCTTCGAAAAGAAACCACATGTGTGACTATTTTAGAAGTTAAATACGTTGTATTTTATTGGAATTACGTAAGTGTATTTTCTTTTTCACTATTTCTTATATGTTCTTGATTGCAAGGACTATGAATCCAGTGCATCTCTGTTGTACTTGAAGAGCAGAAACGTAATCACAGGATCTAGATCAAGATATTACATCTGTCGAGACCTTCTGGACTGTGAAAGTTTCTGTTCTTCACGTACAATATTGATGCCTGGTTTTCAGTCCGTCACTTTTTCAGATATGGAGTTGATTTAATCTATAAACGGCAACCCCTAATACGAGCCCGAGGTGTATCATATTGCAAAAATCTTCTTTCCCCGAGATTTGAACATTCTGAAGGTACTCACCAGAACATCTACTTATGTGTATATGTTTTTAATTTTTAATTTTTTATTTTGAAGTATCGAATCGAAAAGGAGAATACAAATTTGTTCAAACAGCTACCCCCTTCTAAAAATAGCTAAGCTAAAACACCAATTGGCACAAATAAACCAATCTGTCCTATTTCTATCAATGCCTTCCCAGCCATTCACGCAACTCCAATCTGCCTGAATACATTTGGCAGCAACCTGCTCCGCTACTTGCTGCTCTCCATCGACAAAATGATCTTGTTACTAGCAATCCGAATGTAGTATGCTGCTGCAGAGAAACACACTCTCCTGATCCGACTTTGGAAAGACTTGCCCGGCCCTGGTTGATCATCCAGTAACTTTCTTGTTCCATGGCTGGGGCACATGAAACTCATTGAGATATCCCAGAATTTTCCTCCACAATGTAGCCGAAAACACACACTCAAAAAACAAGTGTTGCTCTGTCTCATCCCCATTCTGGCACAGGACATACCGCGCATCTTGCACAATATTCCATTGGTCATACATACAATTCACTCTACTACCACTATGCACAATCATGTTAGTGTGTGGTCTAATCGAATCCCTGATACCTAGCAGCTTTTCCCAGGTCCATGAATCACTACTTCTGACCTTAAGGCCTCGAACACTACCCTTTTCACCTGTAGGTGTGGATACACCTCACTGAAAGTGCCTCTTTATTGTTACATAAGTTCCATAAGTGCCTACTCATACTAGCAATATCCTAAGTTGAGTATGCCTTTTATGCCCAAGCCTCCCCTCTGCCTTGTTTTGAGTAATAATCCTCCATGAAACCTTAGACACAAACCTGCCATTCCGCTTCCCTTTCCACAAGAAAAGCCTTGATCAACTTCTCAATGTCCTTGATCACCTTCTTAGGCAAGAACACAGTTTGGCACCAGTAATTATACACACCTAAAAGCACAGTTTGTATAAGAACAAGCCTGCTTGAAAAGCTCAAATGCTTCCCACTCCAGCCAATTACCTTTTTCCCCCAAATGTTGACCATGTGTAGATGTTCTTTCATTTATAGTTCTAATGTCCTACTTCTTGCTTGGTCTAAAGGTGAATCAGAAGAGGCCCTTGACAAAACATATTATGTTTTTCTTCCTCCTGAGCTTTGTTTTGTGCATCCACTTCCTGGATCGCTAGTCAGGGGTGCACAGCGATTGCCCTCAATAATGAGGAGGGTTGAAAGCATGCTCCTCGCAGTGCAGCTCAGGGATACAATCAGTTATCCTGTCCCAGCATCAAAGGTATGGTGAAACAGATTTGGAAACCGATGTTTTTCAATTTTTTAAAACTTACACTTCTATTCTGTTATCAGATCCTGGAAGCTCTTACGGCTGCTTCTTGTCAAGAAGCATTCTGTTATGAAAGAGCAGAACTTCTTGGAGATGCTTACTTGAAATGGGTCGTCAGTCGCTTCCTTTTTCTCAAGTATCCTCAGAAGCATGAAGGTCAGCTCACCAGGATGCGACAGCAAATGGTGAGCAACATGGTTCTTTATCATTATGCCCTGAGTAGGGGACTCCAGACTTACATACAAGCAGACCGATTTGCTCCATCCAGATGGGCTGCACCTGGCGTTTTACCTGTGTTTGATGAAGAGACAAAGGACTCTGACTCAATATTTAATCAGTCAAAATTAGTTGACGCGATTGAAGTTGGAAAAGATCTAAATGCTGATATATATGAAGACGAGGAAATGGAAGAAGGTGAGCTTGAAAGTGATTCAAGTTCATATAGGGTTCTCTCCAGCAAGACGCTAGCAGATGTCGTCGAAGCACTTATTGGGGTATATTATGTTGAGGGAGGAAAAAAATCTGCAAATCATCTCATGAAATGGATTGGAATTGATATAGATTTTGATCACCAAGATCTTGCTTATGCAGTGATGTCTAATAGTGTCGTGGAAAATGTTCTAAGGAGTGTTGACTTTGATGCATTAGAAGGCACCTTGAACAAGAAGTTCAATAACAGAGGCTTACTGATTGAAGCTATTACTCATGCTTCACGCCCATCTTCAGGTGTCTCGTGTTATCAAAGATTAGAGTTTGTCGGTGATGCAGTGTTGGACCACCTTATCACGAGGTACTTGTTTTTCACATACACTGATCTACCCCCAGGGCGTTTGACAGACTTAAGAGCTGCAGCAGTGAACAACGAGAACTTTGCACGTGTTGCTGTGAAACACAATCTCCACATACACCTTCGGCATGGCTCGAGTGCCCTTGAAAAACAGGTCTGACATCTTAGTTTCCTTTCTGCAATCAGTTATGATTACAATACCTTTGCAGATTAGTTATCTCTGACTGATGTTTCCAATAATTTTCATCATCTTTTAGATCCGAGACTTTGTTAAAGTCGTTGAAGATGAGCAATTAAAATTGAACTTCAATTCTTTTGGTCTGGGGGATTGCAAAGCTCCCAAAGTTCTTGGTGATATTGTGGAATCCATTGCAGGTGCAATTTTTCTTGACAGCAGATATAACACTGGTGCTGTATGGAAGGTACGCAATTGCCATCTCTATTAATTTGTCTTGTTTTCCGTAGTATGCTCATCATCTCTGCTGAGTTACACTGTAAGGAGTTGAAAAAGGTCGGTATACTATCTTCAGGTGTTTCAGCCATTGTTGCATCCTATGGTCACTCCAGAAACTTTACCAATGCATCCTGTTCGAGAATTGCAAGAGAGGTGTCAGCAACAAGCTGAGGATCTGGAATACAAAGCCACAAGAAGTGGGAATGTTGCCACTGTTGAAGTATATGTTGACGGTGTCCAGGTTGGTGCAGCTCAGAACTCACAAAAGAAGATGGCTCAAAAGTTAGCTGCTCGAAATGCCCTCGTTATTTTGAAGGAAAAGGAATCGGTGGAAGCTCAGGAAAAGGCCGAAAATGATGAGAAGAAGAAGAAGAACGGTAGCCAGACTTTTACTAGGCAGACGCTAAATGATATCTGCCTGCGCAAGAATTGGCCAATGCCACTGTATCGGTAAGCCAACATACCTACATTTCCTTCCATACGCTATCATATTTGACTGCATCTCTTTTCTCCATATTCGATACTTTCAGGTGCGTTCATGAGGGTGGTCCAGCACACGCGAAAAAGTTTACGTTCGCTGTGCGCGTGAATACCTCCGATAAAGGATGGACGGATGAATGTGTCGGAGAGCCTATGCCTAGTGTCAAGAAAGCCAAGGATTCCGCGGCGGTTCTCCTTCTGGAACTCCTAAATAAATGGTATTCATGAGACTGGTTTCAAGTTACTACTAGCATATAGTTCAAAACTATTAATTATTTTATTATATTTATCCAAAACTATTAATTATTTTACTATATTTGTCCAAAACAAAACTAAGTTCTAATAAAAAAAACACTCAAGTTGTTGTAGATCTCATTTGAATAGACACTACATTTAGTGTTAGTTATTATGAATTGTATTTGGGTCATGGGTAGGATGAGTTGATGTAACCCATGTATTTATATATGCTATTTGTTGAGATATAATTATTAAGTGTAATAAAAAGTTATAGTATTTAATAATTTTTTTTTTATTTTTTTGTAAATTAGCGATAGATTTGAACTTCGAACCCAAAACCTTTTGGTCACTAGCAAAAGTCTTTTCTACTAGGCTATTCGATTAACTCAATACATTTTATTTTTATATATAAATTGTATAAACATCATATGAAATTAATAAAACTGAAAATAGCAATTTATTTTTAATGCGGTTCCATTAAAGAGAAACGCTACTCATGTTTGCTCCTATGTAAAAAGATTCTATACCCCTATGTAGTCCTGTTATCGGGCCGGTTCCGAGGAGGACCATGTCCCACCCGTTAAGGGAATCGGGTTGGTCGTGGACCGGACCGATAAGAAATCGGCTCCAAAAACAGAACCGGGACCGATCCGTTACGGGTGGGTTATCGGTTCTCCCGTTAACACAAGAATTCGTCGTCAAAAAAATAAATCAAGAAGAGAAGAGTAGAGATTCACAATAATGAAGGCTCAGATTCAATTCAATCATCATGGCCTGGCCTTCAACAATTAAGAATAGCAACACCCAACAGATACAACTCGAAACAGCCAACAATTAAGGCAACAACCAACAACCAATAATTAAGAATCGCAACATCAAGAATCGCAACAACCAACAATTAAGAATAGCAACATCAAGAATAGCAACATCAAGAATCGCAATAGCCAAGAATCCCAACAGCCAACATCAAGAATCGCAACAGATACAAAAAATCGAAATCGAAATCGAAATCAAAAGTTACAACATCAATCGCAACAGCCAACATCAATTATTCAAAGTCAGAGACTTTTGTCTTTGTGACAATTATCTGAAAAAATCGCTTCAAATCGATTATCTGAAAAATCGATGAGCAATTAACGAAAATTATCTGAAAAAATTAACCCTAAAAGTTGATGAAGAAATGAGAGGGAGAGATGGATGAAGATTGAAGATGAGAGGGAGAGAGAAGTTTCCAGATGAGAGGAAGAGATGGAGGCATAAATGAGATGGGTGAACCCTAGGGTTTTTTTCCATCTATATATACCCCTGGACCGGATCCGTTATCGGGTTACCGGTCCGGGTCCATCGGGTAAAATATTAGACCCATTCCCGGTCCATTAACTTTCGGGTAAAGAGACCAATTTCTTAGAAGTTAAAAGGCAAATATAAAAAAGGAGAAAAGAATCTCAGTCTCATAGAAGAGAAAATGTGGGCAGCAGCACAGTATTAGGTCAAATGGGGGAAGGGGTCTTGTATTTATAATTCTTACAGGGTAATTATCGAGTAACCGGTCCAGTTCCATCCGGATCTCGGTCCAGAAAAAAGGACCACGACCAGACCGATTATTTTGTGGATGGATATTCGGTCCGGGCATTTTCTGCACTTGGAATGACATATAATCACATGTATAATAATAAGTTGAGACACATTCGCCGTCGACCTAATACCCAAAGTTATTTTTTTAAAGGCAAAATTAAGAGTTACATAGTATTTATTGAAGCCCCACATTTTTTCCGTAATAAATCTATATACGGCATATGTTTAAATTACACGATTATGTTTAAATTATCCTTGTACACAACCCTTTGAATGCCTTTTTCAATTATTTTTATTTTAACCGATCCTTTCAAATTCATTCTCTTAAATAATACTCCCTCCGTCCCTAAAAGATTATCATTTTAATTTTTGTTGATCAAACATTACAAAATTTGATCATAAATTCTTATCAAAAGATAAGAAATAATATAGTCTTGTGGGATCTTGTTAGATTCGTCTCACTATATATGTTTGAAATATCAACTTTTTTGTAATTTTTTCACATGTAAAATAAGAGATATGTACGTTTTAATTCTTGTTTTGTTGACCATAAAAAGTTAAAATGGGACAATTATCTAGGGATGGAGGGAGTAATACATCACATATAATCAAAGGGCACACGATCTTAATAAAGAAATGGCGCACGCAATATTTAGATGCAACTAATAAAAACAACAATCTAATAAATGAGAGGATAAATGGGATCAAGCAATTGACCAATTATAACGAATTATAAAGTAACATTTAGACAATGTTTTTTTGGTATGTGTTGTCTAAGGAGTATTGTCGAATTCTTTTTTTGTTCGCATCCCACAATTTGCAGGTAGAGCACTCGATCAGACGAGCTATGTCTATTACTACTAGTTAAAGTCTCAACTTGTAACGTCCTGCCCCCGAACCGGGTCGGAACTGATGTGACCTAATATCTCGTCTTGGATCCCGTCTGGACCAACAGTGAAGAGGATGAGTCCAAGAAAGGAGAGACTAGATGGAGATGGACAGGTCCATGGTACGTTTGAGTTAAGGCCCGTTCCAGGGCCCAGGGGCCTCAGATGATGACACTTGGCATCATCTTACCATCCTAAGAGTAACATTTCTCTTTCCTCTATTAGTATAAATACTACTATTCATTCCTATAAACAGGTATTGATTACAAAAGCATTTAAGATTATATTAACTAGGGCACTCCCTCTTCCTTTACTGACTTAGGCATCGAAGTGTCTGTGGCCGGCAACGGTCACACTTTCAGGTGTAGCTGCATACACGAAGGACGGACCCTGGCACCCAAGGCGCGTCTCAACCCTCGGTGCACCATTTCCACCCGAAGGTTCCAGGCTCCTGCTAGTGTGAACAGTTCAGTTGGACCCTCACCCTTATTGGACCACCCCGAAGGCGAGGCCCAAAGACACGAGAGTCCATCATTGGCGCCGTCTGTGGGCTCGGAACAAGATATAATGGAAAATATGAACAATCATCCGTTACAAGAACAACCCCATCCGCAGATGGAGGAATCTACGAGCCTACCACCTCAGCCTCAAGCTCCTGTGATATTCCCACCAGAGATCGAGGCTGAGCTAAATCGAAGAGTACAGATAGCTGTACAAATGGCCATGGCAAACATGGTTCAACAACAACAACAAGAAACACAGTCAGGCCAACAAAGACAGGCTCCAGTGGAGGAGCAATTCGAGGCCTCACATAATCCTCCTGCTAACAATAGAGCAACGGAGAGGTCGAACAGACCCCCAGGGCGTACCTGCAGCTCCGTATACGGGTCAAGGATTACATCACTCTGAGAGGCTTTCAAGGCCCGCACCACCTCCTCAGGAGGTGCCTGCAGCTCAGGAGACACCTATATCTCAGGATGCAACAATAAAAACAATGAAGGAAGAGATGGATAGATTTAAAGCCTCGATATTGGCTACCATCAAACCACAAGCCGCGTACATGGTCCCACAAACACGCATGCCATTCTCGGAGAGGCTAGAGAATAAGCTAGTCCCACCAGGTTATGTGTTGCCACAGCTAAGGCAATATAACGGAACGGGCGATCCACAAAAACACTTGAGGGGATATACAGCGCAGATGATAGTGTCCACCCCAGATAGAGACATGTACGCTAAGGCATTCCCAAATAGTCTGACAGGGAAGGCATTGGATTGGTTTATGCAATTGCCACAAGGAAGCATAGACACGTTTGACCAGACAGCATTGGCATTTCTGGCAAAGTTTGGCTCGGAGATAAACCAAGAAGAGGACGAACGTGTCTTACTCGCCATTAAACAAAAGAACGGCGAAACCCTTAGGGCGTACCACAAAAGATACAATGACAAGTTGCTAACGATTCCAACTGTGGATTCACGCCTAGCATACATGGCCTTTTATGTAGGTCTTCAGTATGGTAAATTGAAGAAGGCTTTGACCATACAAAAGCCATTGGGTAAGGACGAACTTACGGCTCAAGTCCGTAAATACATCGACGTGGAAGAATTAAAGCTCAAAGATAAGGAGCCTAAGGACCTTAGGGATTCGGTCCTCCATAAACAAACTTCCAAGCCCAAGGTATGGGAACGCCTACAGAAGCCTCGAGGCGCGGACTTCCCAGCTACGACACAGGGAAGAAAAAATGACTACGTCCCAAACCTACCTAAGCTAACAGCGAACTGTACTAGCTCGAGAGGGGGCAGAGGCACGGCTAGTCTAAACGTGTCAATTGCGGAGGTATATGCAGCCATAGGGGATAAGAACATGTTACCCAAACCAGCACGGATGCACACTCCATACTTCAAAAGAGACAAAGCCAAATATTGTGAATACCACAAGGAATGTGGGCACGACACTAGAGAATGTCGTAGCTTGGAGGAGGAGATTGAAAAGTTGCTGGATAGGGGATATCTTCGTGAGTTTACAGATCACAAGAAGAAGGGAAAGGGCCGAGCACGCAGCCCATACAAAAAGGAAGATAACATGAAGAGAGAAAAACGGGACCAATCTCCAGTTATCACAGGGAGAATCAATACCATCTCTGGGGGGCACGCAGGGGGAGGTGACTCCCGCAATGCTCGGTAAAAATTATGCAAGGAGAGAGGTATATGCTTTCAGTGCTCATGCGCCTAGACTCACAGAGCCCATAACCTTCACAGACGAGGATAATGAGGGAGTGGAGGTTCCCCATGATGACCCATTTATGATAATTCCAGTTATTGGAACAACAGAGGTAGATCGAATGTTGGTGGACACGGGAAGCTCATCAGATATAATGTACCTGTCCACCTATGATCAGTTAAATTTGCCAAGAAGTAGGCTACAACCAACTAACACTTCCCTCACAAGATTCACGGGACATTCAGTGAACCCTGTGGGAATGATTGCACTGGATGTATCCTTTGGCACAGGTAAAGCCCGGGCCTCGGTCCTCGTAAAATTCACAGTGGTGGATATACAGGACCCTGCATATAATGGCATCATAGGGAGGCCCACATTAACAGCATTAAGAGCCATCATCTCACATGTGCATTTGAAAATGAAATTCCCAACCCCGCGAGGCATAGGTGAAATGGGAGGAAACCAGAAAAAGGCTCGCATGTGCTATTTACAGTCAGTACCCTCGGAGGAGAGAGGGGAAAAACGAAAGATAGAACAATGTAACCAGATCAGGGTTACAACAAGCAAAGAGCAGGATAATTCTCCGAGGGAGAAACAGGTGGAGACGTACGCTCCGCATGAGGACGTGGAGAAAGTTCCTTTTCAGCCTCAGGACAAGGCTAAGACTTTCAAGATTGGAACAAAGTTAGACGCGCCTCATAGGCAAAAATTGATTGCACTAATCCGCAGCTACCAAGATGTCTTCGTATGGGGTCCCCAGGACATGCCTGGAATAGATCCAAGAATGGTGGTACATCGACTTCATGTGGAACCTTCGTCAATACCAGTTAAACAAAAGAAGAGAACGTTCAATGAAGCTAAGAATAAAGCAATCAGAGAGGATGTCGAGACTCTGCTAAAGGCTGGGGCAATTGAAGAATTGAAGTTTCCTACATGGATTGCTAATGTGGTTTTAGTGAAAAAACCGAACAATACATGGAGGATGTGCACAGACTTCACAAGTCTGAATAAGGCATGCCCCAAAGATTTTTACCCACTACCATGTCTTGCAAGATTGGTGGATGGAAGTGCGGGCCATGAAGTTTTTGATTTCATGGATGCTTCCAGGGGATATCACCAAGTCAAGATGTGCGAGGATGAAGCCGAAGGTTATGCCTTTCGGTCTCAAAAACGCAGGGGCCACATATCAAAGAATGGTCAACAACATGTTTGCATCTCAGATCGGCCGGAATATGGAGATATATGTGGATGACATGCTTGTAAAGAGCAAAATACGCGCAGACCACCTTACAAATTTGACCGAGACAATGGAAAGGCTTCGCCAGAACAAGTTGCGGATAAACCCCGACAAGTGCTCCTTTGGGGTTACATCCGGAAAGTTTTTGGGTTATATGATCAGTAAGAGAGGGATAGAGCCGAACCCAGACAAGATTAAAGCTCTGATTGATATGCAGCCACCCAAGAGTTACAAAGAACTGATGAGGTTGAATGAGTGCTTGGCAGCTTTAAGCAGGTTCATCTCAAAGTCAGGAGAACGCAACCTCCCTTTCTTCAAAAATCTAAGGTGAGCCCCTACAAAATTCCATTGGGATGAGGAATGCAATAAGTCTTTTGAGGAATTGAAACAATATTTGGGTAGTCCTAAATTGTTGACACACCCAGAGGAGGGGGAAACCTTACAATTGTATCTAGCCGTGGCTGAAGGGGCAGTAAGTGCAGTATTGGTTAAAGAACAGCGAAGCATCCAGAAACCAATATATTATGTAAGTCACGTGCTACGAGGCTCGGAGGTGAACTACCCATTGATAGATAAGTTTGCATTTACACTGGTTATTGCTGCGAGACGTCTAAAAATTTATTTTGAGTCTCATCCCATTGAGGTGGTTACGGATCAGCCTTTGAAGAGAATCATATCAAGCCCTGCCTTATCAGGAAGATTGACTACATGGGCCATTGAACTGAGTGAGTTCCATATATCGTTTGTCCCTAGAACGAGCATCAAGGCTCAGGCCTTGGCCGACTTTGTCAATGAATGCACAAACCTAATGGATAGTTCAGACCCTGGTCAGATGGAAGAGGCATGGGAGCCTCTATGGATATTAAATGTGGACGGAGCTAGAAATAGCAAAGGATCGGGGGCTGGCATAGTACTCCAAGGACCTCAAGGTGTACGGGTGAGTTATGCACTACGGTTTACCTTTCCTACCACAAACAATGAAGCCGAGTACGAGGCATTATTGGCAGGCCTTCAGTTAGCAAAAAGCTTAGGAGTCTATGAGATACTGGTCAGGGCAGACTCTAAGCTTGTGATAGATCAGGTAAATGGCCATAGTGAGGTAAAGAACGAGTCTCTAGTGGTATACCAGACAAAAACAATAGCAATGACATAATCCTTCAAGAAGATCAGTTTCGAACATGTACCTAGGTTGGAAAACAAAGAGGCGGACTATTTGTCACAACTGGCTACGGTTTGGTACGAAGACCTACCCAAAGACGCCTTCGTGGAAGTACGGGATATTCCAGCTCACCAAATATAACAGGTGCATACTGTCCTACAAGAGGAGGAGGATTGGAGAACACCTCTGGTCAAATATCTAACCCAGGGAGATTTACCACTCAGGGAAGAAGAGGCACGCAAAGTGAAGACAAGGTCCTTCCGTTTTTGTGTCTTTGATGGTGAATTGTACAAGAAGTCTTGGGATGGTCCTTTACTCTTCTGCGTGGCCACGAAGGATGCGGCTAAGATATTGGCGGAGGTACACAATGGGTGGTGTGGAAGTCATATCGGAGGTGGAGCCTTAGCCTTGAAAATAACAAGGACAGGTTATTTCTGGCCAACAATAAAAAGAGATTCAGCAGAGTTTGTCAGGAAATGCAACGCTTGTCAAAGACAAGGCCCAGCCTCACACTTACCAGCAACGACGATGACACCCATAATCAATCCAATCCCATTTGCTATGTGGGGCATTGACTTGGTGGGTAAGTTACCTAAAGCAAGAGGAAACGTGGAGTACGTCGTAGTAGCCGTGGATTATTTCAGTAAATGGGTGGAGGCCGCGCCATTAGCAAAAACAAAGGGTGATGATGTGGTAAGGTTCATATGGAAGCATATTGTCACAAGATACGGCATACCAAAGATCCTGGTATCAGACAATGGCCCACAATTCGAGGGAAAGGTGTTGAAAGATTTTTGCCAAAAATATGACATCGAGCAACGCTTCGTTCCAGTCTATTATCCACAAGCGAATGGCCAAGTCGAAATGATGAACATAGTTATTTTCAATGGTATCAAGAAAAATTTACTACAGGCCGAGACTTCAAAGGGTAATTGGATCGAAGAATTGCCAGTGGTGTTATGGTCTATGAGGACAACACCTTCAAAAGCAACCGGCGAGACCCCATACAGCTTGGTTTACGGCTCAGAGGCACTACTCCCAGCAGAGGTTGGACTACCCACATTCAGGCAGCGAGGATTTGATGAACAGAAAAATGATTCAAGGCTACGCCAAGAAAAGGACTTCTTGGATGAGAAGAGGGACGAAGCTTTATATAATACACAAAGGTATAAAAGCTTAATGTCCAAAGCATACAATAGAAGGGTGAGGAACAGAGAGTTCAAAGTTGGAGACTTGGGTTTACGGTCATACCCGCAGCTCATCCAAAAGAAGTAAATAAGCTTAGCCCAAATTGGGAAGGCCCATACAGGATTGCTGAAATCTTGGGAGCAGGAACATACAAATTACAAGAGTTAACTGGAGAACCTGTACCAAGGACATGGCATGTGACGAAGCTGGTCAAGTATCATTATTAATGCCAAGGATGTGTGAATCCTAAGGAAAGAGTACACTTTGTAAAACCATGAATTTCAATATTTAATCTATGTTTGTCTGGAGATATTATCGCATGATTCTCGCAAACCTGAGCCTCGGACATGTCATACACATCCTCCGAGGCGTCAGCTAAAAATTCAGAACCCTCATGTGACAAACCATAGGAGTCTCGCAAACCTGAGCCTCGGACATGTCATACACATCCTCCGAGGCATCAGCTAAAAATTCAGAACTATCATGTGACAAATCACAGGAGTCTCGCAAACCTGAGCCTCGGACATGTCATACACATCCTCCGAGGCATCAGCTAAAAATTCAGAACTCTCATGTGACAAACCACAGGAGTCTCGCAAACCTGAGCCTCGGACATGTCATACACATCCTCCGAGGCATCAGCTAAAAATTCAGGACTCTCATGTGACAAATCACAGGAGTCTCGCAAACCTGAGCCTCGGACATGTCATTCACATTATCCGAGGTCCCAGCTAAAAGTTTTAATAGAACTCTCATGTGATTCAACACAAGAGTATCTTAAACCTGAGTCTCGGAAGGGTCATTCACATCGACCGAAGACACAGCTAAAAACAAAAACGGAACATAAACATAGGGGTTAAACCTTATGGATAGCGACTCTCGGTAAAATTATGTCGAATGCAAACACTTATTAGTTTCACAGATAAATCTTTGCATGGGGGCAACTATATCGGGAGGTACGCACACAAACAGAAAAGGTAAACATTCATTCCAAAAGAAGATAAGTACAGCAGTGTTTACAAATATCTACGGAGGACATATCTCCGACAACGAAGCAGAAGGGTCAGGTAGATCCTTTAATGTCCTAAACTCACTAGCTAAAGTGGCGAGCTCGGGACACTTCTCCAAGTTTACAGATACAAATTCAGATAAAATACAGGATTGGGCTTTATAGATAGTGGCACGGTAAACAGGGCTCTGCATAAACTGGTGAACCTGCTGGCTGACAGTTACGGGAATGGAGTTCTTCAAAGCAACCGTGGCCTTGGCAAGTTGAGCGGTCTGGCTGTGCAGGGTGGCATTCTTTTTCTTCAGGTCTGAAACCTCGGCTTGAGCAGCTGCGACTTCAGACTCCTTCTCACGCTTCAGACGCTCATTCTCAGCCTTCAGCTTGGCCAGCTGGGCACGACAGGCAGCAGACTCCCTCTTCTCATTTTCAAAGCGTGCCTCCATCTCTTTAGCCCCACTCTTCCAAGATTGGCTAAGGGCCACTTCGGCATCCAGCTTGGTGCGGGTTTCTGTCAGCTTCGTCTGGAGTTCGTCACTGTACATTTCCGATTGACGAAGCCTCCGTCCCAAGAAGTATATCCCATTGGCTTGTTGAAAAAGGCAGAGGTTAAATAAAGAAGAGTAACATGGTAAGTCGGAATATGACTAGGAACATACCTTCAGATTCTGGTGCAGAACCTCCGCAGTCAAGTCCACGGCTTCATCTATCTCTTCTAAGACCTCTCCTTCTCCCTGTAACATTAAAGGTTTAAGGGCCGCGAAGCTATCATCAGGGTGGTCCCACGTAGACTCCTTATCTATCACCAAAGCCGCGCCGGGAAGAATATAAGGCGTGGCCATATACTTCAAGGTTTTCTTGACCTCAACAGGGCGACCATCTACCATAAATAGGGAGCTACGAGCAGCCCCTTTCGTTACCTTGGTAGTGGTGCTCCCATCCTTCCCGGCAACGGGCCCTTCAGCTGAGGCAAGACGTGCCCCTTTAGTTCTCTTAGGTGCATTAGAGGATGAAGAAGGGGCCACCTTCCTTTTAGCATGTGTCTTGGAAGATGTGGGGGCATCCGTGGAGCCTTTGGTAACCTTTGCTGAGGGAGGCTTCGCAGTGAGGCCCTTCTGGGATAGAGGTTGTCCTTGAGAAGGGACGGCCGGAACGGACCGGATAGGTTGAGGATCAAGCGGGACTGTCAGAGGATTGGGAGTCACAGGCACGTCAATTAGGGGAGCCCGCTCACCCATCATCTGGGCAAAATCTAGCTTCAGAGCCGAAGGGGCGGCCAAGGCAGCATCCAGAACCCCATCTGCATTAGTAACAGGATTAGAAATGCGCAGAGTAAAACCAAGAAAGGAACCCTACATATGGAAATAAGATGCTATACCCCAGGACACGGTTTGAGTAAATTGTTTATCTACAAGACCCGCCAGCATCAGGCATCCTTCATCGCAAAAGGACGCCCAGGGTAAGGGTTGTTCAAAAACCCTCTTTATAATCTCAAAGTTGACATCGTCCTGAGAGAGGCTCTTAATCTTCTTCATGCCGTGACTTAAACGGCGAGGTTGCCACTTCGATGGGATCCCTTCACCAAAGTTCCCTTTCATAAGGCACCAGGCCCGGTGTACATATGCCTCTCTAACTTTGGTAGGGCGAGGGGTGCACAAAAACTTACTGTTGGGTTTGAAGGAAACATAGTACTGACCATTGTGGGTCATCGTAAAAAATTTATTAAAAAGACCGAGAGTAGGGGTCATTCCCGCCCGGGAACAGGCTACTTGGAAGGTAGTTATATTTAATTGACCCATGATAGTGATTTGACCAGGAGAAGCAGGAAGTGTAGATAAAAGAGTTTGCACAAAAGGGGAAAGTGGAAGACGAAACCCAACATTAAAAGAAAGGATGTGCATGGGGGTGAATCCTCCTTCAGGCTTTAAAAAGGTCTCGTCACCGCGGGGAAGACGAAGGATGAAAGATGAGGGTATCCCGTAAAATCTCCTAATCCTAGCTAAGTCTACATTTTCGTCTATGGGAAGGGAGTTGGAGATAAAGGCGGGAGTATTACCATCAGAGAAGAGCGAGGCCAACAGATCATCCTCAGACTCTTCTGCCTCATTCAGGGCCTCGGGCACGACTGTGGAAGGCTCCGCCGGAGAAGTCACTTTATTTTGGGAGCCCACATTCATTAGCTGTGGGGCCAAAGGAGAGACCAATTCCTCGGGGAGTTTTAACATTTCCTCCAATTCGTGGTCTACCTCTTCTTCAGAAGCCGCACCCTCCTCTGAAACAATGGTAATAGGGGAGTCGGGGGAGGAATGACCCCGAGGGGGCACGTCACCAGCTACCTCAGAGACGGGAGGCAGATCAGCAGTCTTAGTGTTGTCAAGATCCGAGGGCTGAGCAGAGGCCTGATCTGGGGCAGGTACGTCCTGGGACATCTACAGAAAAGGAAAAGTCACTACTATGAGGCAAACTACAATACGAGAACCCCGAAGAGGAGACTCGGTCATCTGCCGTACCAGTTTGTCATTGGATTGGTAAGCTTCGGAGTTGGTTCCGTCCATAATGATATCTATACACAAAACAACGTACCAGGGAAGTTAGAAACTAAACTCAACGGTCATCGGTTATATTTGTGAATTTACCATAACACCCTTTTACCCAAAACCCAAAGTAAAATAAGATCAAAAGCAGGAATTCAAAGGGTTTTCAAAAAGTTTCAAACGAGTTGCAGGATCTTGGGAAAACTTGTAGAACAGTGAGCTTGAAGACAAACTTTCTTGAAAAAACTACCAAAATCATGAAGAATTCATTAGGAGAAGCAGAAAACCTACCTGATTGACGAAGCCGAAGGGAAGAGAAAGGATTAAAGTGAGAAATGTGTAAGAAAAAGATGGCGAATGAACAGTGAAATCAAAGAGTTTCGAGTAAGTTGAAGAAGATGAAAAGTACAAAATGAATTGCCTACTCGCCTTTTATAGACCTCAGGCGTGACTCTTGAACTTCCTCTCCAATCGTTGGTGGACACGTGGAGTGTTGACGGAGATCCCAATAACTGGGTTGGCAATGCCTCAACAGACCTACGCTTATCTTCCGATTCACGTCCATCCCGCCTTGTGCGGCTAAGGACCTAAAATAGGAAGATAAGGGGGCAATGATGTGACCTAATATCTCGTCTTGGATCCCGTCTGGACCAACAGTGAGGAGGATGAGTCCAAGAAAGGAGAGACTAGATGGAGATGGACAGGTCCATGGTACGTTTGAGTTAAGGCCCGTTCCAGGGCCCAGGGGCCTCAGATGATGACACTTGGCATCATCTTACCATCCTAAGAGTAACATTTCTCTTTCCTCTATTAGTATAAATACTACTATTCATTCCTATAAACAGGTATTGATTACAAAAGCATTTAAGACTATATTAACTAGGGCACTCCCTCTTCCTTTACTGACTTAGGCATCGGAGTGTCTGTGGCCGGCAACGGTCACACTTTCAGGTGTAGCTGCATACACGAAGGACGGACCCTGGCACCCAAGGAACCCTCGGCGCACCATTTCCACCCGAAGGTTCCAGGCTCCTGCTAGTGTGAACAGTTCAGTTGGACCCTCACCCTTATTGGACCACCCCGAAGGCGAGGCCCAAAGAAACGAGAGTCCATCAGGAACGTTATTTGATTTGATGGACTGACCTCACAAACCACCACGGGTCCTTATTACCCCAGGTCAAGCACGCTTAACTTTGGAGTTCTTATGAGTTAGGCTACCGAAAAGAAGATGCATCTTGATGGTATGAGTAGTACAATCAAATCATATCAAACATATCACATCGCCCACTCTGGGCCGGATTTTACACAACTACTCCACATCTAGTATATAAAACTGCCCGTGTTTAAATACATCATAGTGCATGATTAATTATTGAGCGTGGTAAGCTCTATTCACTGAATATGCGAGTCAAGTTGGCACGATAAGTTAATATCAAATTAGTCGTCTAATGAATACCCCTAACTGCTTAATGTATTCAATTTATCTCATTAACATTTGAATTTTGATCTTAAACCTCAAACTAAGCCTAACAAATACTCCCTCCTTTGTTACGGAGAGTGTTGTATAAGGTTAATATCAATGAAGTTCAGTCTATGACTAGCTTCGATGACTCTTCACGGGAACACCGTCTAATGTTAATTTTAGACGGTACTTCATTAGCGCTGTGTATTTAAAAAAAGAACATTTTATTTCTTTTTCTAAAACAACATGGTATTTTCAATTTTTGAGCCTTATTTTTAAAAGTTAATTTATGACGACCCATATAAAATGACAACTTATAGTAAACTTCTTATACATTTATCAATCATTCCGATTACAATACACCTTTTAACATAATAACGTTAAAGATTTACGATTCACTTCATCTTCAAAGACCACCTAGATGATACAATTTGTCTATGTCATGGATAAACAAAATATTTCTCAAAAAGCCTCAAGGCTTAAAAGATTTTCAATTATGTGTTTACATTACATTTTCAAAAGTAGAAGTTATCTAGAGATTCTTGAAATAAAATACCTAAACAGGAGCACGTATAAGGGCAGCAATTTTCTGTAGGCAAGGACTCCAGTATTATCTGGTTTTTTAGTGTTTAAATCATTGTAGAGGCGCTATCGAACATCACTCCCTGACTCAAATGTCGATAATCTTCTTCGTCGTCATCACCTTCAAGCATTACCGTTGTTGAACGAGATTTTAGGTTAAATAGTAGGGAAATGCTATATACGGCCCTTTATATACAGTCCCCAAGGATAACTACCAAAAATACCCCTAATATTCATCTCAGACGGAATAAGACGGTTCATTTCTCATCATCTTTTCTTTCTCTATATCAAAAACTGTACTTTTTCTCTTTTGTTCACCAAAAATCCATGCCCTGCATCATACACTATTCAATTTTTACCATTAATTAGATTATAGTACTCTTTCATTGAATTCGAAACAAAACTAAAATTAAATTAAAAATTATATGAAACGAGGTAATTGCTGAAATGGTCCCAGTAAGTGGGTGTCCGTTGCATTTTGGTCCCTGTAAGTGGGACCGATGCGCAAATGGTCCCTGATAGTGTGTAACGGGTGCGGAAATGGTCCCCATTTTAACTGATCCGTTAGTTTTTAACGTTTTTGATATTTTTGAGTTCATTTTTGGGTCGATTTCATAATTTTGAAGAGTTTTGGGCATTCTGGATTGTCTTGTAGTTCGAAACTTCAAACGGCCATAACTTTGCGCTCGGGTGTCCGATTGGGATGAATTTTATATCGATTTCATGTATTTTTTCGAGACGAATCCAATGGCAGATAAGCAAAGGTGGTCTGGGTGATTTTTTGCCCTCAATAACCCTTTTTATGGCTTAAATGACATTTTTATGATTCCCACTAAATTTTTTAAATCTTTAAAAGATTTTATGATTCCCATCTAATAACATTATTTTTTTAAGTACTATGATATTACTTTAGAAGCTTACTTGATCACAATTAAGCATACAAAAAGGTGGTAGGATAAAAGTAAGGTTAAAATAGATACCATTCTACAAAATCTTGTCATAATTGGTTAACTAAAGCAAAAACAAGTCCCTTTAGTTAAGCAACGGTGATTTCGAAGTCTCTATGCTTACTTTATCTTCTTATCATCCCTTTCTAGAGTATTTTAACTAAAAATACTATGTTTTTTTATTTTTGATGCTTACTTCTTAGATCCTATTGTAAAAAAATCAATGTTATTGGATGAAACTCATAAATTTTTTAATGATTTTAAAAAAAGTACTGTAAATCATAAAAATATCATTTTAAGCCATAAAAGGGTTTTTGGTGCTTACTTCTTAGATCCTGTTCTAGAAAGGGATTTGTTTTTTTGCTTTAGTTAAGCTATTATGACAAGTTTTTGTGGAATGATATCTATTTTAACCTTACTTAGAGCATTCCCAATAGAGTTCTCAAAGCACTCCTCATGTCAAATATAGAATGAAAAATGTGTTAATTGATCTAAAAAACAACTCCAGCAGCTTCCCTAAACTATAATGGGCCCCATAATTTTTTTTGAGCTAAAGTCCGCTTGGTGTATATACAGGCCTGGTGCAAAATTTTTTTTACGTTTCCATTCTTCCATTTTCCCTCCCTCTTACTTCATTTTTCCCTCCAACGTTTTGTCTTTCCATCCATCACTCTTCTCCATTTTACCATTATTCTTTCCATCACTCAAAGGTAAATTTATTTCTCCTTGCTAATTATGTGATAGTTATTAATCAAAGGATTCCTAATAATACTAAGTGTTTTTTTTTCACTTGTTTTTATGCTACTGGAAGGATGATGTTTTTTTTCTCTGTTTCCTAATAAAACATAAATTATCTAGTAAAACACAATTCTTTTTCTGGTCGATGAATTGCATGTTCATACGGTTAATTGTGTGATGTTAATGAGTTGATTAATTGATTAATTGGGCATCTAATTATTTAATTTTGTGAATGTTTTTGCAATTTTTTTCCTTTCCTTTGGATTTTATGGATGCCTATAATATTTTAAGTCCATTGCTATGCGTGGTTGATTTATATTGTTGATATGGATGATGAAAAATGAACACCTACAACATGTTTGAGAAAATGCATGAAAGAACTTTATAGGGTACACCAAGTCTAGCGAATATTTTCATTCTACTTCCGATCTCTTTCATGACTTTTTTTCGATGGGAGCGCTACTAGCTTTGTTGTGAACCATTGTGGTCAGCCTTAAATGTGGAGTTTCATCAGTTCTTGTAGCTAAAGCTTCACGCAAAGTAGGCCATTGAGTGCAAATGTGTTGCTAATATCAACTGTGTACAGTTATGATCATTATGTTTTAATGAGATTGGTGCAAAAATACACAATCTGGTTTTGTACCAAAATTTAGATCCATTCCCTAAAAATGAAAAAGTGATTTGAGGAGTAAATTTTAGGGAATTATTTTGAGTAAGCTGCTGGGAATGCTCTTATATCCTACCAACCTTTTGTATGCTTAATTGTGATAAAGTAAGCTTCTAAAGTAATATCATAGTACTTTAAAAAAATAATGTTATTGGATGGGAATCATAAAATCTTTTGAAGATTTAAAAAATGTAGTGTGAATCATAAAAATATCATTTTAAGACATAAAAAGGGTTTTTGAGGGCAAAAAATGACCCTGACCACCTTTGGTTGTCTGCCATTAGATTCGTCTCGAAAAAAATACATGAAATCGGTATAAAATTCATCCTAATCGGACACCTGAGCGCAAAGTTATAGCCGTTTGAAGTTTCAAACTACAACACGACCCAGGATGCCCAAAACTCTTCAAAATCATGAAATCACCCCAGAATGACATTAAAAATATCAAAAACGTTAAAAACTAACAGATCCGTTAAAATAGGGACCATTTCCGCACCAGTTACACACTATGAGGGATCATTTCTGCATCGGTCCCACTTACAGGGACCAAAGTGCAACAGACACCCACTTACTGGGACCATTTCAGCAATTACCTCTATATGAAACTATCAACAATTTAATAAATCTTATCCAGATCTGTAAATTTATCACCATGATTGTGGCTAATTTTTGTAATACAAAAACGATTATTACAAATAACATGAAAAAAATTATTTTGCAAATCCATGAAAAAATTCAGAAGAAAAAACTAAGAGATCTAAATTAAGTAAATTAAATAATATTATAACCACTTTACATCTCATTTTCAGATCTAAATCTATTAACCCATTAAAATTAGGGTGAAAAAAGAGAGAACGACGTATTATGATAGATAGTAAATAGGATTGTGATTGTGATTAGGATTGTGATTGTGATTATAGAAGAACGAATTGTTCTACCACAATTATGATGGATAGCAAAAAGGATTCTTGATGAAAAAAGATGAAGAGCAGTAGATAATCTGAGAGAGAGTGTTGTTAAGTAGATGCACACCTACATCGGATATCGATGTCCTCCCGGGTCAATATATAAAATCTTGGACTACTCCCCTTACTGCCAATTGATTTTAGAGTGGAACCCCATACTCTTATCATGGTATCAGAGGCAATCCCGAGTTATTGAAGCACGTGTAACTCCGCCGATGTTGTTCCGGCGAGGAATATTCCGCCGACGATTGGGTTACACGTGAGGGGGAGTGTTAAGATGCACCTCCCACATCGGAAGACGGTGTCCTCCTAAATCAATATATAAGATCTTGGGCTACTCCCTCTGTTGCCAATTGGTCTTAGAGTGGAACCCCGTAGACTCTTATCATAGTATCAAGAGTCAGCCCGAGTTATTGAGGCACGTGTAACCCCGCCGATGTAGTTCCGGCAAGTAATACCGGCATGAAAAAATTTCGCCGATGATTGGGTTACACGTAGAGGGAGTGTTAAGTAGATGCACACCCACATCGGATATCGATGTCATCCCGGGTCAATATATAAGATCTTGGGCTACTCCCCCTATTACTAATTGGTTTTAGAGTGGAACCCATAGACTCTTGGGGTTCCACTCTCGGAGAAACGGTATTCGTTTGATTCAATTCTCGTTGCTTTAGATGGTGAACACGACAAAAATATGGAGTTTCAATTAAACGACGCTATGATTTTGAAACACACCTGAACTTTAAAACCGAACCAACTGACAATAAGGAAAGTACAATGCCGGCCTTTATCCATGGCGAGGAGGCACGGTCGCACTAGACCCCGTTTTGGAGGGGCCCCAAAATTTAAAAAAATTATATATATATATATAGAGAGTAAATCATTAGGTAAATTCGTCATTATAAACAAGGACGATCAATAAGAAGAAAAAAGTAATGAATCTATGATATGGTTTCTTGCTTTATTGAGAACAATACATAGTATTTATATAGTTTAATAGCTATTGTCTAATTCATATTACCCTTTACACAAACAAATCAAGGTAGGTATTGTATTATTTATGGAAACATAACAAATTTGGAAACTTACCATCTCCCCCTACCCATATTAGTAGATTATTCAATCAGTCGCCTTGGACTAGTGGTTATCGACCCAACCTTCACAAAGAGAATTATTTCTTTAAATTTTCGAAAAATAATTTTTTTTTCTAAAGATAAAAATATTTATGATCCAATAATCCAAGGATAAATTGTTTAATTTATTTTATAAGATAATAGATAATTTCACTTGCTATTAAATTACTTATTTCGTCACTGATAATGTTATTTAAACTAAAATAAACTAAAAACGACATAAAGATAGGTTACTGAGAATCGCTTGGTGTTATTTTATGTAATAAGCAATATAATGAAGTACTATTAAGATTTTTGGTCATATAAACTACTCCATCCGTCTTTTTAGTTGTTGTAGCTTTTTTTACGCCAATTAAAAAATAATAGCACTTTATACATATAGCATATATCCTTAATTAATTAATAATCTTATTCATGTATTGATATTCTACATTGAATATATTAAATAAGGGCTTAAGACAGGGACGGATTAACTTCATAACATTGCACCACCATAATTTTTTTTTTCGAGCTTACTTGTATAAATGTTGGCTTAAATTATAATTATCCTTTTCAATCCATTTTTATGATCATTTATTTTTGTAAATTTATTCTATATTTTTTATTATTCATTTTCTTTCCTCAATAAATTTATTCTATATTTTTCAATTTTACCACTCTCCATGATTTTTAAACTTTTTTTTCATTCAAACGATCGAAGTTACAAATAGTCATGCGATATCAAATACATTACATTTTTAAAATAGTTAATGGGAGTCTAAGCTCCAGACAAACAGTTTTGTCTTCTCAACTGCTGAATCCACGTAATCCTTGAACCTCGCTTCCTGGATGTGAGTCCGATCCCCGAAGTTGTCTTGAAACGCCCAGAAATCCCACAAAGTGGGTGTTGGAAATCGCCGAAACGCCTGAAATCCCACAGAATGGGTGCTGAAATGTTGCACAAGCAGCCACGAAAACATTGCAAAGGCAGCCACAAAAGCAAAGCAAGTATGTTTAAATATACTCCTCTAGGAGATTCGAACCCGAGACCACTTGGAAAGAGGCTCGAGTCCGGTACCACTAGGCTAGAAGCCTTGGATATAATTTTAAAACTTTGCCCCTCCTAATTTAATACTCCTTCCATTTCATTTTAATTGACTTCAAGATTTTTGAAACACAATTTTAATCATCAATTACGTTATATATACATTATAGAAAAATCACAAAAAATAATATTATGAAAATATTTTGAAAAACGGATTCAATTATAACAATTCTATATTCTCTAGAAAATGAATACTCCTTCAATCCAAAACAATGTCTTTCTAGACATTTCAACAATATCCAAAAAAAATGTCTTTTACATAAACCAATGTACAATATACCACTTTTTCCTTTAATATCCTTATTTGCATTGAATAACTCAGAAAAAGTAATGATTGCATCATATAGTTAAGTGATAATTGGATTATTAATGATTGTTTTATAGGGGCATAGATGGAAAGTGTGAATGTAATGATTGTTTCTTAATTTGTGTGAAATGTCTAGAAAGACATTTGTTTTGGATTGGAGGGAGTATAAATTAACTTATAGTTAAAATTTGACACGAACTCCCAAAACCTCAATTAAATTAAAAATGAGGGAGTAGATAAATACATTTTTTAGACCATTTGAAAGTGTATAATGAACTTTTGTAATCGAATCGAAAAAGAATACGAATTCAAATACTATTATTGAAAATTTATTCGATCATATTCTATTCGAATTAGATTATGTTCGACTCGTATCCACCCCCATCATAGAGTAGTGACTGAGCTTATTTTCATTGATTAATAGAATGAAAATGATAGTTATTATAAAACCAAGTCGCTTTAGTGTTGGGATTTTATACATGTTTTGCACATCAAATTATACAAAAACGTATAAACGATCGAATACAAAGTTCTAAATTCACATTTAACTACGAGTTTCGAGTATACCTCTTGAAGCGTGATCGAGTGCGTAGCGGAAGAGCAACGTCCGTTCCTCTCTCTAGTTAGTCCACACCAATGCGTGATTGATTCCTCCCTTGAAGCAACTAGAGCTTGAAGCGTATATGTCAAGAATGAACCAAGAGAAAAACGATTTCTTCTCTTGGTTTGTGTGTATATTTTCGGCCAAAAACTAGAGGAATGAGGGAGTATTTTTTGCTTTTTTTCTTGTCTTACAAAGTGTGCAAAAAGGATGAAAAAACATTGTCATCAAATGTGGTCTTAATATGGTGTTAATCACATTTACATCCATATGTAACCTCCCCCTTTTTCAAGCTCCCATTCAAGACTAGCATTAGTGCATTTGAATTCAAAAAGTCAAATGCATTCTTATGCATCATTTTTGGACGGTTAATGGGGTGGAAATTCCACTTTGGAATTTCCTCCCCTTTATTCTTTGACGTTTACACTTTTAACCCGGAAGTTTCAATCGTATTGAAAATCAAGCGCATTGTTTGTGTGTGACCTTCTAGGATCGAAATAACATTAGCCATATGTTAATAAAATATCGACAAGTATTTTACTATCATATAAATCATGAGCGGGTCCTAGTAAAACCATCAAGACCCCTAATGTATTTCGAATTCATTCCCAGCTCGTATATTATTGTCAAACAAATAATATACGTATGAACTTAACCTTAAATAAGTAATCACTTCGAACAATCAAATTGTTCAATGGGCACTAATTATGACGTGTCAAACATCTCATAATTCCAACACTCCCACTTGCCCTTGGACGATTACTTGTGAAGTGATTCTTTCGCATCGCGATTCTCACAGTCAAGCTATGGTAAGATATGTGTCACCATACTCTTGCACCTGTACTGTCTCGGATACATAGAATTAATGTGATACCCAGTACTGCTACTGGAGATGGCCATCTTAATCACCATTAATCTACCGAGATTTTATGAATCAATCGACATAACCGATTTGTGCGAATCCCCTCTGATGTACAACCAATGTACCAACATGTTCCAAGTATGCCCAACATATGCCTTTATAGCCTCCCTTCTACAGGAGACGATTTACATAGTCAAGACACGCAAGTCTCATGCTAACGCATTCCTGCCATACAGGTCTAAGAATCACCATTTAACATAAGTTCGATGAGAGACACTTAGGACACAGATATGTCATCTTCTAAGTTCTCATGGCGGTCGAATCCAGTATCATAGCTTGGACTAGTTCCAAGATATATACCCATGTACATGACTAGAGTACACTTACTCCCTTTCTTGTCTAAGAAACGTGACCAAGACAATCATGTGCATGCTGATCATTACAATGTTCGATTCCAATCAGTGAACATTTGATCAGAGATAAGTTATCCCCTTGCTTCTAGGCTTAGTAGAGGGTTTCTCATTTGGGATCCTCAACCCCAAAGACCTCTCTAGAAGCCATGGATAACAATGGAATCAAAATAAAGATATATGTATGAAAGACAGTAAAACTGAAAATAAACATACATATATTTGAATCAATTATTCAACATAATCTTATCAGGACTAAACTATGACAAAATACAGACAATACAGCTCCCACTAAACCTAACGCCATTCAAGCATATATCTAAGTCCTGCACCAGATACGTGCTTGTCATGTTTGCTCTGAGGCAAAGGTTTGGTCAATGGGTCGGCCAGGTTATCGTCTGTATGTATCTTGCATACACTCACATCGCCTCGTTCCGTGATGTCACGAATGATGTGATACTTTCTGAGCACATGCTTGGAGCGGTGATGTGATCTTGGTTCCTTGGCTTGAGCAATTGCACCAGTGTTATCACAGTATAACACTACTGGCTCGTCAATGCTAGGTACAACACCAAGCTCACTCACAAACTTCTTGATCCAGCATGCTTCCTTTGCAGCTTCAGATGCTGCAACATATTCTGCCTCTGTCGTAGAATCAGCCACAGTGCCTTGCTTGCTACTGCACCAAGACACTGCGCCACCATTGATGCAAAACACATAACCAGACTGAGATCTAGAATCATCTTTGTCGGTTTGAAAGCTCGCATCGGTGTAGCCTACAACCTGTAACTCTTTATCTCCCCCATAGACAAGACACATGTCTTTAGTATTTCTCAAATACTTAAGAACGGCCTTTACGGCCTTCCAGTGCTCTTGTCCTGGACACGATTGATAACGACTTGTTACACTCAAAGCGTAAGAAACGTCAGGTCGTGTACAAAGCATGGCATACATGATAGATCCTATGGCTGAGGCATAAGGGATCTTGTTCATCTTCTCTATTTCGATGCTGTCTGTGGGACTGTCAGCACGACTAATAGAAATGCCATGTCTCATAGGGAGATTACCTTTCTTGGAATTTTCCATATGGAATCTAAGTAATACCTTATCAATATAAGTGTTTTGACTCAGTCCAATGAGTCTCTTAGATCGTTCCCTATGGATCTTAATTCCAAGAATGTACTGAGCCTCTCCTAGGTCTTTCATAGAGAAACATTTGCACAACCATGCCTTGACTGATTCAAGCATGGGTATGTCGTTTCCTATGAGAAGAATGTCGTCTACATATAGCACGACAAATGCAATGTTGCTCCCACTAACCTTCTTGTATACACAAGAATCTTCTTCACATCGAATGAATCCAAACTCTTTGATTGATTCATTGAAGCGAAGATTCCAACTCCTAGATGCTTGCTTCAGACCATAAATAGATCTTTGAAGTTTGCATACTTTCTTAGGCTCTTTCGAGCTTGTGAATCCAGGAGGTTGTGTCATGTACACATCCTCTTCTAGTTTCCCGTTAAGGAAAGCTGTCTTCACATCCATTTGCCAAATTTCATAATCGTAGTATGCGGCAATGGCTAAGATAATCCGAATGGATTTAAACTTAACGACTGGAGAAAAAGTTTCATCATAGTCGATACCATGAATCTGTTTGAAACCTTTAGCCACAAGTCGAGCCTTATAAACATGGACATTTCCATCTTTATCAAGCTTTCGTTTAAATACCCATTTGCATTCGATGGGTCTATCACCCCTCGGCAAATCAATCAATGTCCATACTTTATTATGGTACATTGATTCCATCTCGGATTGCATGGCTAGGAGCCATTCATCAGCATCAGGTTGTTTCATGGCTTCCTCATAAGTTGAGGGTTCCCCGCTTTCAATCAGGAAAAATTCCCCATACCATCTATCGGGTTCCTGACGGGACCTTTCGGATCTCCGAGGGATGTTTTGAGTATCAGCAGGCTCGTCTACGGTTTCCCGTGGATCGAGTTGAACCTCTTCTTCATAAGAAGGGTCCACCTCCTGAGGTGATTCAGCTAAGGTACTAGTACCTGCTACATCACCCTCTTGAACAATTTCAAGAGTCTCATTACTCTTATATCTCTTTGTAATGTATTCTTTCTCAAGGAAAGTTCCATTACGAGCCACGAAAATCTTATTTTCGGGTTTGAGATAAAAGTAATATCCCTTGGTTTCCTTAGGATAACCAATGAAGTAACACTTGTCGGATTTAGGTCCAAGCTTATCTTTGTTAACTTTCTTAACATAGGCCTCGGATCCCCAAATCCTCAAGTACCCTAGTTTGGGAAGAGTCCCAAACCACATCTCATGTGGGGTCTTAGGTGCTGATTTGGTTGGACATTTGTTTAGTGTGGAAGCGGCAGTTTCCAATGCATAACCCCAAAAACTAGTTGGGAGTTCTGATGTGCTCATCATTGATCGAACCATATCTAATAAGGTTCGATTTCTCCTTTCGGAGACACCATTGTGTTGTGGTGTACCAGCAGGTGTGAGTTGTGATACAATACCACATTCTCTTAGGTGTTGCAAGAAGTCATGGCTCAAGTATTCTCCTCCCCTGTCGGAGCGAAGAATCTTGATTGTCCTGCCGAGTTGGTTTTCTACTTCTTTATGAAATTCTTTGAACTTTTCAAAGGCTTCACTCTTATGTTTCAACAGATATACGTAACCATATCTGCTGAAGTCATCGGTGAAGGTAATGAAGTATGGAAAACCTCCTCTAGCGGGCGTGTTCATTGGGCCACATATATCAGTATGTATGATTCCCAATAAATCACTTGCCCTTTCACTCGTACCAGTGAAAGGTGACTTGGTCATCTTTCCTAAAAGACATGACTCGCATTTGTCATAAGATTCAAAACCAGATGACGTAAGAATTCCATTGTCATGGAGCTCTTTAATGCGTTTGTCACTTATATGACCGAGTCTGCAATGCCATAAGTATGTCGGGTTCAAGTCATTGGGCTTGTTCCTTTTCATACTGATGTTATAAGTTTCTACACTTGTTTCCAAGATATAGAGACCACTCTGCAGGGATGCAGTACAATAAACATTTCCATTTTTAGAGATAAAACAACCACTTTTATCAATAGTAACGGAAAAACCATCCAAATTTAATAAGGAAATTGATATAATGTTCCTACATAAAGTAGGAACATAGAATACATTATTCAAAACAATACAATATCCAGATGGTAAATTTAAAGACAGTGTTCCTACAGCAAGAGCTACAACTTTTGCACCATTGCCTACTCGTAGGTCCACTTCATCCCTTGTGAGCTTCCTTCTATTCTGCAGGTGCTGCATATTTCGACAAATATGAGTACCACATCCAGTGTCTAACACCCAAGAATTAGAATCAGAAGGTAAATCAGTTATAACATGAATACCTGTTGGCGGAGTAGTAGTGGTCAAACCACTCTTCTTGTCTGCCAGGTACTTCTTGCAGTTTCTCTTCCAATGGCCAATTATTCCGCAATAATGACACTTGTCTTCCCTTTTGGCATCCTTCTTGGATGCCTTTTGAGTAGGAGCTGTTGCACGGGGGGCAACCTTAGTCTTGCCTTTGGCACCTTTCTTCCTCTTGAACTGTTTCTTGTTCTGAATGGTCAGAACAGAGGAAGAAGTGCCTTTTGCCTTCTTAATGTTTTGTTCAGCATTGTTGATCATACCATGCAGCTCAGACAACGTCTTGTCATATTGGTGCATGTTAAAGTTCAACACAAAACCACTGAAGGAATCAGGCAGCGACCTAAGAATGATATCCACAGACATCTCCTTAGAGACGGGTGCCCCCAATGAGGCCAGTCTTTCGACCAGCCCTATCATCTTGATGACATGGGGACTTGCTGGCTGTCCATTGCCTAGCTTACAGTCAACAAGAGCACAAACAGTATCGTATCTCTCATTGCGTGCCTCCCGCTGGAACAAATTTTCCAGCTGGCGGTACATATCGTAAGCGTTGACCTCTTCGAATTGAATCTGAAGATTCGATTCCATGTTGGCCAACATTAAGCACTGGACATCTGTAGCATCATTCATGTGCTGTTCATAGACATAATACTCATTCTCATCGGTGGGAACGACCTCAGGAAGTTTGGTGGTGAGCACATAATCTGTTCTCTCAGACTTGAGAATAATTCTCAAGTTGCGAGCCCAGTCATGGAAATTAGCACCATTAAGTTTGCATTTCTCCAAAGCGGAGCGGAGAGACTTAGAGTTTTTATCGTTCGTAGACATGATAACTACAGCGGTAAAAGGCGAATAAATAACTCAGATAAGCATGTCATAGTGATAATTCAAAATATCAAAATATTTGAACTCATACAATGTGTTCATAATCCTACTAAAATACACAATGTATCCGAGAACTCAGATAATTAATAATCGAACGGCAGCACGCAACATTTCGACTACCAATCATGTGAGTAGGTGAATGATCACCATTTATGCCGGACATAATTCTCGGTGTCACCAAAAATCTTACAAGATTGCATTGGTGACAACTTTTGCCAACAGGCCCAAATCTGATTATGGGAATCACTGTTCAAGTAACCTGAGCCTACTGACGAAAGTCAGAATGAACAATCGAAGCCCGATTCTGAATCGGAAATCATTCGATTATTCCATCGGGATCAAGTCATAGGACATGTCATGTCTGCCAATCTGGCAGGTCCATGCATACGTATGTCTTATTCCGACTTTAGGGTCAGGTATGGCAAATTACTTGACTTAAGGTAGGATTAGTTATAAATATATAATCATGATCATACATGCATATATACATTCACTCAAGCAAGAATATATATCATATGAGCATGAAAATTAAGAATTATAACGCAAATAAATGGGATTAGTGATATGATCTAAAAACCGAAAAGAAAACTAGACTTAATTCTAAACTAAGTCTTCAGTCCTCCTTCAGTTCCTTCGGTGGCTTCGTCTTCTATTGATTACAATCACACGTGGTGATAAATAATTGACACGCAGGTCAATGTAATAAATAATAAAATAAAAGTGACACAAGTCGTCATAAAATAGCACGCAGGCTATATTTCTTTTTGACACAAGTCGTCATATAAAAGACAGTACGCAGACTGTATTTCAAAAACCAGATCATATCACTTATCCCAACATTCATTCACAATGAAAATAAAACATCCAATATATCAAAATATATATAATACATGAATTAAGTCAATTAAAACATGTAAGGATGTCAAATAAGGTACACACAATTATAACACATATATGTAATAAATTGTACATCAAATGTAACAACCAAATCAATAACTCATAGGTTTTACATAATTAATTAAGGCCTTTAATTTTAATTAATAAGCATTTAATATTATTTACAACCAATATAAATAAAATTAACAACTAATCATATTAGTGCTATTAATTAAAATATTGTAACATTAAAATCTAATCAAATTATCATACAAGTTATAATAATTTAATTAATTTTCTTCTGACAATCAAAAGTCAAAATACTAGAATAGCCAAAATATTCACAATAATTAATAAAACAAAATCCAAAACAATTTTAGGACCATTTTAATTATGTGAACAGTCGTGAACAGTGTTTCGTGAACAGTGAAATCGGAATCACTGTTCATCCGAAAAACACTGTTCATCCGAATAGTGTTCCGAACTTTTCGGATGAACACATGGCTATTCAAAAATCATTTTCGAGCACTTAATAAATCCAAATAAATCCAGAAAATTACAGTAGACTCGAAAATCATTCTAGTATTTGATTTATATTTTTTCAGAATTTTAGAAAAATATATACAGCCGTTAAAACACTGTTCAACCGAATGGTATATCAAATCCGTTCGGGTGAACATATGACTGTTCAAATGTCAATTTCGAGCACTTAAGAATTCCAAAAAATTCCAGAAAAGTTTCAGTAAACTCGAAATTGACTATAATATTTTATTTATATTTTTCCAGAATTTTTATAAAAAATATATACAGCCTTTAAAACTGTTCAAACGAAGGGTATATCAAATCCGTTCGAATGAACATATGGCTGTTTCAAACATTTATTTCGAGCACTTAACAAATCGAAACAATTCCAGAAAAATTACAGTGAACTCAAAATTCAATGTACTGTTTGAATAATATTTTTCCAGAATTCTATAAAAATATATACAGCACTTAAAACTGTTCAAACGAAAGGTATATCAAATCCGTTCGGATGAACATATGGCTGTTTCAAACATTTATTTCGAGCACTTAAAAAATCGAAACAATTCCAGAAAAATTACAGTGGTCTCGAAATTTTGTCTACTGTTCGAAACATATTTTTACAGAATTTTAGAAAAATATTTACAGGCCTTAACAATTACATAATTGCACAATACACATAATGCACAACAACCTCAATTGATGATATCAAAACATACACATATGATATTATAATTCATGAAATCAAATTTCAAGACATTTAAAGTGAATTAGAACATATGTACCGGGCTCATGATGCCACTGTTGGGATTTTATACATGTTTTGCACATCAAATTATACAAAAACGTATAAACGATCGAATACAAAGTTCTAAATTCACATTTAACTACGAGTTTCGAGTATACCTCTTGAAGCGTGATCGAGTGCGTAGCGGAAGAGCAACGTCCGTTCCTCTCTCTAGTTAGTCCACACCAATGCGTGATTGATTCCTCCCTTGAAGCAACTAGAGCTTGAAGCGTATATGTCAAGAATGAACCAAGAGAAAAACGATTTCTTCTCTTGGTTTGTGTGTATATTTTCGGCCAAAAACTAGAGGAAGGAGGGAGTATTTTTTGCTTTTTTTCTTGTCTTACAAAGTGTGCAAAAAGGATGAAAAAACATTGTCATCAAATGTGGTCTTAATATGGTGTTAATCACATTTACATCCATATGTAACCTCCCCCTTTTTCAAGCTCCCATTCAAGACTAGCATTAGTGCATTTGAATTCAAAAAGTCAAATGCATTCTTATGCATCATTTTTGGACGGTTAATGGGGTGGAAATTCCACTTTGGAATTTCCTCCCCTTTATTCTTTGACGTTTACACTTTTAACCCGGAAGTTTCAATCGTATTGAAAATCAAGCGCATTGTTTGTGTGTGACCTTCTAGGATCGAAATAACATTAGCCATATGTTAATAAAATATCGACAAGTATTTTACTATCATATAAATCATGAGCGGGTCCTAGTAAAACCATCAAGACCCCTAATGTATTTCGAATTCATTCCCAGCTCGTATATTCTTGTCAAACAAATAATATACGTATGAACTTAACCTTAAATAAGTAATCACTTCGAACAATCAAATTGTTCAATGGGCACTAATTATGACGTGTCAAACATCTCATAATTCCAACATTTAGTCTACTATAGAAAAATCGTGACATCATTCTCCATTTTGTTTGCATATTGTTTTTTATTAACAAAAAATTGCACCACTAGAATCGGACTCCTAGATCTGTCCCTGGCTTAAGAGGAGAAAATAATTATATATTACTAGGGCTGTTAACGAGCCGGTTTTGGCCCAAACCGGTTCAGACCGTTAATCAAACCGGTTTCACTCGCAAATCAGTTCGTTAATAAACTGGTTTGAATGTTCAATTCTTAATCGGTTAAAAAATAAAATCGTATAAACAGGTTCGTTAATCGAATCGTTTAAAAGCAAAAAAATTGGCTCGTTAAATGGTACAAACTAATAATTGCTCGCTCGGATCGCCAATCGTTTCGATCGTAGTCCGTTTTTCACTCGCAACTCGGGTTTCTAAGATATGTTTGGTATATTTTTTAAATAAAAATGAATACTACAAACGGTTTTAACGAGCGGGCGAACGATTAACGAGCGATTTGCAACGAATTACGAACGAATCGTAACCAGTTCAAATTAAAACTATATTTTAATAAAATTAATTTTATAAACGGTTTTAACGAGCATTAACGAGTGAGTGCAAACGATTTAGGACTTGTAAAAACGAATTGTAACATATTCGAAATTTAAATCGAGCAGGCAAACAAGCCGGTTTTAACGAACCGATTTGCGAGCTAATTGGTTCCCTAACATGGCTATATATTACAATGAATTGTAGAACGGTAACTAAAAAATATATCAGAAGTCTAAATCGTCAACTAAGAAACCCGGAGGAAATAGTAAACTACTAATATTTGCCCCAACACTTATGGTAAATGAGTCCAAATACAATAATTGATCCTTCATTCTATCAAGTGAATTATTCAGGTTTTTAACGAGTTTTTCCATCGATTATTGTTCTCTTTTCTAACTGGTCTTTAAAGTATTAGATTTTCCACGGGTGACTTTTTTTCTGTAAATTAGTGATGAGATGAGTTTCGAACCCCGACCTTCTGGTCACTAGCAAGAACTTTTTCCACTAGGCTATTTCGATTTTTTTTTTCTTTTTTGTAAAATACTTGATAGAAGACTTACATCTGAAATTTGATAAGTAGTTTTAAATATGTTTCTTTATATGCTTATTTGATTTCCATCTTTTATTCTCAACATGTGCCTTAGGGGCACGTTGTAGAAACTGTTTTTTCCTAATTTAAACCAAAAAATGATAATCATATCATGACAACACTGTAAAGAATAGAAAGCACATTAAAATAAATCTTTATCCCCTTCTTATTCAATACCCCATCCATCATTAATTATACCTCGAGGGCAACTAATAACTGATTTGTGTGCGATTATCATTGTCAATAATAAAATGTACTTGATTATAAACTAAACCCACAATCAAGTAACGGAAAATTGAACCATTACGATATTAGGTGAAGTATATTTTAAAGGTATTGAATTATTCCGTTTTGTCCTTACCAAACGCGTGAGATGTCCGTCGATTTATGTAACATTTGTTTGGTATACTAGAACACACGGAATGTACGACTACAACGTGTGAGATGTCAATTGATTTATGTAGTATTGGTATACTAGAATTCGAACCAATATAAACATTAGAGAAATCACCTATCCTGCACACAAAGTACACGACAACAAGGATCCTGTAAACTGTAAGACATTAAACACAAATCGGCACAAACAATAATTACAAAAATAAATGGACAAATCAACCGCCATACAAATAAAAAAGACAGAGCAATTCCATTGAACTTGAATGTAACAAAACTAAACAAATAAGCTATTTATAGAGATAAAAGTAGCCAAGATTAATGGTAGAAGATAGCACCCGAAATCCCAACCCATCACAACGGCGCACCTTGCAACCGCAATAAATGTTTACCAAATTTTTTAACATAATAGGAAGTACGAATAAATAACGGAACAATCACCTATAATGAAAGAACAGTCCAGATGAAACGGAAGTACAATAGCGAATAAAGGATCGAGATGCAATTCCCACACACGCAAGAAATCGGACAAAACTGTATAAGAGATACGAATTGTGAGGGCCCACACAAACACATCGCAGGAAAAAACTGTTGGAATATCCCGGGGTTGAAAGACACAATGAACTACGATAGTTCATATGTCTAGAAAACCCTAATTCGTTGATCGTTAGAACTTACACAATAAAACTAGCTCATAGAAGTATATGTTTAAAGATAGTGAATATGCTACAAATAACATATAGTAGAGTGGTGCTACAAAGATATACCTTTGAAGCGTGAGCGGAAGCGATGTAATCTCCAAATGCTTATCCCCACACCTTGCTCCTTGCTATCTTCTTGAAGAAATTTCTATCACCAAGGTGATATGGAACTACTATGAAATAGTCCACGCCAATACCTTAGATAGCAATAAGACACACTTGGACTAGTGTGTGTTATTGAGGAGTATGTAGTCTAACTACTATAGCAAACTATAGAACAATTTCTCTTTACCCGCTTCCATAGCCTTATAGATGACTGGTCGGTCGAAAAGCCCGAAATCACTCTCTTGCTTAGGACAGGAAGCAATGGATTGAATGGTCTGGATCCACGATACGAATGACGGAGTTGGGGCCCCTTCCGAGCGTGTAGTTAGGCTTATACTCTAACACTTAGGTTGTGCTTGGTATGCAGGAATGGAATGCGATAGAAAGGAATGGAATTAAATTTGATTGTATTACTTAGTTTGGTAGTTAGTAATGAATTTTGATTGCATTCCCTAGTTAATTGAATTACCTCATTTGAGGTAATAACCATTCCGCCCAAATTGGGGGTAATAGATGATTACCTAGTAGGAGGTAATCACATTAGAAATTTTTTGACACATTAGCCCTTCATTACACGTTACACACACAGCATCCCACATCTACTACATGTCTTTCTTACATCAACTACTTCAAAGAGTTCTACAGTCATTCTTCCATCAACTACTTCAAAGAGTTCTACAGTCTCTCTTCCATCAACTACTTCAAATAGTTCTACACGTCTTTCTTCCATCAATTCAAATCATCAAATTTACTCAGATCAAAATCCAAGTACAAAAATCTTCTCCTTTTTTCCCTCAAGTATGCAATTTTTTCCTTCAACTATGAAAATGTTTTATTTATTGCTTGAACAAAGATGCGTGAATTTCCACAATTACACATTGTTAATTGTTTATTTATGCGTTTAGAACACATTGTTAATTGTTTATTTATCCCTCAATTAATTTATTGAAATGTTTTTGGAATTGAATGGAATTGTTGACATTGAGGTAATATAGTTGATATACTCACTATATATCATGAAGAAGAATTTTTAATTTTTTGTTTAACTGATTCACCAATGCGTTTTAATTGATACGATTGAAATGTGTTTGATGTTATATCGAATTGTTTGGATTTATCTATTGAAATCGAGGTAATTATGTTGAATTACTTCCTATATCCCTAAAATATTGTCCAGTTTTGAGCTTAAGCTAGTGTTTAGTGGTGCTTCATCTTAAGGTTTGTGTTCTTTTTTCCAGCTGATTTTCTTCTGTTTAATTTTGTTATTGCTTTAAATTGGTCAATCGCCTATTGAATCTGTTGTTATTGCAAAATATTGAGCAATTCTTTCAAATCTGTTAAGTTTGAGCACAATGAATAAAGCCACTAATATCTAAGGAGGTGTATGTATGAATTATGAATAAACCCAATCATATCTAATAATACTACTATTGTATACTAATGTACAATATATAAATATATTGAGCATGTCATACACAATATTGAATTGTTCTCATACTACACTTGCTATAATTAGTTATATTTTTTGATATTTGCAGTTATGACGAGACTGAGTTTAGCATCAAGGAAATTGATTAGAAGGAAAAAATATATTGCAACTATTATTTTTTGGTTGTACATTATGCATCTAGTAAACTTTTTCTTTCAAGTAGTCTTGAATATAACTAAAAAAAGCAAAAGACTCTCTAGGCGATTAGGACTAAATCCGGCATATGAGTATAGCTTTTTCTCTAGAAGAGAATATGTCAACAAATTAGTTTATAGAAGTGATATTGATTGTATTGAGCAGCTTAGGATGGATAGAACGGCATTTCAGAACTTGTGTGTCTTGCTTGAGAAATCTGGTGGATTGAAACATACGAAAAATATGCTTATTGATGAACAAGTTGCCCTTACTCTTTACATTTTAGCCCATCATCATAAACACACGGTGATAAATTTCAATTTTGCTAGATCAAAAGAAACTGTTAGTAGACACTTTCATAATGTAATATATGCGGTCATTAGATTGCACCATTTACTACTTAAGAAGCCGCAACCAATTTCTACTGACTCAATTGATGAGAGATGGAAGTGGTTTCCAGGATGTTTAGGGGCGTTAGATGGTACCTACATAAAGGTACGAATTCCTTTAGGTGATCGTCCTAGACATCGGACACGAAAAGGTGAAATTGCTACTAATGTGTTGGGAGTATGTTCTCCAGACATGCAATTCATCTATGTACTTCCTGGTTGAGAAGGATCGGCCGCTGATGGTAGAGTGCTTCGAGATGCAATTAGTAGGACAAATGGTTTGGTAGTTCCTCATGGTAAGAGATTTAAAAGATACCAATATAAAACATACATATGAATTTTACTATCAACTAATTAATATTTTTTTGAATTTGTGTAAGATTCTTATTATCTGGTTGATGGTGGATATACAAATTGTGAAGGATTCTTAGCTCCATTCAGAGGTCAAAGATATCATTTGAACGATTGGAGAGTCGGGTATCAACCAAGTACATCAGAAGAGTGTTTCAATATGAAACATTCATCTGCTAGAAACGTGATTGAAAGGTGCTTTGGGATTTTGAAGGCTCGATGGGGAATTCTTAGAAGCACCATGAGCTATCCGATTGCAATGCAAAATCGAATTATATTGGCATGTTGTCTCCTCCATAACTTTATTAGAGAAGAAATGAAAGATGACCCGATGGAAAATGAGCAAACAGAGGATTATGATAACCTAGAAGATAATGAAAATCATGAAGTCATTACAACAATAGGAACTTCAAATGAGTGGACTCAATTTAGAGCCAATATGGCTACACATATGTTTAATACTTGACGAGCTGCTCGGCATAATTGACTATATAAATTATTATGATACTCGAGTCTGTAATTTTATTTTACTTGGTTAATTGACAATGTGATATTTTTCTTGGCTTTTTTGTTGGTATGAAATTGGTTACAAGTATTATTTATTTTGTTGTTACATCCGTATATCTTCAGATATGTATCCAAGGAAAGTTTAGTAGTAAATGAGTGAATAAAGTTAACTCTTTGATGTTGTTATTAGGATGGAGATATCTGAAGAACGTGGACCTGGAAATGGACAAACTTTGAAGATACGAAGCTTGTAGCTGCTCTTCTTGATATGGTTAACATTGGTACATATAAATCAGAAAATGGATTCAAGGCAGGGTTTTTAACATATTTGGAAGATTCTTTGAAACTTACTTTGCCTAACTCTGGATTGAAAGGGAAGCCCCACATCGATTCTCGAATTAAAACGTTAAAAGGACAGTTCAATATTGTCTATGACATGCTGAATAGTCCAAATGTTAGCGGATTTGGCTGGGACCCAACTACCAATTGCCTTGTTGCTGAAAAACCAGTATGGGATGCTTATTTACAGGTAAGACCAAGGTCTGCAATTTCACTTTATTAGTTCAATATGAACTGTAATCTTGAATTCGTGAATGATATCTGTGGTTAGTCAATCGATGCAGAACCTGTGGCTTCCCTGATATAACATTGTTGAAATAGTCTATCCGATTGTAACCATTCTGAGCTGTGCTCTTTGACTGTTATCCTGTTGATGCATTCTGAAGTGCCTTGTGCCGAGAACTGTTGTAGTAGTTCACTCACTTGTAACTTTGATCGAGAAAATTGTAGGATTGGCACTTTTTGAGACTTTTTATTAACTTATAGCACTACTTTTTATTTTTTACATTTAATAGCATTTGAGGGGGACAAAATGACTAAATTGCCCCCTGATATTTTGATACACTTCTTTTTAATTAAAAAAATTGATTTCTTTTACGATTTTTTTACGTTTTTTTTTCGAATTTCTTTTTTTGAATTTTTTTTTTTTAAAAAAATCTTTGTTAAAAGTTCAGTAGTTGTTTGCCAAAAAGTTTGGTAGTTTTGGTAGTTGTTTGCCAAAAAGTGTTAGATTGGTAGTTGTTTAACAAAGATGTTCGATTTTCGTAGTTTTTTCCCGATTTTTAGCTAAAAGAACTACGAAAACCGAACTTCTTTTTACGAAAATCGAAACTTTTAGCTAAAACAACGACCAAAATCGAACCTCTTTTACTAGGAAAAAGAGAAGGAAAAAAAAAAACAAAAAAAAAAAATCAAAAAAACAAATTTTAAAAATCTTCAAAAAATAAATAAAAATTGAAAAAAAAAGTCGAAAAAAAAGAAGTCAGAAAATAAATAAAAAAGTCGTAAAAAACATGTAATCAAATATTGGGGGGCAATTTAGTCATTTTGCCCCCTCTAGTGCTATTCAATGTAAAAAATGGAAAGTAGTGCTATAAATTGATAAAAAGTCTCAAAATGAGCTATTCCTACAATTTTCTCAACTTTGATCATTAAACATCACTTACGTGAAATTGTCTGGTAAGTGGTAACCACTGATTTGTGGTGTAGATGGAGGTGATGGATCAAATTAAAGGGTATACTAGTAATTTAATTATATCATTGACTTTATTATGTCGTACCAAACGAAGGAATGTAATGGCTAATGATAATTCAATCACATTACTACTCACATACCAAACAAAGTAATAAAATTCATTAATTCATTCTTTTCCTTTGTCTATTCCATTACTTTGTCTATTCCATTCCTACATCATTCCATTCCACCATACCAGTCGCAACCTTAGAGTTTTGCTAGAGGGTTTGAAGATGAAGTGTGTGTTTGTTTTGTTCTCTACCAAGAGTTGTGTGATAACTTAGCTTGATTCTCTACCCATTCTATATCATCTTATGATATAGAATGGATGATGATACACATTATACACTAAACAAACACATTAACCATCCATATGGTTAATGCCTCTTGGTCCATGGAAGATTCTCTTACAAGAGTTCTTCCCAAGTCTTACAAAGCCTTCCCAAGGCATAAAGTAGCCACCAAGATGTCAACCATTCATGATGATGGAATTAATTAATCTTAATTAATTAATTAAATCATATCTTATTTAATTAATTCATCAATTAATTAAATCATTTCAATAAATGATAATATATATCTCACATATATATATATACATAAACACCAAATGGTGTGTCCGGAACCAATTCCGGGCGCACCATCGGTTCGGTCGGGACACAATCTCAATCGAACCGAAATTCCTCAATATGGATCAAATCCCTTATTCACTTTCGGGTCACTACTTGAAAGTATCTTCGGTAATTGTTACGTGTGTGACCTCAAAGCCCGAGTAACGAAAGCATCGGGATTCAACGTATAAGACCGTATACACGAATCCCGAAGATCATCGTGAGAGCCTAGTCTGCCATTCGATGACCCCCGGCATTATCTCGGGTGAGACTACTGATAGTTCAGATAACTATCAGTTGTTGAACCGTGTATATAGATGATATAGTTCACGGGCACTAATTGAGGAAATTGACACATCAATTTCCAACACTCCCACTTGCCCTTGGACTATTACCAATGTCTTGGATGTACACTTGCATCCTTGTCACATGATTCCCTTTGTCCTCGGTTTTCGTCATAGGCTAAAGCAAGAAAGCGTGTCGCCAACTCCTATGACATAATTTCTCGGAACACGAGATAGTCTCACTCCCGTTCATAACGGGTGAATTCATAAGTAAGACTCACTCTCCGAGTGGCCAGAAAAACCTTCCCTGTATACCAGGGTGGACAAAGACCCTACCAATGCATCACCGATCATCTCACCACTACATTCACATAAGACCCAACGTACCCCATTACCACCAGTAACGGATGGGTCCGGAAGTAGTCAAAGCCTCATGCTCACGTAGCATGAGAATGATATGCATGTAGGTCTCAGAACCTCTATCATATGGCTCGTGTGAAATATAGGACACAAGATCTCTTCTATAATTTCACAACGGTCACTGTCCAGTACCATGTCAAGACTCTCTTGACAATGAACCCATGTAATGATTTGGACCATCCTTTTGACTTAAGAAACAAAGTCAAACGAATCATTACACACTAGTTTGGTTGTGTCCGTTCCCAAAACGCTGGGACACACCACTAGGGACAATGTAATCACCATAGTTCTTGTCTTGAAAAACGGGTTCCTTAGCCAATACACTTATTGGCTCCTCTTCAAGAACTCGTAATTACATGGGAATTAAAATATTTATCATACAACTATGATTAAATATTCAATTGTTTATTCAAGTGCTATAAAAGAATAGGCAATCAATAAACAAGAAGTAATACTTTTATTCAACAATAAGAGTTTTACAAAAGTATACTTCATACATATAAATCAAATAAACTGAAATAAAGCTCCCACTAAGACTAAGACCACTCGGACCTAAGTCTAAGTCCAATAGCTGAAGTATGGAACTCATGTTTGGTCTGAGGCAATGGTTTAGTCAAGGGATCAGCTGCGTTGTCGTTTGTATCTACTTTGGATACTTTGATGTCACCTCTCTGGAACATTTCACGGACGAGGTGATACTTCCTGAGGACATGTTTGGACTTATGATGAGCCCTGGGTTCCTTAGCCTGTGCTATGGCTCCAGTGTTATCGCATAACAACTCAATTGGACCATCAGCGCTAGGAACTACCCCAAGCTCAGTCATAAACTTCTTAAGCCAACATGCCTCCTTGGCTGCTTCAGAAGCTGCAATGTACTCGGCCTCCGTAGTAGAATCCTGCAACTGTGTCCTGCTTGGAACTCTTCCAACAAATGGCTCCACCGTTCAGGCAGAATACAAACCCGGTTTGAGAACAAAAATCGTCTCGATCGGTTTGGAAACTGGCATCGGTGAAGCCTTTTGCAATCAACTCCTCATCTCCGCCATATACCAGAAACATATCCTTAGTCCTTCTCAGGTACTTAAGGATAGATTTCACAGCGGTCCAATGGCTGTTGCCTGGATTCGCTTGATATCGGCTGGTCAGACTCAGAGCGTACGATACGTCTGGTCTAGTGCACAACATGGCATACATGATAGATCCTATGGCTGAACATACGGGACTCTACTCATGTTATCCTTCTCGACGTTAGTGGTGGGGCACTGACTTTTGCCGAGAATAGTGCCAGTTGTCATAGGCAGTATTCCCTTTTTGGAATCGATCATATTGAATCGTCTCAGAACCTTATCAATATGAGTGTCCTGTCTCAGGCCAATCAACCTATTGGCTCGATCCCGATATATCTTGATTCCAAGGATATACTGCGCCTCTCCTAAGTCCTTCATTGAGAAACACTTACACAACCATCTCTTGACTGACTCAAGGAGTGGTTTGTTGTTTCCAATGATCAGTATGTCATCTACATACAGGACTATAAATGCAATGTGGCTCCCACTTACCTTCTTGTATACACAAGCATCCTCCTCATTCTGAATGAAGCCAAATTCTTTAATTGCTTCATTGAATCGGAGGTTCCAACTGCGAGAAGCTTGCTTGAGTCCATAAACGGATCTCTGAAGCTTACATACCTTCTTAGGTCCTTTTGGACATGTAAAGCCTGGAGGTTGTGTCATGTACACATCCTCCTCAAGGTTTCCATTCAGGAAAGCGGTCTTTACATCCATTTGCCATATCTCATAGTCATAATATGCGGCAATGGCTAAGAGGATCCGAATAGACTTGAACATGACTACCGGTGAGTAGGTTTCATCATAGTAAATACCATGAATTTGTTTGAAACCCTTCGCCACTAGTCTAGCCTTGTAAACATGGACATTTCCATCTTTATCAAGCTTTTTCTTAAAGACCCACTTACACTCGATAGGTCTAGCACCTTCGGGTAAGTGAACTAATGTCCAGACATCATTCTGGTACATAGAGTCTATCTCGGATTTCATGGCTTCAAGCCATGACTCGCTATCTGGCCCTTTCATTGCGGCTCCATAAGTATAAGGCTCGTCGTCTTCTATCAAGAAGGATTCCCCATACCATCTATCGGGAACATGACGAGTCCTACTGGATTTCCTAAGGGTCGGTACTTCTTCAGGAGTTTCATCTACCGTGGATCTAGGGTCCAAGATAGGATCCATCATGAATGGAGGATCTACTTCCTGAAGTGAGCCTGCCGAGTTCGTTAACTCGACTTGCTCATTTGATGAGACACTTGGGTTCAATAACCCATCTCTCTCATTCAATGAGTTTCTTGAGTTCGACAACTCAACTTGCTCATTAAACGTGTCGAATGAGTTCATTAACTCATTCGGCTCATCATCTTGAACTTCTTCAAGTTGTACCGTATTTCTGACATTTCCTGATAAGAACTCTTTCTCAAGGAAATGTGCTGTCCTAGCCACGAAAATCTTATTTTCTGGCTTAAGGTAGAAATAATACCCTTTGGTTTCCTTTGGATAACCAATGAAATGGCACAAGTCAGCCTTTGGGCCTAGCTTGTCTAAGTTCAATTTCTTGACGTAGGCCAGGCAACCCCAAACCCTAAGGAAGCTAATCTTGGGACGTTTCCCAAACCACATCTCATATGGTACTTTCTCAGCTGACTTGGTTGGACAATTATTTAAGGTAAGTGCGGCAGTTTGCAACGCCTAACCCCAGAAGCTGACATGAAGGTCGGTTCGACTCATCATGGATCGCAAACTGTCTAACAGAGTGCGATTCCTCCTTTCGGACACACCATTATGCTGTGGTGTTCCGGCCGGTGTGAGTTGTGAAACAATTCCACAATCTCTAAGATGAGCGTCAAACTCGTGGCTCATGTATTCGCCTCCTCGATCGGATCGAAGAGTCTTAATAGTCTTGCCGAGTTGATTCTCTACTTCATTTTGGAATTCTTTGAACTTTTCAAAGGCTTCACTCTTGTGCTTCATTAGATAGACATAGCCATAACAGCTAAAGTCATCCGTGAAGGTAATGAAGTAGGGAAAACCACCTCTTGCAGGAGTGTTCACTGGACCACATACATCGGTATGTATTATCCCCAATAAATCACTTGCCCTTTCACTCGTTCCAGTGAAAGGTGATTTGGTCATCTTGCCCAAAAGGCATGATTCGCATTGGTCATATGATTCAAAATCAAGTGACTCAATAATTCCACTTTCGTGGAGTTTCTTGATGCGATTTTCATTTATATGACCAAGTCTGCAATGCCATAGGTAGGTAGGATTCAAGTCGTTAGGCTTGTTCCTTTGAATATTTACGTTATATACCTCATGGTCCTCATCTAGTATGAAAAGACCATTTTAGTTTAAAGCTTTTGCATAAAGTAAACCATCACGATTAATAGAACACATATTTCTTTCCATAAGGATGGTAAAACCATCATTGTTCAAAACAGATATGGAAATAATATTTCTAGAAATAGCAGGAATACAATACACATTATTTAAAACTAAGACCATCCCGGATGGTAGTTTTAAATCTATCTTGCCCACGGCAACTGCAGCAACCTTTGCTCCATTGCCTACCCGCAAGTCCACCTCTCCCTTCCGAAGAGCTCTACTGTCCTGCAGTACCTGCATATTTCGACAAATATGAGAACCACATCCTGACTCAAGTACCCAAGTAGAGTTATTGGAGGTGATAAAAAGCATCAATAACGAATATACCTGCAGGAAGAGTCCCACTCTTCTTGTCTTCGAGGTACTTCTTGCAGTTCTTCTTCCAGTGACCAGGTGTATTACAATAATGACACTGGTCAGTCCCCTTAGGACCTTTAGCCGGAGTTTTGGAAGTCCGGGCCTTGACTGTTCCAGTCTTGGCCTTTCCCTTCCATTTCCCCTTGCCTTTCTTAAAGGCCTTCTTGTTCTGAATCATCAGAACAGAGGGAGTAGGGGTAGAGCTCTTCCCACCCTTCAACGCAGTATCAGCCGTGCTGATCATGTTATGCAACTATGATAACGATTTATCGAAGTCATGCATGTTGAAGTTCATGACAAAGTTACCAACCTTGTCAGGAAGGGAACGGAGGATTATGTCAACGGCCAAATCCTTGGAAAACTGAGTTCCCAAAGACTCAAGTCTCTCGATGATCCCAATCATCTTGAGAACATGAGGACTGGCCTGTTGACCATTGGATAGTTTGCAATACATGAGGGCACAAACAGCTTCGTACCGCTCATTTCTTGCCCGCTTCTGGAACATCTGTTCCAGTCTGCAGTACATGTCATATGCTGCCACATTTTCGAACTGAATCTGAAGATTCGGTTCCATGTTGGCCAGCATGAGACATTGGACATCCAATGCATCGTCCACGTGTACATCATATGCACCACGTTCTAGCTCATCGGCATCTTCATGGGGTGGAGGAGGAAGTTCTTCCTTAAGAACATATTCGACTCTCTCGTGCTTGAGAACGATTCTCAAGTTACGAGACCAGTCGTTGAAGTTATTGCCATTGAGTTTACACTTCTCAAGTGTAGATCGGAGTGAATTTGAAGTTGATTTCTTAGCAGTTGCCATCTAAAACATGCGAGTATGAAACGACGTTCAGTTTAATTTATATGTAAAACATACGATACAAGTAAAGCATGCTTGAAACAGTAATACGAGTACCAACAACCCCTCGAAGTGTACAAGTATACCAAGACCCCACGGACTTGGGTATGAGCGGCACACGCAATCATCCTCATAGTCCAATCCATGGGTAAGTTCTACTAGACTATCATATATCAATCATCCAATGATTATATATGACTCTTGGCGTCTATCACTAGTCGTTTTATGACACTATAGACTTCCTTTGCCAAACGGGCCGGTTCGATGGGCTAACCTGTAGCCACGTTTTAAGTAACCTTAGTTCACCATAAAGGGGTGGATTACATTTGCCGGTTCGATGGGCTAACCTGTAGCGCATCTAATCCCATTTCCTCCTATTCCTATGAATCAAAGTGCCCATCTAGGGATGATCCACCCGAAACATAGGAAAGTTTGACAACTTTGAACTTAAGGTTTGGCAAACACTTAATTATAACGTGGAGGGGTTTAGATTAAACATGTAATCCACATTTCATGCATATCACATAAGGTATACATATACTTCAAGAAAATATATGTAAGCATGAAACATGACATGAATAATAAACACTTTAAAGGGACGTGATATGGCCTAAAAAACATTAAATAAAACTAGTCTAACTAGTTCTAAACTAAGTCTTTAGTCTCCGTCTTCTTGGACATCGCCATGCTCCAAGTCCGTCTCTTCATGTCTTGTTACATAATCAACTTTCGCATTAAATGGCACATGCGCCGCGAAAAAGAAATAACAATACAAGAATTTAAAACGACACATGCGTCGTATTTCAATATCAAGGACAGTACGCAGACTGTATTTCGAATAAATACCAGGCCATATCAAATCTCCATTCCATTCAGACTACAGTTTATATATGTATAACACATTATACATAAAACACATAAACATGCTAGGAATTGAATAAAACACACAACTCACACACATACTCACATTCAAATAATGTGAATCATAGTCATATATACATATCATAACCTTTAGTTGTCCAACAACTAACTTAGCCAATTTTTGGAAGTTTTACCATAAGTTCAACATTTTGAACTAATAACCCGATTACATTCAAAGAGACTTAGCATAAGTTTAAGGTTTGAAATTCATAATAACTCAAACCTCAAACTTCCTTTCGATACTCAATTAATCAATTTAATTAGTACTGATAAGATGAAATCAACACTTTGACATACATGCTAATTTTAAACTATTTAAAAGTTCTCAAAGAATGTTTTGGACTTATAAGATTATTTCCAAAACAATCTCTAAATCACCCATAACAAACCGAAAACGTCCATAATCATCAAATGAATTTGGACTTAATCGATTCGTTTTTGTTTCGAAAACATAGGGCGACGTTATAGTCCATCGTGAGCTCCATCGTGAGCCATAGCTCACGATGGAGCCACGATCAAACGGGGACAGGGGGGTTGCCAAGGCAGTCCGCGCGCGGACAGGGGCTGTCCAGGGAACAAACCGCGCGGACGCGCGGGGGGGGGGGCTTCCAGGGGTGTCCGAGGACGCGTCCAGGGAAGCCGAGCCCTGCTCCGGGCCAAGGCGTGCCGTGTCCAGGGCATGGCGAGGGTGCGCGCTCCAGGGGAGCCGCGTCCTTGGCTTGCCGAGACGCGCCCGCATCCTTGGTTTTTCGGGGAGGGTTTTCCGAAACGAAAAATTGGCTATTGTTCATATATCGACATATATACTATATGGTACTACTTTAAACACTTCTAGAACATGTTAAACGTGTAATATAGCTCATGATACCATGTTGGAATATCCCGGGGTTGAAAGACACAATGAACTACGATAGTTCATATGTCTAGAAAACCCTAATTCGTTGATCGTTAGAACTTACACAATAAAACTAGCTCATAGAAGTATATGTTTAAAGATAGTGAATATGCTACAAATAACATATAGTAGAGTGGTGCTACAAAGATATACCTTTGAAGCGTGAGCGGAAGCGATGTAATCTCCAAATGCTTATCCCCACACCTTGCTCCTTGCTTTCTTATTGAAGAAATTTCTATCACCAAGGTGATATGGAACTACTATGAAATAGTCCACACCAATACCTTAGATAGCAATAAGACACACTTGGACTAGTGTGTGTTATTGAGGAGTATGTAGTCTAACTACTATAGCAAACTATAGAACAATTTCTATACTCTAACACTTAGAGTTTTGCTAGAGGGTTTGAAGATGAAGTGTGTGTTTGTTTTGTTCTCTAACAAGAGTTGTGTGATAACTTAGCTTGATTCTCTACCCATTCTATATCATCTTATGATATAGAATGGATGATGATACACATTATACACTAAACAAACACATTAACCATCCATATGGTTAATGCCTCTTGGTCCATGGAAGATTCTCTTACAAGAGTTCTTCCCAAGTCTTACAAAGCCTTCCCAAGGCATAAAGTAGCCACCAAGATGTCAACCATTCATGATGATGGAATTAATTAATCTTAATTAATTAATTAAATCATATCTTATTTAATTAATTAATTAATTAATTAAATCATTTCAATAAATGATAATATATATATCTCACATATATATATACATAAACACCAAATGGTGTGTCCGGAACCTATTCCGGGCGCACCATCGGTTCGGTCGGGACACAATCTCGATCGAACCGAAATTCCTCAATATGGATCAAATCCCTTATTCACTTTCGGGTCACTACTCGAAAGTATCTTCGGTAATTGTTACGTGTGTGACCTCATAGCCCGAGTAACGAAAGCATCGGGATTCAACGTATAAGACCGTATACACGAATCCCGAAGATCATCGTGAGAGCCTAGTCTGCCATTCGATGACCCCCGGCATTATCTCGGGTGAGACTACTGATAGTTCAGATAACTATCGGTTGTTGAACCGTATATATAGATGATATAGTTCACGGGCACTAATTGAGGAAATTGACACATCAATTTCCAACACCATAATCGAGAACCAAACAGGTAATGATGGCATCCGAACTGAACATAACTGATTTAGGTTCAGTCTTTGAGAGAACAACGAAATACATTCGATAGTAGTTTCAGCTCATACTTGAGCACCCCCCCCCCCCTCCCCTTATCCCCAGCTAAAATCTTACATGTTATACACACCAACACAGAGTTCTTAGGAGTGATTTTATCATTATGTCCCCCTATTTGGAAGTGTACAGTAAAATTGTTATAAATTAATAATGTCGGGACCGGCAAAATTTATTAATTAAGAGAGTTATTAACTTATCGATAAATTAATAATTTATTCATTTAAAAATTTATTGCATGAGATGAAGAGTTTTTACATAAGTATATATATAGAGTTTAATGACATGAAGAGTTTAATTATATTACTAATATGTTTAACTTACTATGCGTAAGTTATTGAGACATTATGTCTACTATCATTAAGAACGATGTGCATGATGAAGATGAAGATGATACCGTGTCTTTGGAACCTTTTATTCGAAATGAAGCACTTTTGGCATCTAGAACATTTCACAGTTTTATGTTACAATTCGACAACACAACATGAAACTAATTGATACAATAAGAAATATTGGAGATGAACTCCAAAATGATTTGAGCTTTAAGAAAGAATAAACTATTATAAAGTCATATTTTAAATAAATTGTAATAATATTATTTCAATTTTCGAGGATTATTAATTTATAATTTTCGTGGGACCTAATACTATAAAGGAATCTTTTTTAAAATATTATGTTATTATTTTATCGATTTTATTAATTTTAACTAGCCCAAGTTAGGACCCGACATTTATTATTTTAGAGAGTTTATAAACTTGTAGAGATTCTACTGTAGTAGGCGAGGAAGTTAAGTGATGGGTAAAATAGTATTTTCTCAAAAATACAACACTATGCTATTTTTGTAAATTACCGGTGAGTTTCGAACCCAAGAGGCTCTGGTCACTAGCAAGAGCTTTTCCACCAGGCTATTCGATTAAGTCAGAAAATACAACACTATTCTTGTGTGTGTGTGTGTTACATGAGTTGGGCTTAGGGAGTATCTCTAGGGTTTTGTAACATTCTTTGATTTCAACCAAATATGACTGCTCAATCTCAAGAAGAGCTTCTGGCTACCCATCTCGAGCAACAGAAAATCAATGTAATCTACCTTTTTTTCTGTATTGTCCATATATGTAAATACCCCTTTTGTATTTTTTAACTCTGAGAAGTACAATATTTTTTGTGTATCTTATATAGAAGATGGTACTTTTTTTAGAAATTTTTATCAATTTTCTATTTGAAATAACGTATTTGTGTATGTGGTATATGATTTTTGGTGAGAAATTTAGCAAAGATGGTATTTTTAGTTTTGATAGTAGATATTTATGTGTGTTGTATGATATTTGGTTAGAGATATATCAAAGATGGTATTTTTAATTTAAAATCAAATATTCATATGCATGTTGTATGGTATTTGGTCGGATACATATGGAAGATGGTATTTTTAATATTGAAAGGAAATGTTTATGTATATGTTGTATGCTATGTGTGGAGAATATATCAAAGATGATATTTTTAATGGTATTTACTATATGTTTCAACAAAGGGCACGCTTGAAAAAACGAATTGCGCGATCATTTTAAGATGGGAGGGGAAGAGTTGAGTATATGAATACATTACTTGCATTAAACTGTTGATTCTTACAGTGTGTTTGATTTACTTTGGGAATGTTTTTTTGTTTTATTTTTATTCATTTCTTGCAATTGAATTGGTCCGGTTGATATCGTTGAACTTTATGTTATAGGCTTTTTTATGGTGATTAAGTTGTAATATGATATTCAATCTGTTACCTGGAAGAAAAAATAGATCTTGGCATTGGAGGCGTTGGTTATGTTAATTTTAAAATTGTGTGCGGATGTATCATAGTCCTATTATGGCAGCGGATGTATCATAGTCCTATTATGGCAGATGATGTATCATAGTCCTATTATGGCAACGAATATATCATAGTCGTATTATGGGTATCCCACTTTCTTATTAAGTAATGTTTGGTTGCTAAACGAAAATGTATTAAAGATCAAGTATTATGACATTTTGTAAAGAGCTGAAATGGTAAAATATAGTTAAATTTTTGCAGCAGTGGATACTAACTTGCTTGTCGTGTAGCTTATGTAAATGGGCTATTTATTGCAATGAGAAACATCAGAACTAAAGGCAGATACTGTTTCTAAATTGGCAAATTTTGTCATTGTCTTATGAATAAAGCGGGGGAGATAATCAGGGATCACTGAGACCTAGCACATGGTACTTGGTTACCTAGAAAAAAGTGTCAAGTAGATTCCCTGATAGGCGGGGATAGTTTGATGTAGTTTCTTTACTTAGTTTGGTTTGTATTTTGCAGCCTGAGGAGCCTGTTGTTGAGGATGACGATGAAGACGATGATGAGGACGAGGATGATGATGATGAAGTTGATGGTACGCTTACAATAATTGCTTTGACTTATTGGTTGAAGAAGATTCTTCTTCTTGATCAATCAAAACTTGTTTCCAAACTGTACAGGCTTTTCCATAGCATACGATTTCTGGTTCTTATTTCATCTGATTCAACAAACAAATAATGTTGATGTATAGGTCAAGGAGATGCCAATGGGCGATCTAAACAGAGTAGGAGCGAGAAGAAAAGCAGAAAGGCTATGATAAAGCTGGGGATGAAGCCCATCCCTGGGGTCAGCCGTGTAACAGTTAAAAAGAGCAAAAATGTGAGACCGCTAATAACTTGTAGTTTTGATATTGCATGTATACTAATGGTATGCTATTCACTCAAGATTCTGTTGTATCTTTTTTTTGTTAACTTGGGTGGAAAAATACAGATTTTGTTCGTCATTTCAAAGCCAGATGTTTTCAAGAGCCCAGCTTCTGATACATATGTTATTTTCGGGGAGGCAAAGATTGAAGATTTAAGCTCACAACTCCAGAATCAGGCTGCGGAACAGTTTAAGGCACCTAATGTTAGCAATGTGATATCTGCACCTGAACCTTCGACTGTAGCTCAAGATGATGAAGAAGTAGACGAATCTGGTGTCGAAGCCAAAGATATCGAATTGGTAATGACACAAGCAGGAGTGACTAGAGGAAAAGCTGTCAGAGCTCTCAAAGCTGCAGATGGTGATATCGTCTCTGCCATTATGGATCTTACAACCTAGAACTCGTTTATCGCCTTTTGTAATCTTGTCTACTATCAATAACTATTTTCTAGAAGATGTGGTATTTGACTTTGTAAGATATTGCATCTCTTTTATAAAGTTGGTACACTTTCTTCATTGAGCTGCTCGGTTTTCGTAATCGAGTACTATTTTCGAGTTTTGTGCTGCAGTTGTTTCAATGCAACAGCGACGAATATCTATTACATTTGGACGTGTGACCCGTAGGGACAAAAAAATAAATCAAAATTGAGTATATCAGATAAATCTGTGCAATTCAATTATTACAGATTGTGCATAGTTACAACAAAGATGTCTTGAAGATCTGAGAGAGGGTACGCTTCAACCAATAGTCCAAAAAGCTACATGACTGGAGTTTTATTTTTTTGTCATGGAAAAGGAGTTGAAAGGAAAATTATCTTCGAAGTTGGGACGTTCTTCATTACAGGTATATATGATTCATAATAGTTTCCAATAATCGACTAGCCTCCAAATTGCTTCTGGAGGTCTGCGAATGACACTGTGGCAGACCCTCGTTTTTTAGCCTTCTGTTGAGATGAGTGCTCTCTCCATCCCGTCATGAAGATAACCTAGAAAGAGCAAGTACCAAACAATTAACCAGAGGCCCATACTAAAGGGTGCCTCATAATGTATGTGGAAGTTTTGCATACAAAAGTATCATGTTTTAATGCCCACTTGAATGCTAGTGAGATATCTGCAAAAATCAAGTATACTATCTTATGCCTGATGCATCCCAATTCCCCCGACATGCAATGATGACTGTACTTTAGTAGCTATTTCTCTTTTTGTATGATTCATTGAGCAATGAAAAAGTTCAGCAAGAAATATTGATAGAATCCAAGGTGTCCTTTTACTTTAAGATGGAAACCGAATCTGTCACCTGAAATGTTGCCGGAACAGTACCATCATCCGCTGCAAACATAGACTCATATATGGCTGCTGCTGCGAGTGCTGTTTCTCTTTTCAAGGTCTGGCTCAAAATAGAATACACAAATGGGAAAAAAGAAAAAAGATATCAACAATAATAAAAAACTACAAAATATTCAGGACCTACAAGCAACTAAATGCTCATCGTTGTCCAGCATAGAAGGATAACAAGATACTACGTAATAATATTTAAAGATCAAGATAAAGGCAAGATGATTACTCTGGTCGTCTGGGAAAGAGCATTGGTTTCGCCCATTGAACGGAGGTGCTCTATTAGTTCCAGAGCTAGAAAGGAAAAGTAATAATCAGGAAAAATATAAATCTGGAAAAGTTGGCTTCGCAATTAATATTACTATTTCCCAGGCAACTTACTACGTATATCCTAAATATGTGACGAACATTTCCCCCTTGTATGGTTTCATGTGATACATTGTATCCCTTCCAATTCTGTCCATCAAACTCCTTTTGTTGACTTGTGATCCTAAACCAACTATGATTTGACTTCTGAATGCATTTGTAGAATTAAGTCATATTTACAGTCGAGTGTACTAAGGTAGAAACATTTTTCATTGCGCTGACAGCCATATGAAATTTGATCACATTTAAAGATAAAAATGCAAACTACTGGATACTTAAGATTCCCAATGTCCTCTCCATTTTCTTAGGTGTACTTCTATATAGTTGAAAACAGCTTACCACTTTTATATCTTACAGTGTATTCATCCACATCAACTCCAGGTAGAGAGAAGCCTGCCCTTGTCAAAAGATTTCCAGCATCACGGACCTTCAAGTCAGAAAATAAATCTATTTAGCAATTAAAGAAATGATTGACTTCACATAAAATATTATATTTTCCCTTCAGAATTCCCACAAAAAATGTGTTAGGAGAACCATAGAAATGGATATCATCGAAAAATGCAAACTGCTGGATATGTTTTATGTCTTTCCCCCTTAAATGAGAAGATCTAAACTGATTTAAGAATGTATGTCTGGCCTTGATCGCATTTTAATGGACATTATAAACTCAGATATGTTTTATGTCTTCATGAAAGTCTACCACTTTAGGTATGTACAATATCCCCCTTCGGAAAGGAAATGAATGGTTTTATGTCCACAGTCCACACTCACATCAAATTAGTAATAGTACACTACATTTTTGTAGCATTTTGAAAGTCCTCAAGTAGAAAGGTAACATGTTATGCTTTTCCATCCGATAAACCTTTACCTACTTAAGCTTAACCAAATATATTGAATTCTTGATTCATCTATGGAGTGAAAATATAACATTGTATAATAAGAAAATTAAGTTTGACTGCTCGCTACAGTGAAACTTTTAGCTTGGTTCTTATATGAAGCGGGAGATTCATTATTCCCATGCCTGGTAGAACTTTCACCCTCATGTAGTATCCTAGGAAGATCTAGCATGCAAAGCATACTGTCCTACATTAAAACTCATAAAGGATAGACACTGCGGTTTCGATATATGATGTTATAAATTATGATATCCTCAAAACTCGTTTTGAGAAGATAAAAAAATAGCAGCTAATGGAAGAATCACATTCATTTGTTCGATCGTACATGACTAAAGTGGCTACCAAATTTGGTTATAATATTGGAATAAATAGCCTTTTATTATCTGAACTAGCTCTTCCTTAGTACAGTTTTTGATGTAATATAGAAAACAAGATGGTGGAAGAAACAAGATCACCCCCATGATTGACCAATAAAATTAAATAACAACTCAGCCATAAGGGGAGTAGTAATACTAACTCACTTGCGCTAATGGAGAAAGACGTGGACTGATACCACCTTCACGTTCCATATGAGCAACCGTGCAAGCAATCCTAAGCTCCCTTGGGAAGTAAAAGAATATTTAAGTAACATACTGTTAACAAGCAGAAAGGGTGCATTTGAAAATAAATTTACAAGTAACAGAAAGACGGATACTTCAATGTTTCTCCACCAAGAATAGCTCCTAAGAAAAGACCATCAGGTTTTAATGCCAATCTACTCTGCCATTATCCAGAAAAAAATGAAGATGTAAAGTATATATTGAACATTTGGACCCAAAAAATAAAAATAAATCATTTTGCCTATTAATTAGAATAAACAAATTGAGAGACAAGGACACTAGATCAAAGAATGTAATCTCTTAATTAGGAGAAGAGTTGGAGAAGCTACACTGACCTGTATCATTGCACCAAGAAGGTCATTTGTCCAGTGCAGTCCCAAGCAACTAATGACCAGATCCATGGATCTACAAGTAGCATTAAACTTATAAGGACAAGATATCAAATCTATCGTCATCAATGTAGTTTCAAAGGATAGCTGATACCTTTCTTGCAGTGGAAGATATTCTTCATCGGCCACGACATATGATGTCTCAACAGTAGTTGCAGGTAAGGTTTTCTCCACAGCTCTACACGTTTTCAGCATGTCAAATGACATATCCATCATAGTTAGTTTCTCAATGGCCCCTTATGAACAGAAAGATGTATCAGTTAAGATATTTGTAGAAATTAGACTTCATGAGACAGTTATTTCAAGTTTAAACATCCTCTGGCACAATGCGAAAAATACATGAAGTAAATAAAGCTCAGTACAAAAGAAAAAACAAAAAAAATGTAAGTGTGACTGCTAAGCCTCACCACGTCCATTTAACAAACGCCTAACAGCTTCCCCAGAACCACCCATACATAACGCTGCAGGGAAAGACTTTTTACAATCCTACAAAATGACCAAGGATTTATCAAATGGACATTTAGTATGTGATTCACCTAGTTAAGAATTAATTGTTCTTGAAAATCTACGACACCATCTATCTTAAGGTAAGCTGAGTCCACTACAATCAGTGAGAGTGAACTAGGATTCAAGTATGGAACCTCAGTAACAAATAAACACTTCATTCACCCACCTCTACTTTTTCAAGATAGTTTTCAGATAAAACAATTGAGATGCTATTCTGATTGCCAGAAATTATACAATATTCTTATTGCAATCTTTTTATTCTTGGCTCTAAGGATACTATCTTCACCTACTAACGTGATAACCTCCCTTTGTATTCATTAATGTTTTTGCACTGCACTTTCCTTAGCATAGAAAACATCATTCCACACATTATTAAAAGGAAAATGTGCATAGTGTTCAAGATGAGCCAATTATCTTTGTAAATTACCAATTTATTCCAGGTATCATCCGGTGCTACATGTTGAGAGCCCAATTCTTACAAAATAATTGCCAATTGTTCCGATCATTTTACTTAATGTTTTTAACTTAACCATATCATGATCATTCCACATAAAATTACCTCATGGCAAGTGCCAAATCCAAATTTTACCACTAGAGTAAATTTTCCAACGCACCAAAGATATACTCATATATATTGTTTTTATTCCATGTATCTACTCCTATTTTCAATAGTCAAAATTAACAAACTTAGTACTTCGTGGCCTTAATTGACACACGAAATCTTGCCTTGAATCAAAACTATCATATTCATAGTAAAGTACATTCAAAATATTAGCATAATATACTTTTCATCAAAATTTGTACACCAGATATAAAAATTCATAAAAAAGATCAACAATCAAATTTCAAAACTAGACGATCAATTACCTCCAAGCGATCAATTAAATTCTCTGCAACAGCATCAACCAATGTATCCTTTGCATTCATCAGCCACGCCGCTCTATCACGCTACACAATCATCATATTTTTTATTTTTTTGCAAAAAACAAACAAATTAAACTCCATTCTGACATGGGATTTATCCAAGAACCATAAATAATCAATCTTTCCTAAATTTCAAACAAAATAACATCAATTCTCCAATGGGATTTATGTAAAAACCATAAAGTTCTAATTTTTTTAATAGTTCAGACAAATTAACATCAATTCTCCAGAACATCGAATAACCAAGTGGTTAGTAGGTCTCCACATTCTCATTGTAAGGGGCGGTCGATGGGTTTTTTTTCCCAAAAACCATAAAGATCCAATTTTTCTAATAGCTCAGACAAATTAACTTCAATTCACAAATGGGATTTCTCGAAAAGCCAGAAAGATTCCGTTATTACCAAATTCAGTAAAACTTACTTGTTTCCTCTTAAGATGTCGGTCAAATACTTTGAGTTTGGGGTTTTGGGGTCCACCAACATGAGTACAGTAAGTGTTGTAGTGAAGATGAGTATGGAAAAGTCTTCTCCATTGAGCTGATGCTGCTTCTGCTGCTCTCATTTCATATTTCATGCCAATTTTTTAAGTATTGGACAACCTTCAAATATTTGTGTTTGGTAAATCTGATGTTGGTTCTTTCTAATTTTATGATAGTAATAATTTGGCTTCTTTGCCTCTAGTCCACCCGAACTCTTTGCATCTCGTCAAATTATCAATTGTACTATTTATTTTGGCAAAGTATTTGGACTTTAAATTTGTACCTCAACTTTTTATTTTCAAGTTTTTCATATTTTCACTTTAAAAAAATTTCTAACCAGGGCAAGATAGTTATACTAAAAATATAATTTTTTGGACGAAAAATTCGAAAAAAGTTCAGGTATTAATTTAAAAAAAGACATGTCAAACGTTAGTAATAGAGAAAAAGTCAGGTATCGTTCCAAAACTTTCTTTCTTATATATACCCCCAACCCTCCCGAGGTATCAACATAACTTGAGAGTTATAAAGGAGTTCCCTCATCCTTCTTGAGGCTACAAACCTCCGAAAGAGCCCATGTCATCACCCATAGGGAGAAGACGCCTGATATGATCAAAAGCAGGAGCAGTGAAATCCGGAGTCGCAGCACATCCTTGAAACTGGTAATCGAAGAATAGGTGAAACCGAAGACGGGAGCAAAATGACGCCAAACAATGTCAGCAACCCAACTCGTGAAGAATACATGCTAAATGGACTCCTCAACATCGCAACATCCGCACCAAGCAGCCATCTGCACCCCCACTTTTGCAGAATACTATTAACAGGAATAAGCCCCTACATGAGACGCCACCCAACATAGACATAGAAGGAGGTATAAAGTCAAGACATCTTGCTCTAGTGGCAAGCATGCTGACACCTCTAGCGGAGGTCTCGGGTTCGAGCCCTCTTGCTAGCAAGGAAGTGGTCAGAGAGAAGAACTTCTCTCACTAGTTTGATGCTAGTCGCCTCTTTCCTTGAATTTACGAGCTTAAGAATTGTACTGATGTTTGGTGATTGTAATGGATTATTCATATTAATAAAATCAAAGGGTAACCCCCTTTTTATAAAAAAAGAAAAAAAGAAAAAAAGAAGGAGGTATAAAGTTGTGCCACAAAACAACAAAAGCATGAAGAGACTGGGTGTGAGCAGTCATGTGCTCGTAACTTTGTCTGAAAGAGAAAGAACCATCCACTGTGTTCTTCCGTATAAGAGTATCCTGATCATCGGAGTGAATATCGGTAGCAAGAATACGACCATACTGGGCGGATCAATAATCTCCATCAGCTTCGACATGTCCCATCCACCCAAAAAACTGAAAACTTCAAGTGATTATTAATCCAACCAATAGAAGTAGGCTGATCACCAACAAGCCAAGAATTATCCCAGTAACGACACTCGCCATAAAATCATTAGACATTTAATTTCTGAATGCTCACACATAGGAAGAAGAGGAGACTGATAGGGTGGAGTGGGGAGGTTTGAAGAAGAAAAGGTTGCAAGTGAAACATAGTCATTTTAAACGCAATTTTAATGATGATAATTGTATTCAGCGTACACTCCACACAAGATAAATAGTTCAAAAACACATGAAAAGATGGCTATGGTAGGGGGCAAACGGTCAAAAAGCCTTATAACAATCATATACTATAAATTGTGGGTCTAAAATTTAATTATTCCTTGTCAAGTGTCAAGAAAGCAAGTATCTTGAGTATGTTAAGCATAGCTATTTCACAATATTACAACTCAAGTTCAATACTTTGACAATCAACAAATACTTACAGGATCCTGCTATGCAAGAACTATACAATTCAAAATCCATTAGGAAATTCTACCATGGTTCAGGAACTTTAGTATTCTTCTCATTTTCCAATGCAGAAGAAGAGTGTGTTGTCCATAGCTCCCCCATATTCTTCTCATGTGCATGTAAAGAATCATCTTCTGAGTCGAAATCTTCAGATAAAAATAACTCCTCTAAATCATCATCATGGTAATCTCCAACGAAATTATCTTCATCTTCATCCTCCGATTCACTAATATCGATCATTACAGGACCTGGTTGAGAATACTGTTTCCTGTGCTCTCTCCTCATCTGCTGGCCTTCTCTGACGAGCTCCATTAAGCGTGCTCTAATAACTAAGGAACCGTCCTTCTCTAACAAATTTCCCTTATCATCGTACCCTTCTACCAGAAACACCGAGTCCCTCTGCCCTCTCAGGCTCACGTAGAACAACTCTGGATGGCGCACTAGCATTGCCCTCAGTCTATTAGGCAGTCCAAACTCCTTCCTAAAGTGAGTTATGTGATCCACCAGAGTCCTCTTCTCAACTGTCATACCTAACACCTCTCGTACTACTGCACACGCCCTTTTCTCAGCCTCAATCGACTCCTTAGGAATCCCTTCCATTTTGGTCCTATAAGGACAAACATCAGGCAACTCCTTAAATTTGAGTAAATACTCCTGATGACGTCTTTTTACGTTGTTCCCCTTACGAAGCCTCAATTGCTTAAACTTCAAAGGCCTATCAACTATCAAACCATGACCAGCTTTGTCATCTATTCTAGATAAGACAGTCACCAAATTGTCATCCCACGAGACGAGCTCAAGAGCACGACCATAAGACGTATCCACAACCTTAAACTTGTCAGCATACTCGTTACATAGCCTCGAACGAAAATTCAGAGGAAAGCCCAAGTCAGGACCAAGATGGACAAGTTTCGACAACAAAAGCCTATGATGAGACGCCATCATTAACAACTTCTGCAATTTTAATGCCAACGAGTCCCTCATTTCCCTTTTAAGGCTAATTTCTTTACAAGCAAGAGCCTCAGCAGCCGGAGTGAGGCGAACACATAGTTGAGAAAGAGGCTTCACGGCGTTCAACGGTTTTGGAGGTTGTGGAATGTGAAACAACTCGAAAATGGCAGGGTACCGATGAATCATATCGATAATGGAAGCTGGTTTCGATAACGATAAGTATGCTCGACATTTAGATAATATATGGATTCTCATGTAGTGTTTAGGCTTGGAGAGAAGAAGGGTGGTTAGTTTTTGAACAAAACGAAGCTTGTTGGTTTTTGTTACATGCTTATCTAGAGAAGGGTCACGACGGGACTTTATTGGTGAAGAAGTGGAACATGTAATGGACAAACATTTTGGGACATTGTTGGTTCTTGCTATTCTGGAATTTTTAACGTTGTTTGGATGATTTTGGTGTAAAGGGTGGAGGAAATTGGAGTGAAGAGTGAGTATGTTGCTGTGATGAAGAATAGCGACTCGCATTTTTGTTGTAGTTGGGGAACTTCAATGGGACAATACGTCGAACAGTTTATGTGCAATCACATTTAAAAATTGAAATTTCAAAAGATATTGTACCAATTGTTCTCTTTTTAAGAAATAGGAGAAAATATTGTGTGGAAGTTGGATGTGAATATGCTCATTATATCTAGAACAAACGACTTTATTGATCACTCACGTTTGTTACAAAACATAGGCGATCACATTATTTTGACTTTGTATACTTTCGATCACTCATGTTTGGTATTATGTATATTTTTTGTCACTCACGCGTTTTTTTGGTACAACTCTTGATTTTTCAAAATTTTAACATTTTGGTAAGGGTATTTTAGTCATTCTCCCACAATATATTAACTTCTATTAACTAATTTTCATTAACTTCCATTACACTCTACATTTTCATGACAAAATTATGAGAAAATGACTAAAATACCCTTATCAAAATGTTAAAAATTTCAAAAAATCAAGAGTTGTACTAAAAAACGTGTGAGTGACCAAAAGTATACATAATACCAACATGAGTGATCGAAAGTATACAAAGTCATATTAAGGTGATCGACTAGTGCTTTTTAACAAATATGAGTGATCAATAAAGCCATTTGTTCTATATCTAAATATTTCTTTCAAATAGTCGCGCTAATATTTGAAAGTAATTGCACTATATCTATTGAAAGTTAATTAAAATTGGTTTTTTTGGCCATTTGTGCCCTCAACTATGAGTTTTCTTTCAATGTGGTCTGTGATGTATTAATAATTCTTTTCTAAGATGTCCCTACACTATATATAACATCTCAAATGCCTCCTAAACCTATTTTATGAGGTCAAATAAAAAATTACAAAATTATTACTCCCTTCGCCCCAGTTGAGGCAAAAAATCAACGACGTTTTACCTCAGCAACCAAAGTCTTCCAACTGCCTATCCGTCCGCCAATGAGCAGTTATGAAGAGGGCCACCGGGACTTCTTCGACTCCCCGACTGCGTCTCCCAGCAACAACCTGCAAAACCCGACCGGGGGTGTGCCCCGGAAGGGTCTCCGATGCTTAAGTTAGAACAAGCAAAAGACCAGGTGCATCCGCACCTAAAGGGAAATGTATATGAATTGAGTATACGATGGGCTATTAGGTCGTCGTGGATATTTAGGTAGTGGTGTTGGAATCTCTAGACCGGTTATGACACTGAATGACCTACAGATACAACGTATCCAGGTGTTGAAGGTGTCGAGTCTACCGATGGTGATTTCAAGGAATCCCGACGGTAGATGTGGTCACCAGTGAACTAGAATATTTTGATGGTGGTAAGCTCCGACTTCTTTGAGAAAGAAAGTCGATGCACAATAATATTTGGCTAAGACTCTGGATATATGAATATCAAGTCTACCAATTTTTCTTCCCCCTCTCCTCAATAGAGTGGGACTCTATTTATAGGAGTGGAATAGTAGTAAATTCTATCTCTCAAGCAATATGGGAGTGTATTTATACTATTCATCAGAAGCTCCAACTCACGTCTCAAGCATTATGGGACTTTGATGACCACATCCATGGCTTTTCAATCCCTTAATGCATAGACTTAACTTTTTCGTATAGCTTGTTGCGAATGTATTGCGCTACTACCGTACTTTGATATCCACAAATAACATAACAACTCATCAAAATACATAAACGATTACCTGCGGGGACACGCTGAATGCCCCCCCTTCACCATTATTTAAAGGTACGAAAATATTCCTTAACAATGCCCCCTTGGCTTGGGGCGTGAGGTTAACCTCACGGCGTAAGCCATATGCTTTAAAGTAGCAATTCAGTATTCCCTTTCTTAGAACATTCGTTCAGTATGTAGAGGCATTCGCCTTTCAGTGATTACACACCCTTTGATAATTGAACCTATATCCAATTTATATAGGCATACGCCTTTTAATGGACATACGTCCGTCAATGATTGAACATACGTTCGGTGTTTATAGGCATGCGCCTTTGAATGGACATACGTCCTTTAATGATTGAACATATGTTCAATATTTGTAGACATACGTCTTTGAGCAGACATACGCCTTCTAATGACTGAACATACGTTCAGTGTTTATAAGCATACGCCTTTTAATGGACATACGTCCGTCAATGATTGAACATTCGTTCAATGTTTACGGGCATACGCCCTTTGATGACTGAGCATACGTTCAGTGTTTGTGAGCATACGCCTTCGATTGGACATACGCCCCTTAAATTTACCTGAAGCCGTTTGTGGCCTTGCAGAAGATATTTGCCCCCTTGAGATATTAAATTTATGATGCTCAAGTGGTTCTTGAGTCCCGGGCGGACATACATCATTTTGGAACAATATTTAATATGTTCACTTTATTCAGTCGGGCATGCCATATCATAGCGCTTTCGACCAGGATATGATGAATGAATAAATTACGGTCATCGAATGAAATATTTGGTCTCAATAAATAATCACTAACCTTGACATACGTCAATTTTAGCGAACCCCATGAGTATACACTCAAAAATTGATTTTTGGGGTCAAAATATGATTTTTTGTGAATTTTCTATCGCACAAACCATTTTTGTGGGGTCAAAAATATAATTATGACACTCTTAGGGGCTTGGACGTGTAAAAGCTGATCCTAAGAGTTTAAAAGTGTCCAAATTAGGATAGGAGTCTAGTCTGAGTCAGTTATCCAGCCGGAATCAGTATTCTACTCCATTTCGAACTCTATTTGCTATTTAAACTTCTTTCTTCTTGTCTTCCTCATATATTTCGAAATCATCAACTCCAAAGCTTAAAAATTACATAAATTCTCTGCAACATATCAATCCCCATCTTCCTCCATCAATCGTTCATCAATACTTCATCCGAAGGACTCAGAAACTGCCGAAAACGCTAGAAGAGGTGCGTTATTTAATTTTTAATATTCCACCAGCTTTTTTTCGAATTTTTTTTTTGATGGAAATTATTTTTATGACCTTGCGAAGTTCCTCGAATTTTACCATAATATTCTGAGCATATTTTTCTGTCAGCTCCGTGTAATAATCTCCGCTTTCTGTCAATTTTTTACAGAAATTGACATGATTTTTCAGCACTTTGAGGCCACTTCGGTTTTTGCACTTTATTATGTTTTTTTTTTGTACACTTTTTCTTATTTTCTCCTTGTGCCTTGATTTCAGGTATGGAAAACTGCAAAAATCACATGGACACCGTCCCCGATTTAGCCGTCGGGACAACTACTGAGGATGTGAAATCGGATAAGGAGACAGGGGGTGGTGCCACTGTTGTGGATGTCCCCCCGAATCTTGCTCCGACCCTCCTTCCTCTGTCGGGGGTCCTGGAGGCGCAGTCGGGGGTAGTACCACATCCGTGGATTCCCCCTTGGATCATGCCGATAGCTCAGTTTTCACCATCGTGTCTTCTGAAGAGAACATTGGTGATATCATACTGGTACCGGGGACTAAAGGTGGTTACGGGTCTATGTTAGATGAGCATGAGAGGCCGGAACGGGAAGGCCCCCATGTGCCCCAATACTTTATTATTCAGCGGTACAACTGATCGAGAGTATACCCCGTTGCCAATCACACCTCCTACTTGTAGCGGGAGCATGAACTCTATGTCCATAGTTAAATATGACGGCGAGGTTGACGTAGTGTCCAATATTCAGAACAGGGTAGCCATGCCGATGCCTATAAGAAGTATCAAGGGGCAGAAGGTATGAACCCGCTAGTTATGGTTCCGAGTGAGACTGTCCTCCATCCCGATGACCCAACACTCAGTAAGGCCCAAGCTAGGAAGAAGAAACAGAAACAGAAAAAGCTCTCTGGTTTGGCGGTTGGCTCCTCCGAGGATATTATAGATGGTACATCTACTTCCGAGATAGTGGTTGACCTTACCGGAAGCGAATCTGAAGTGATTCCTTTAGTTACGGACCCCCTGTCTGAGATAAGTAACTGGTTTCCTGATCCCTATACCCCAGAAGCGAAGGGGGCATTTCGTCCATTGGCCAACGGACTACGTGAGGCTACCGCGGCTAACCTATACAGGACTTGGTGGCCCCAAATCCACATCGAACATCCGAAAGATGGTGAATGGCCTGGTAATGAGATTATGGATCCCGCTACTCGTCGGCCGATGATGCGATCCGGGATGGCTGCGGAATGTGTGAGGCAAGGCTTCCGTATGCCAATTCATCCTGCTTTTCTAGAGATCCTAAAAGATAGAAACATATGCCCGGCGCAACTAGCTCCTCCTGCGTGGCTGTACATGAATGTATGGTTGGCCAGATGCAAACTCGCTAATATCGATCCATCCCCAAGGTTATTTTACTTTTGCTTTTATTTGACTGACAATGGTGCCTCGAAGACTCTCCATGTTCGGAACGGCTTCAAATGTGTTTCTCCTTTTGCTGATTCTACTGAGCGTAGACGGTGGCGTCGATCTTGGTTTTAAATGAGTCAGTATGAGCAGGTTGATATTCCTACTAGGTGGAATCCTACAGCCTCCCTGCCCAAGGTTACTCTGGACCGTGTGGAAACGGAGAACTTTGAGAAGCTAAAAGAGAAGTACAATTATTGTGTGGATCCTCTTCTCTTCACTGGTGAGTCTATCCTAGGATAAAATCGCTCAACTGTCCACTGATGTTGAGAGGCTTCGGGAGAAAAATACCCGACAATTCACTGATATTAAGAGACTGAGAGTAGACCTTGATCGTGCAAAGAAGATATCCATCGATGAATTTCAGGCTTCTGAAGAATATAAAGAGAAGCTTCATGCACATGTTGACCAGTACAAGCTGTCCGCGGAGGGCGAGGAGTGGCTTAAAGAGGGTATGAGGACGACTCTCCGTTGGGCTCGACAATGGATTACAAGGAAGCATCTTGGTAGTGACCTTTCTGACCTGTACCTCGATGATGACGATAAGGATGCAGAAGACTAGGCCTTTCTTTCTTTCTTTTTTCATTGTCTTGACCTGGTTGTTTGGGTCGTTTCACAGATTGTATTTTTTCTATTTTATCATTCGACTTCTCCACTTTTTCAAGTTAATTTGAGAAGCATATCTCGTCGTCTTCATTTTATGCTCTTTCTATCTTGTATGTTTGCATTATATTTATGCCTGCCCCCTTGCTTCTCAAGACATAACTTGGAGCTGGGGTTGTAAGGAGATTTTGTTAACGTCATGTACCCTGTTAGCTATTTTAAGACGAATGTGCGTCCTAAGCCGTCGTTAGGTGTTATTGCCTTATATTATAAGGTCTTTATACCCTGGTGGCTATCTTGAGGTAACTACGCGCGCTAAGCCGTCGTAAGGTGATACATCATTTATCTTGCGTCTTGTTGTGTTTTGTCTGTGGATCTGTAAGCATCCGAGGTTGCGATGATGCAACGTCGTAGATAACTTTGATGTTTCTCGTTCTTTCTTTCACTCGCTTGTTATAGTATCGGGAGACGGCCTTCTTGTATGCCAGATTCCGAAAGTATGCATCATTTCTTACTTCCTCGATAAGATCCAAATTCAAACGTAGCCCCTGGTCATTAACTGTTGGGTCGTAAGTTGACATCCGCCAACTTGGGAGCCCGATTTCAACTGGTAACACTGCCTCTGTACCATAACACAAGCTGAAAGGGGTTTCACCAGTGGCAGAGTGGGGCGTCGTCCGGACTCCCCACAGTATCCCGGGCAAATCCTCGGCCCATTTTCCTTTCGCTCCCTCAAGCTTGGTTCGGATTCCATGAAGGATGGACCGATTCATGTTTTCCATGACCGTTGGCTTGAGGATAACTTACAGAAGCTGTGTGCTGTTGGATCCCCAACCTTTCGAAGAATGATGTTATTTGTTGGCCTTGAAATTGACTACCATAATCAGTCACGATGTGGCGAGGCACTCCAAACCTACAAATTATTTGTTTCCAAATAAAGCTTTCGACATCCGTCTGGTTTGTAGTGGTAAGGGCCTTGGCCTCTACCCATTTAGTGAAATAGTCGATGGCAACAATGCATGACTTCCGATTGCCCGGGGCTGTCGGGAATGGCCCAAGTAGGTCAATACCCCATTGAGCGAATGGAAGAGGACTCACCAATGGAATGAGATTAGTAGAAGGGGCGTTGGTCTTGCTGGCGTATCGCTGGCAACTGTCACAATGACGTACCAACTCGGTGCAGTCTTTTCTCATGGAAGGCCAATAGTATCCCTGCCTTAGGATTTTTTGGGATAACAGCCTTCCGGCCACATGGTTTCCGCAGCAACCAGCGTGTACTTCCTTCATCACATATGTGATCATCGGCTCTGCTATACAGCGGGCTAGAGTCTCCGAATAATAAGACCGAAATAATTCTCCCGCGACAAGTGCATACGTCACAGCTCTGTGTTTGAGGCGTCTTGCTTCATTCTTGTCCGTTGGAAGTGTCCCATTGGTCAAGTATTCAACCATGGGATTCATCCAGTTGGGCTCGTTGTATATGGCTAGAATTTCGAGCACCTCATGGGCACGACGAGTTACTACTTCGATCGGTGCATAACGTACTGCTGTTCATAAGGTAATGCGGCAATTTTTGAGAGTACATCCGCACTCTCGTTGGAACTCCGCGGGATGTGTTCAACTTTGACTTCTTCAAATTTGCCCAACAACTGTTGTACACGATCCCTGTATTTTACCAAATTTCCAGCCAAGGTAGTGTTGGGATTTTATACATGTTTTGCATATCAAATTATACAAAAACGTATAAACGATCGAATACAAAGTTCTAAATTCACATTTAACTACGAGTTTCGAGTATACCTCTTGAAGCGTGATCGAGTGCGTAGCGGAAGAGCAACGTCCGTTCCTCTCTCTAGTTAGTCCACACCAATGCGTGATTGATTCCTCCCTTGAAGCAACTAGAGCTTGAAGCGCATATGTCAAGAATGAACCAAGAGAAAAACGATTTCTTCTCTTGGTTTGTGTGTATATTTTCGGCCAAAAACTAGAGGAAGGAGGGAGTATTTTTTTGCTTTTTTTTTTCTTGTCTTACAAAGTGTGCAAAAAGGATGATGAACATTGTCATCAAATGTGGTCTTAATATGGTGTTAATCACATTAACATCCATATGTAACCTCCCCCTTTTTCAAGCTCCCATTCAAGACTAGCATTAGTGCATTTGAATTCAAAAAGTCAAATGCATTCTTATGCATCATTTTTGGACGGTTAATGGGGTGGAAATTCCACTTTGGAATTTCCTCCCCTTTACTCTTTGACGTTTACACTTTTAACCCGGAAGTTTCAATCGTATTGAAAATCAAGCGCATTGTTTGTGTGTGACCTTCTAGGATCGAAATAACATTAGCCATATGTTAATAAAATATCGACAAGTATTTTACTATCATATAAATCATGAGCGGGTCCTAGTAAAACCATCAAGACCCCTAATGTATTTCGAATTCATTCCCAGCTCGTATATTATTGTCAAACAAATAATATACGTATGAACTTAACCTTAAATAAGTAAGGCTTTTTTTCATCTAGGCCCCTGAACTAATTAGTAAATCCCAAATCAGCCCTTCCCACCTTTTTTGTCCCAAATAGGCCCCTGTGGCCAAAAAATGGCACCTGAACTTTCATTTTTTCCATTTTTGCTGACTTTTTCAGATTTTTGACTTTTTAAAATCCTTAACCCAAGGGCAAGTTAGTCATATTAAAAATATGAGTTTTTGGAGGGAAATATTCGAGAAAAGTTCAGGTGCCATTCCGAAAAAAAACATTTAAGCGCCAAAATTGAAGAAAAAGTTCAGGTGCCAGACAAAAAAAAGTATTTTGACATTCTCGTATTTGAAACTCGAATTCATGTTTGTATTTATATTGTATATTTTAGTTGTTAATATTCGGATTCGATATTTTAGATTAGAAATATATTGAAACTATTAAAAAATAAATATAATTATTAATAATAACTTAATTATTATAAATTAAAAAATCACCCCCCACCCTACCCCCCAACCCCCACCCCCCCACCCCTGCAACAGCCCCCCTCCCCCCTACGCACCTGCAGCAGCCCCACCCCCTCCCCCACGCACCAGCAACAGCCCCACCCCCTCCCCCACGCACCTGCAACAGCCCCCCCCCCACCCCGGCAACAACCCCCCCACCCCCTCCCCCACGCACCACAGATCCCCCCACCCCTGCAACAGATCTCCCCCACCCCACCCCTGCAACAGCCCCCCTACCCCCCACCCCCCCTCCCCCACGCACCTGCAGGGTGCAACAACAACCCCCTCCCCCGCGACCTGCACAGGGTGCAACAAAGATTCGATTTTTGTTATTTTGTTGAAGAAAAGATTCGATTTTTGTTGGGTTTGAGGGAATAAAATGTTGACAAAGTTTGAAAGGAAGAATAATAGAGTGAAATGATTGAGTTTTCATAGCAAAAGGCCATGGATCTTGTGAGGAAATCGGTAGAGAAGTGAAGGAAGAAGAAGAAAGGTGGGGTGGGTGTGGGGGTGGGGGTGGGGGTAGGGTTAAAGGTTGAAGATGAAGTTTTTAATAGGTTGGGTTAAATATTTAAGATTGGGTTAGTTTATAATTAGGTTGAGTTAGTTTTAGATGTGATTAGACTAATTTGCCCTCTATCTAAAATTTAAAATAAGAGAAATGGAAAAAAACAAAGTTCAGGTGCCATTTTTTTGCCACAGGGGCCTATTTGGGACAAAAAAGGTGGGAAGGGCTGATTTGGGATTTACTAATTAGTTCAGGGGCCTAGATGAAAAAAAGCCAATAAGTAATCACTTCGAACAATCAAATTGTTCAATGGGCACTAATTATGACGTGTCAAACATCTCATAATTACAACACTCCCACTTGCCCTTGGACGATTACTTGTGAAGTGATTCTTTCGCATCGCGATTCTCACAGTCAAGCTATGGTAAGATATGTGTCACCATACTCTTGCACCTGTACTGTCTCGGATACATAGAATTAATGTGATACCCAGTACTGCTACTGGAGATGGCCATCTTAATCACCATTAATCTACCGAGATTTTATGAATCAATCGACATAACCGATTTGTGCGAATCCCCTCTGATGTACAACCAATGTACCAACATGTTCCAAGTATGCCCAACATATGCCTTTATAGCCTCCCTTCTACAGGAGACGATTTACATAGTCAAGACACGCAAGTCTCATGCTAACGCATTCCTGCCATACAGGTCTAAGAATCACCATTTAACATAAGTTCGATGAGAAACACTTAGGACACAGATATGTCATCTTCTAAGTTCTCATGGCGGTCGAATCCAGTATCATAGCTTGGACTAGTTCCAAGATATATACCCATGTACATGACTAGAGTACACTTACTCCCTTTCTTGTCTAAGAAACGTGACCAAGACAATCATGTGCATGCTGATCATTACAATGTTCGATTCCAATCAGTGAACATTTGATCAGAGATAAGTTATCCCCTTGCTTCTAGGCTTAGTAGAGGGTTTCTCATTTGGGATCCTCAACCCCAAAGACCTCTCTAGAAGCCATGGATAACAATGGAATCAAAATAAAGATATATGTATGAAAGACAGTAAAACTGAAAATAAACATACATATATTTGAATCAATTATTCAACATAATCTTATCAGGACTAAACTATGACAAAATACAGACAATACAGCTCCCACTAAACCTAACGCCATTCAAGCATATATCTAAGTCCTGCACCAGATACGTGCTTGTCATGTTTGCTCTGAGGCAAAGGTTTGGTCAATGGGTCGGCCAGGTTATCGTCTGTATGTATCTTGCATACACTCACATCGCCTCGTTCCGTGATGTCATGAATGATGTGATACTTTCTGAGCACATGCTTGGAGCGGTGATGTGATCTTGGTTCCTTGGCTTGAGCAATTGCACCAGTGTTATCACAGTATAACACTACTGGCTCGTCAATGCTAGGTACAACACCAAGCTCACTCACAAACTTCTTGATCCAGCATGCTTCCTTTGCAGCTTCAGATGCTGCAACATATTCTGCCTCTGTCGTAGAATCAGCCACAGTGCCTTGCTTGCTACTGCACCAAGACACTGCGCCACCATTGATGCAAAACACATAACCAGACTGAGATCTAGAATCATCTTTGTCGGTTTGAAAGCTCGCATCGGTGTAGCCTACAACCTGTAACTCTTTATCTCCCCCATAGACAAGACACATGTCTTTAGTATTTCTCAAATACTTAAGAACGGCCTTTACGGCCTTCCAGTGCTCTTGTCCTGGACACGATTGATAACGACTTGTTACACTCAAAGCGTAAGAAACGTCAGGTCGTGTACAAAGCATGGCATACATGATAGATCCTATGGCTGAGGCATAAGGGATCTTGTTCATCTTCTCTATTTCGATGCTGTCTGTGGGACTGTCAGCACGACTAATAGAAATGCCATGTCTCATAGGGAGATTACCTTTCTTGGAATTTTCCATATGGAATCTAAGTAATACCTTATCAATATAAGTGTTTTGACTCAGTCCAATGAGTCTCTTAGATCGTTCCCTATGGATCTTAATTCCAAGAATGTACTGAGCCTCTCCTAGGTCTTTCATAGAGAAACATTTGCACAACCATGCCTTGACTGATTCAAGCATGGGTATGTCGTTTCCTATGAGAAGAATGTCGTCTACATATAGCACGACAAATGCAATGTTGCTCCCACTAACCTTCTTGTATACACAAGAATCTTCTTCACATCGAATGAATCCAAACTCTTTGATTGATTCATTGAAGCGAAGATTCCAACTCCTAGATGCTTGCTTCAGACCATAAATAGATCTTTGAAGTTTGCATACTTTCTTAGGCTCTTTCGAGCTTGTGAATCCAGGAGGTTGTGTCATGTACACATCCTCTTCTAGTTTCCCGTTAAGGAAAGCTGTCTTCACATCCATTTGCCAAATTTCATAATCGTAGTATGCGGCAATGGCTAAGATAATCCGAATGGATTTAAACTTAACGACTGGAGAAAAAGTTTCATCATAGTCGATACCATGAATCTGTTTGAAACCTTTAGCCACAAGTCGAGCCTTATAAACATGGACATTTCCATCTTTATCAAGCTTTCGTTTAAATACCCATTTGCATTCGATGGGTCTATCACCCCTCGGCAAATCAATCAATGTCCATACTTTATTATGGTACATTGATTCCATCTCGGATTGCATGGCTAGGAGCCATTCATCAGCATCAGGTTGTTTCATGGCTTCCTCATAAGTTGAGGGTTCCCCGCTTTCAATCAGGAAAAATTCCCCATACCATCTATCGGGTTCCTGACGGGACCTTTCGGATCTCCGAGGGATGTTTTGAGTATCAGCAGGCTCGTCTACGGTTTCCCGTGGATCGAGTTGAACCTCTTCTTCATAAGAAGGGTCCACCTCCTGAGGTGATTCAGCTAAGGTACTAGTACCTGCTACATCACCCTCTTGAACAATTTCAAGAGTCTCATTACTCTTATATCTCTTTGTAATGTATTCTTTCTCAAGGAAAGTTCCATTACGAGCCACGAAAATCTTATTTTCGGGTTTGAGATAAAAGTAATATCCCTTGGTTTCCTTAGGATAACCAATGAAGTAACACTTGTCGGATTTAGCTCCAAGCTTATCTTTGTTAACTTTCTTAACATAGGCCTCGGATCCCCAAATCCTCAAGTACCCTAGTTTGGGAAGAGTCCTAAACCACATCTCATGTGGGGTCTTAGGTGCTGATTTGGTTGGACATTTGTTTAGTGTGGAAGCGGCAGTTTCCAATGCATAACCCAAAAAACTAGTTGGGAGTTCTGATGTGCTCATCATTGATCGAACCATATCTAATAAGGTTCGATTTCTCCTTTCGGAGACACCATTGTGTTGTGGTGTACCAGCAGGTGTGAGTTGTGATACAATACCACATTCTCTTAGGTGTTGCAAGAAGTCATGGCTCAAGTATTCTCCTCCCCTGTCGGAGCGAAGAATCTTGATTGTCCTGCCGAGTTGGTTTTCTACTTCTTTCTGAAATTCTTTGAACTTTTCAAAGGCTTCACTCTTATGTTTCAACAGATATACGTAACCATATCTGCTGAAGTCATCGGTGAAGGTAATGAAGTATGGAAAACCTCCTCTAGCGGGCGTGTTCATTGGGCCACATATATCAGTATGTATGATTCCCAATAAATCACTTGCCCTTTCACTCGTACCAGTGAAAGGTGACTTGGTCATCTTTCCTAAAAGACATGACTCGCATTTGTCATAAGATTCAAAACCAGATGACGTAAGAATTCCATTGTCATGGAGCTCTTTAATGCGTTTGTCACTTATATGACCGAGTCTGCAATGCCATAAGTATGTCGGGTTCAAGTCATTGGGCTTGTTCCTTTTCATACTGATGTTATAAGTTTCTACACTTGTTTCCAAGATATAGAGACCACTCTGCAGGGATGCAGTACAATAAACATTTCCATTTTTAGAGATAAAACAACCACTTTTATCAATAGTAACGGAAAAACCATCCAAATTTAATAAGGAAATTGATATAATGTTCCTACATAAAGTAGGAACATAGAATACATTATTCAAAACAATACAATATCCAGATGGTAAATTTAAAGACAGTGTTCCTACAGCAAGAGCTACAACTTTTGCACCATTGCCTACTCGTAGGTCCACTTCATCCCTTGTGAGCTTCCTTCTATTCTGCAGGTGCTGCATATTTCGACAAATATGAGTACCACATCCAGTGTCTAACACCCAAGAATTAGAATCAGAAGGTAAATCAGTTATAACATGAATACCTGTTGGCGGAGTAGTAGTGGTCAAACCACTCTTCTTGTCTGCCAGGTACTTCTTGCAGTTTCTCTTCCAATGGCCAATTATTCCGCAATAATGACACTTGTCTTCCCTTTTGGCATCCTTCTTGGATGCCTTTTGAGTAGGAGCTGTTGCACGGGGGGCAACCTTAGTCTTGCCTTTGGCACCTTTCTTCCTCTTGAACTGTTTCTTGTTCTGAATGGTCAGAACAGAGGAAGAAGTGCCTTTTGCCTTCTTAATGTTTTGTTCAGCATTGTTGATCATACCATGCAGCTCAGACAACGTCTTGTCATATTGGTGCATGTTAAAGTTCAACACAAAACCACTGAAGGAATCAGGCAGCGACCTAAGAATGATATCCACAGACATCTCCTTAGAGACGGGTGCCCCCAATGAGGCCAGTCTTTCGACCAGCCCTATCATCTTGATGACATGGGGACTTGCTGGCTGTCCATTGCCTAGCTTACAGTCAACAAGAGCACAAACAGTATCGTATCTCTCATTGCGTGCCTCCCGCTGGAACAAATTTTCCAGCTGGCGGTACATATCGTAAGCGTTGACCTCTTCGAATTGAATCTGAAGATTCGATTCCATGTTGGCCAACATTAAGCACTGGACATCTGTAGCATCATTCATGTGCTGTTCATAGACATAATACTCATTCTCATCGGTGGGAACGACCTCAGGAAGTTTGGTGGTGAGCACATAATCTGTTCTCTCAGACTTGAGAATAATTCTCAAGTTGCGAGCCCAGTCATGGAAATTAGCACCATTAAGTTTGCATTTCTCCAAAGCGGAGCGGAGAGACTTAGAGTTTTTATCGTTCGTAGACATGATAACTACAACGGTAAAAAGCGAATAAATAACTCAGATAAGCATGTCATAGTGATAATTCAAAATATCAAAATATTTGAACTCATACAATGTGTTCATAATCCTACTAAAATACACAATGTATCCGAGAACTCAGATAATTAATAATCGAACGGCAGCACGCAACATTTCGACTACCAATCATGTGAGTAGGTGAATGATCACCATTTATGCCGGGCATAATTCTCGGTGTCACCAAAAATCTTACAAGATTGCATTGGTGACAACTTTTGCCAACAGGCCCAAATCTGATTATGGGAATCACTGTTCAAGTAACCTGAGCCTACTGACGAAAGTCAGAATGAACAATCGAAGCCCGATTCTGAATCGGAAATCATTCGATTATTCCATCGGGATCAAGTCATAGGACATGTCATGTCTGCCAATCTGGCAGGTCCATGCATACGTATGTCTTATTCCGACTTTAGGGTCAGGTATGGCAAATTACTTGACTTAAGGTAGGATTAGTTATAAATATATAATCATGATCATACATGCATATATACATTCACTCAAGCAAGAATATATATCATATGAGCATGAAAATTAAGAATTATAACGCAAATAAATGGGATTAGTGATATGATCTAAAAACCGAAAAGAAAACTAGACTTAATTCTAAACTAAGTCTTCAGTCCTCCTTCAGTTCCTTCGGTGGCTTCGTCTTCTATTGATTACAATCACACGTGGTGATAAATAATTGACACGCAGGTCAATGTAATAAATAATAAAATAAAAGTGACACAAGTCGTCATAAAATAGCACGCAGGCTATATTTCTTTTTGACACAAGTCGTCATATAAAAGACAGTACGCAGACTGTATTTCAAAAACCAGATCATATCACTTATCCCAACATTCATTCACAATGAAAATAAAACATCCAATATATCAAAATATATATAATACATGAATTAAGTCAATTAAAACATGTAAGGATGTCAAATAAGGTACACACAATTATAACACATATATGTAATAAATTGTACATCAAATGTAACAACCAAATCAATAACTCATAGGTTTTACATAATTAATTAAGGCCTTTAATTTTAATTAATAAGCATTTAATATTATTTATAACCAATATAAATAAAATTAACAACTAATCATATTAGTGCTATTAATTAAAATATTGTAACATTAAAATCTAATCAAATTATCATACAAGTTATAATAATTTAATTAATTTTCTTCTGACAATCAAAAGTCAAAATACTAGAATAGCCAAAATATTCACAATAATTAATAAAACAAAATCCAAAACAATTTTAGGACCATTTTAATTATGTGAACAGTCGTGAACAGTGTTTCGTGAACAGTGAAATCGGAATCACTGTTCATCCGAAAAACACTGTTCATCCGAATAGTGTTCCGAACTTTTCGGATGAACACATGGCTATTCAAAAATCATTTTCGAGCACTTAATAAATCCAAATAAATCCAGAAAAATTACAGTAGACTCGAAAATCATTCTAGTATTTGATTTATATTTTTTCAGAATTTTAGAAAAATATATACAGCCGTTAAAACACTGTTCAACCGAATGGTATATCAAATCCGTTCGGGTGAACATATGACTGTTCAAATGTCAATTTCGAGCACTTAAGAAATCCAAAAAATTCCAGAATAATTTCAGTAAACTCGAAATTGACTCTAATATTTTATTTATATTTTTCCAGAATTTTATAAAAATATATACAGCCTTTAAAACTGTTCAAACGAAGGGTATATCAAATCCGTTCGAATGAACATATGGCTGTTTCAAACATTTATTTCGAGCACTTAACAAATCGAAACAATTCCAGAAAAATTACAGTGAACTCAAAATTCAATGTACTGTTTGAATAATATTTTTCCAGAATTCTATAAAAATATATACAGCACTTAAAACTGTTCAAACGAAAGGTATATCAAATCCGTTCGGATGAACATATGGCTGTTTCAAACATTTATTTCGAGCACTTAAAAAATCGAAACAATTCCAGAAAAATTACAGTGGTCTCGAAATTTTGTCTACTGTTCGAAACATATTTTTACAGAATTTTAGAAAAATATTTACAGGCCTTAACAATTACATAATTGCACAATACACATAATGCACAACAACCTCAATTGATGATATCAAAACATACACATATGATATTATAATTCATGAAATCAAATTTCAAGACATTTAAAGTGAATTAGAACATATGTACCGGGCTCATGATGCCACTGTTGGGATTTTATACATGTTTTGCATATCAAATTATACAAAAACGTATAAACGATCGAATACAAAGTTCTAAATTCACATTTAACTACGAGTTTCGAGTATACCTCTTGAAGCGTGATCGAGTGCGTAGCGGAAGAGCAACGTCCGTTCCTCTCTCTAGTTAGTCCACACCAATGCGTGATTGATTCCTCCCTTGAAGCAACTAGAGCTTGAAGCGCATATGTCAAGAATGAACCAAGAGAAAAACGATTTCTTCTCTTGGTTTGTGTGTATATTTTCGGCCAAAAACTAGAGGAAGGAGGGAGTATTTTTTTGCTTTTTTTTTTCTTGTCTTACAAAGTGTGCAAAAAGGATGATGAACATTGTCATCAAATGTGGTCTTAATATGGTGTTAATCACATTAACATCCATATGTAACCTCCCCCTTTTTCAAGCTCCCATTCAAGACTAGCATTAGTGCATTTGAATTCAAAAAGTCAAATGCATTCTTATGCATCATTTTTGGACGGTTAATGGGGTGGAAATTCCATTTTGGAATTTCCTCCCCTTTACTCTTTGACGTTTACACTTTTAACCCGGAAGTTTCAATCGTATTGAAAATCAAGCGCATTGTTTGTGTGTGACCTTCTAGGATCGAAATAACATTAGCCATATGTTAATAAAATATCGACAAGTATTTTACTATCATATAAATCATGAGCGGGTCCTAGTAAAACCATCAAGACCCCTAATGTATTTCGAATTCATTCCCAGCTCGTATATTATTGTCAAACAAATAATATACGTATGAACTTAACCTTAAATAAGTAATCACTTCGAACAATCAAATTGTTCAATGGGCACTAATTATGACGTGTCAAACATCTCATAATTACAACAGGTAGCACATTCGTCATTGACTTGATTAACTACCACTTGAGAGTCGCTCGGAACCCTCACCTTCTTCGCTGCCATCGAAAGGGCGAGTCGCAATCCTGCGATCATGGCCTCGTACTCAGCATCATTGTTTGTAGCTTCAAATTCTAACTTAAGGAGGTATGGTATGTGAGTATTGTTGGGTGCGATTAACAAAACCCCTGCTCCCTTTCCTCCTTTATTCGATGCTCCATCCACTTGGACGGTCCAAGTTTCATCATCCGGTAACTTATGCTTTTTCATTGTCCTTTGATCTGGCTCCTTGGGGGCGCGTGCATTGCACTCGAGGAGAAAATCTGCTAAGGCCTGACCTTTTACCGAAGGACGAGGTTGATACTCAATGTCGAATTCACCCAACTCTACTGCCCACTTAACCATCCTTCCTGATAGGTTTGGCTTACGAAAGATGGTCCTCAACGGTTGATCGGTGTATACAACGTTCCGGTGTGACTCAAAGTAGGGCTTCAGCTTCCTAGCAGTTATGATAACACAAAAGGCAAATTTTTTCAATGGTGGGGTACCGCTCCTCAGCCCCTCGCAGCACACGACTCACATAGTATATTGGCTTTTGAACTTGATCTTCTTCCCGGAGTAATACAGAGCTCACAGCATAATCGGATATGGCTATGTACATGATAAGAGTCTCTCCTGGCAAGGGTCTTGATAGCAATGGTGGTTGCTCCAAGTAGGATTTCAACTCATCGAAAGCTCTTTGACAATCTTCTGTCCACACAAAATCTTTCAGGTTCCTTAGCTTTTTGAAAAATGGTAAATTCATTTCCCCCGACTTTGATATAAATCGAGAGAGGGCAGCCAACTTCCCCGTTAGACTTTGCACTTCCTTGATGAGTTTCGGAGGCTTCATATCCATGATTGCCTGAATCTTGGTTGGGTTAATTTCTATTTCCCTTTGGCTTATCATGTAGCCTAAGAATTTTCCCGACGTCACTCCGAATGCACACTTCTTTGGGTTGATTCTCAGCTTATATCTTCTCAAGTTCTCGAGCGTTTCCCTCAAGTTTGATAGGTGCTCAATGCGTTCTTTGCTCTTGACGAGCATGTCGTCAACATATATTTTCATGTTACGCCCGATTTGGCCCTTGAACACTTTATTGATCATGCGTTGGTTAGTGGCACCAGCGTTCTTAAGACCGAAAGGCATGACAACATAGCCGTATAGGCCAAACTCAGTGATGAATGATGTTTTTTCTACATCGTTAGGATCCATCCGGACCTGGTAGTAACCTCTGAAGGCATCGAGAAAATCAAAAACTTCAAATCCCGCACTTGAATCGACTTGCCTCTCCAAGTTTGGAAGAGGGAAACAATCTTTTGGGCAAGCTTTATTAAGGTCAGTAAAGTCGATGCACATACGCCACTCACCAGTTGGTTTCTTCACTAGGACCACATTCGCTACCCAATCGGGATAATATATGGTCTCAATGCATTCAGCTTCAATTAATTTGTCCACCTCTTCCCTGATGGCAGCTATCTTCTCGGGGCTGAAGTTTCTCTTCTTTTGCTTCACTGGCTTCGCATCAGGGTAGACATTTAACCGATGTACTGCAACAGATACGTCTACTCCAGGCATGACAGATGGAAGCCAAGCGAACACATCCGTAAATTCCCGAATGAGATTTATCAACTTATCTCGATGATCTACATCCATGTTGCGGCTAATTCTCATAACTTTGTCTGGTTTTGCCAAGTCAAATGGAACTTCTTCTATCTCATCTTGAGGTTGGGGGCATCTCTCTTCATACCCCTCGACCTCATTTTCAATGTCTAAAATCTCTAGCATATTTATCTGCTTGGATTTCTTAAAGACTGGGATTTTGCGTTGTTCATCATCCGATGATTTTGACTCTTCCCTCTCGACTTTGATAGAATATTCATAGTCTGTGTGAAGAGGTTTCCTTGTCGGATCCCCGACCTTGGTTTTTTTCGTCTCCACTGGCTTCATCGAGTTCAGATAGCATTCCCGAGCTATCCTTTGTTCGCTCCTCAAGATTCCCTCTCCTTTAGAAACTGGGAACTTCACACTTATGTAGTATGGAGCCACGACAGCTTTAAACTTTTGAAGTGATGGCCTACCGAATATTGCATTATATGCAAAATGTGGTAAGTCAACTACAAGGAAGTCTACCTCGTGGATTGCACATTTTGGGAACTCACCCATCATCACTTCAAGCCTGACTTTCCCTATGGCTTCTACTTCATGGCCTCCGAAGCCTATCAAGGGGGTCTTAATTGCTTCCAGCTTTGTGCTTTCCCTCTTTAGTATATCAAATGTGTGGGTAGTTATGATATCAGCACTGCTTCCAGTATCCACCAGAATCCTCCTCACGAGGTAGTTTGATATGTAACTTGATATTACTATAGGGTCATCGTGAGGTATCTCGACTTTTTCCATGTCTTCGTCTGAAAATTGGACATTAAAACAAGCACGCTACCGTTTAGGTCGGTCTCCTAGTTTTATCTCCTTCTTGGCATACTTCTTACGTTGGGTTGTAGAATCACCCCCTCCGGCGATGCCTCCCGCAATAGTATTTATAACTCCATAAGTGGGAGGGGCTCCTTCCTTAGAAACATGCCCCTTTTCAGGGCTATGATGTCTCACCTCCATTGATCGGGTACTCGTGTTGTCTTTAGGTGCCTGATTCCCCCTCCATGCTCGGTTTCGATTGCTAGCATAATGACCGTTATTGGAATGGTCGTTGCGAGGTTTACCTTCGGTTCCGGATCCCCGAATGTAGTCTTTAAGATATCCTCGAGAAACCAAACTCTCTACTTCTCTTTTCAAGTTCTTACAGTCCTCAGTGTCGTGGCCGTGATCCTTGTGAAATCGACAATACAAGTTCCGATTTCTAGCATTAGGGTCTCCTTTTATAGGGTTTGGCCGCCGAAGGATCTTCTCCTTTTCCATCGTGTTCAAAATCTCTCCCAAGGACTTAGTAAGAGGCAGGGGTGCTCTAGCCGATGAATGTGACTGACGCTTTTGATTTTGAGGCGTTCCATAAGGGCCCAAACGATCATGAAGTTTCCTTTTTCTAGAATCACCGTTTGGGACAACGGGGCCTATGCGATCCCGCACATTACCTCTCCCGTTCTTGAATTCCCGTTTGTCCTCCTGGATCGAAAATGCGTTAGCCATCGTCAAGACCTCACCGAATGTTATCTTGGTTAAGTCTTTAGTAGCGAGGACCTCTGAGAATTTGTCCCATTTCAAACCCTCAACGAACAATGTCACTAGCGCCTGATCTTCAACATATCCGACTGTGGTCTTTTCCGCATTGAACCTTCCGACGAAATCCCTTAAAGTTTCGTTGTCCCTTTGACGAATCCTCATCAAATGACGGAAGTCGCGGTCGGCGGGCCTCTCGTGCTGGAATGCTTGAATAAATAATTCAGCTAGCTGCTGGAAATTATAGATCGATCCAACTGAGAGCTTGTTGTATCAAGTCCTCCCTCGCCCCTCGAGGGTAGTCGGGAAGGCTTGGCATAACACTTCATACTGCTTTGAAACAAACTTCACTAGATCCCTCACATTCTGACAATGGGCCACGGGATCCCCCGCGCCATCGTATTTAGGGAGGACTGGCATTCTTATTCCCTTCCCTGGATCATAATCTTTTACTACATGCGCTAATGGAGTCATTACCATTGCTGGGATTGATCGCAGGTTCCGTTCAGGTGCCAGGATCCCCAAATGCATTTTTAGCTTTTGCTCAATTTGTTTGTCTAGGTCGTTGGTTGCAACTACAGGAACAACAGCTTTTGAATTCTCCCGAACGACCGTTTTGGAAGATGGATGGCCCAATTGTTCCCGGCGACTAGGAGGTCCCATCCGGGACAACTCTCTCCTATCATCACCCCGTTGCCTATGTGGAGGGGTGTGAGATTCATCTTCTCTCTCGTCGTCGGGATGGTCTTGCTTATCCTTGCTAGTTGCTCCTAGCAGTGGTCACATTCCTCGATCCCGAGGGTCTTCGTAAGTAAGTTCTGCTACGATGTAAAGTCCCCACAGAAACTTGCAAGCTCTTTTCTTCTACCACCCGAGTTAGCCGATTGATTGTTTCTTTCAACTTTGCCCAATCAGCAGACGGGACTTTCACATAATCAGAATCTCCTCGGCGTTGGGAAGTTGCCCTAGAATTCACTTCTTGTTCATGGGGTTGTCGGTTGTCCGATTTGGATAACTCTTTCGCTGCAGCTGCAGCCGGTTTTGTCGGGACCGACGGTTTTGTCGGGACCGTTGGTTTCGCCGCCTTCTTCCTTGGTTGTCTCTTAGTGACAACAGGTGGAGGTGTCCCGACCCTTCTTGCAGTTCTTTTTGTTCTAGCCATCTGATCAATTGTCGGATCCAGATCCCTCAATTTAGTACAGATGATATGTTCCGACTTAGTACACCCGGCAGCTTAGAATGTAGGACTCTTAAACTCGGGCCCCACGGTGGGCGCCAAATTGTTGAGGCAAAAAATCAACGACGTTTTACCTCAGCAACCAAAGTCTTCCAACTGCCTATCCGTCCGCCAATGAGCAGTTATGAAGAGGGCCACCGGGACTTCTTCGACTCCCCGACTGCGTCTCCCAGCAACAACCTACAAAACCCGACCGGGGGTGTGCCCCGGAAGGGTCTCCGATGCTTAAGTTAGAACAAGCAAGAGACCAGGTGCATCCGCACCTAAAGGGAAATGTATATGAATTGAGTATACGATGGGCTATTAGGTCGTCGTGGATATTTAGGTAGTGGTGTTGGAATCTCTAGACCGGTTATGACACTGAATGACCTACAGATACAACGTATCCGGGTGTTGAAGGTGTCGAGTCTACCGATGGTGATTTCAAGGAATCCCGACGGTAGATGTGGTCACCGGTGAACTAGAATATTTTGATGGTGGTAAGCTCCGACTTCTTTGAGAAAGAAAGTCGATGCACAATAATATTTGGCTAAGACTCTGGATATATGAATATCAAGTCTACCAATTTTTCTTCCCCCTCTCCTCAATAGAGTGGGACTCTATTTATAGGAGTGGAATAGTAGTAAATTCTATCTCTCAAGCAATATGGGAGTGTATTTATACTATTCATCAGAAGCTCCAACTCACGTCTCAAGCATTATGGGACTTTGATGACCACATCCATGGCTTTTCAATCCCTTAATGCATAGACTTAGCTTTTTTCGTATAGCTTGTTGCGAATGTATTGCGCTACTACCGTACTTTGATATCCACAAATAACATAACAACTCATCAAAATACATAAACGATTACCTGCGGGGACACGCTGAATGCCCCCCCTTCACCATTATTCAATCCCTTAATGCATAGGTGATCGACTGGAACGTTTTAAATCATATGTGATCGACTGGAAACATTTGCAAACATAGGTGATCTCCCCTGCCATTAACCCTTGTTTTTATGTAAACCATTACACTTTACTTTATTATATTCTAATCAATATAACAAAACCATTTGACATTATTCTATTGTATTCTAATCATTACAATAAAACCATTAGACAATATTCTATTGTATTATAATCAATACAAGAAAACTATTATACTATATTCGATTATATTATAATCAATACAATAAAATTATTGGATATTATCCCATTGTTTTCTAATCAATACAACAAAACGATTGAATACTATTCTGTTGTACTCTGATCAATACAGCAAAATCACTAGACGTTGTTCTATTGTATTCTGATCAATACGATGAAACCACTGGTCACTACTCTATTGTATTCTAATTAATACAACAAAATATAACATTTTCTTATGCGGCTCTCATATTATATTTATAATCAATATGAATTTTTTTTATTGAAACATAAAAAAGTTCAGCGTGCAAAATATAGCATTTTCTTATGCTCATTCATATTGTTTTTATCTAAACCATTAGACTTTACTCTATTCTAATCGTATGATAAAATCATTTGTTTCTATTATATTTAAATCAATACAACAAAATCATTAGATAATATTCTATTGTATTTTAATCAATACAACAAAATTATTGGACGATATTCAATTGTATTCTAATCAATACAATAAAACTATTTTATCATATCCTATTGTATTCTAATCAACACAACAAAATTATTGGATACTATCCCATTCTTATTTAATCACTACATCAAAACCATTTAATATTATTCTATTGTATTTAGATCAAAATAATAAAACCATTAAACGCTGTTATATTCTATTATATTCTAATGAAAAATTACATGATTAGAGAATATTCTATTATATTCCATTGTTAGATTTTATTCTAATTAAGCCCATTGTTATCTAATCAATATGATTTTATTCCATCTTTGTATTCTAATTAATCCCATTGTTATCTAATTAATACATCAAAATCATTAAATATTATTCTATTGTGTTTAGATCAAAACAATAAAATCATTAAACGTTGTTATATACTATTATATTCTAACGAATAGCCTAGTGGAAAAGGCTTTCACTAGTGACCAGAAGATCATAGGTTCGAATCTCACCTCACCGCTAATTTACAACATATATATATATATATATATATATATATATATATATATATATATATATATATATATATATATAACAAAATCATTGGACAATATTCTATTGTATTCTAATCTATGCAATAAAATCATTAGAGAATATTCTATTATATTCTAATGAAAAATTACATGATTAGAATAAAATAAATAAAATAGTGCCCAATGATTTTGTTGTATTCATTAGAATACAATAGAATAGTAGCCAATGGTTTTGTTTTATTTATCAAAATACAATAGAACAACGTCTAATGGTTTTGTTGTATTGATTAGAATACAATAGAATAGTATTTAATGGTTTGGTTGTATTGATTAGAAAATAATGAAATAATGTCCAATGATTTTGTTGTATTGATTAAATTCAATAGGATATGGTATAATAGTTTTGTTGTATTGATCAGAATACAATACAATATCGTCCAATAGTTTTATTGTATTAATTAGAATAGAATTGAATATCGGCTAATAGTTTTATTGTATTAATTAGATATAATTGTTTTAGTTTTTTTCTTAGGCTTAGTTTTTTAATTACTACTCCTTCTAATCCAAAACAAATGTCTTTCTAGATATTTCATACAAATTAAGAAACAATCATTACATTCATACTTTCCATCTATGCCCCTATAAATCAATCATTAATAATCAAATTATCTATTAACTATATGATGCAATCATTACTTTTTTTGAGTTATTTTATGCAAATATGAAAAGGAAAAAGTGGTATATTGTACATTGGTTTATGTATAAAGACATTCTTTTTGGATATTATTGAAATGTCTAGAAAGACATTTATTTTAGATTGGAGGGAGTATTATTTATAATTGATTGTGCTATAATAATTTATTAATTCATATTTTAATTGATTCTTGTTTTGGTTAAGTATTGATTTTATTTATATTTTGACTTTACTTATTAACCTGAGTATATTTAGTTAATTTTTAAAGTAATCACTACAGAAAATAAAATAAGTAAAATTAAACTAAGCCTTATTTTATTATGAAAAAATAAATTCTTGTTAGAAACCGTTCAACTCAAACTTCAAACATTAAAATCATTTAAACAAAATTGAGCTTTAACATTTTCGATTCATCAAACCTCGAGTTAAATGTCGCATTCAATACCTAATATTCAAACAGAATTGAACATAGTACAATTTGAACACATTAATGTCTATATGCCATAACATGATAATATTAACCTATGTCGTAGATTTGATTAAGGGCTAATAGCCGTCTTAAATCACCATGTTTACAAGAGATTTGGTTAAGGATAAACTTTACTATGTATATAATATTTTGTGTTTTCTCATTTATACGTGACCAAATCGCCAATTATCTCGTTGCGAATATATTCAACAGGATCATTGACTTGTATGCTTGGGCATTATCATAAAGTTGCAGATGGGGTTGGGGCCATGGGGGACCAGTTGTTGATGCAGGACACCATTATGTGATAGGCTTACAAATCAAACAAGTTATCGAATTACATGCAGCTATTTTTATTACTGTTTTCAACTACTGTTTGCTTTAAATTCACAGTATTAATTATCCCATTAGTTTTTGTTGCTCTCTCTCTCTCTCTCTCTCTCTCTCTCTCTCTTCACTGGTGCCAGCAACCTCACCTTGGTACCCCCCCCTTCTTTATGTGCATATTCAATAATTTCATATGAATTTGGCCTTGTGTTTGTAATGGCTCCAACCTTAGCCTCGTTATTGGAAGATATATCCATGGCTATTAGTTTTATGTAGATGCCCATGTGAATATTTTTCACTGTCTAACACATGTATTAATGTGAATAATATGATGGACCCTTTTGATTTGTTTCTTGATTATTTTTGCTTGATGGGTTTTTTTTCTAAAAATTCAATCTTTTTTTTGGTTTGTGCAAGAGGGTTTGATGTTTCATTTTGTGTGACTAACTATATAGGTATTGTATGTGACTAACATGATGGGACCTTTTGCTTTTTTGTTTTGTTTTTTGTTTGTTTTGCTTGTTGGGGTTTGCTAAAAAATCAATCTTGTGTAGGTTTCTGCAAGAGGGTGTAGTTTTTGCTGTTGTAATGTTCAATTGCTCAGATTGGGTACTGATTGAAGCTTGGAATATCTGATATGGGCTCTTGTTCTTTTGAAGGTGAATTCATTCTTTTGATTGTCTTTCTCGATAACCCTTTTCGTATCTTGACGATATATATGTTTCTGCGTTTGCTAGATTATCAATTTATAACAGAATTAGATGATGATTTTGCTGATGGATCTGCTTGTAAACACTTGGGTTGAATTGATATTCAGATCTTTGGTGTTTTCAGTTTTGATTTTGTGAGATGTAGTGTCCATTAAGGTTTTGTCTCTTTGTGTATGAGTGTCTGTGCATATGCATCAGAGGGGGGGAGGGGGGGAGGTGGTATGCATTATCTGATTATTTTTTATTATTTTAATATTCTGGTAATATTTTTATATTGAAGATAACTTATTTATTAAAGGGTTGGTGCTGGATGATCTACCAACAACTATTGCTCTATAATTTTTTGTCGCATTTCCTTATTTGTTGTAAGGAAATAATTTATTTTTTGTTACGTCCTTTTCCATTCACCAATGAGTTATGGCCATATAATGTAAGTTGTGCTAATAGTATATGATATATGATGCCATGATTGCAAGATGCCATGATGGGGTCTTAGCTGCTATTTGATTATCTTACTATTTAAATTTCTATGAATTTGTCAACTTTGTCCCTTTGTTTTCATTGGAAAAAATACTTCCATCATGGTCATGTTGTATATTTAGTTTCAAAGATTACAATGCATTTAAAGTTCTTATCTGAACCTTCAAATGTGACTCAATCCTTGCTTAAAGAGTTGAAGGATGCATCTTTACTGACGTTTTCGACATAATGTTGATATTACTTCCCAAGATATGCTCTTAAGTCTTAACTAGTGGCCCTACCTTAAAAAATTTAGACCTCCAAAGTGAAAAGCCATGGTCTAATGTTTGACAAACTTTGGTTTTGTGAATTTATTGCTTACCAATATAATTTTTAGTGCAGCATCTAGCATTTACTTAGTCACTTCATACTTTTCTAGTCTACCAAAGTATTTGTGATATAATTTTTTATTTAAGCAGAGCTTCCATAAGGACAAATACAATTTTGTTCCGTCATTTAGCTCGGAAACAGCCATCGATGTATCCATATGAACCTTTTCAAACTTGTTTGTATATTTTATTGTTATGTTGTTTAGGCATGGTTTTAGTTTTTTCTACTTTGTGTTTGGCAAATGATGATTTTTGTTCATACTAATCATTCTGTTTCTAAAATTGGAAAAAGTTGACTTTCTGCTAGTGAACTAATTCAAGATATTGATTGATCAGTTCAAGAAAAGAATGAACATAAAATCTAATTGGGATTCTTATGTTTGGAAGGAAGATTCTGTTCATCTCTTGCTTTAATACAACAAACCTTGCTATATTTTAGTGTCCTGGTGCATATCTTGGTTTAGTTGCAAAGAGCATAACGTAATTTGAAAAACTAGTATTCAATGTCGAACAACTTCATTTATAATGAGTAGATTCAATTACTGAATACTGTGATAATGTGTGCATGCCAGTGTCACCTTATACTCATTTATTGCATCGAACTCTGTTAAGAAATCAGAACCAATTTGCTTAATCTGGATCCACCTAGGGATGTTACTATGCTAGGTTTGTAAATGTATATCTGCATAACATAATAAGACTTCATCTCCTACTTTGTGAATTAAATTTGAATTGAGTGGCACTCAGTGAATTCTGTATACTTTTCATATATTTGCTTCTGTATAAATTGAACATAACCTTTCTGCAATATCTGTCGTTAAAATTATACTACGTACTTATTTCAAGTCTTCAAGTGTGGTGCAGGATTGGGTTTTGATGCATCAACATGCTGCAACTGGAGTGTTCAGGAGAAGACGGAGTTAGTCTACGGTTTATCAGAACGCCCACATGAGGCCTCAGAGGTGCTGCAAGCATGGAGTCGCCAAGATATTTTGGAAATTTTATGTGCAGAGATGGGGAAAGAGAGAAAATATACCGGATTGACGAAGTCAAAATTGATAGAAAACCTCCTGAAAATTGTAAATGAGAAAAAATCTAAGCAGTCTTCTGATCTCAAGCCACAGTCATCATCCGATATGACCCAATGGGCTTTTAAAAGACCGAGGAAAAGTGATAATCCAAATGATGATGATACTGATTTGGCAAATACTTTATACTGCAAAAATTCAGCTTGCAAAGCCATATTGAATCAGGCTGATGCATTCTGCAAGAGATGTTCGTGCTGCATTTGTCATCTGTATGATGATAATAAGGATCCAAGTTTATGGTTGGTTTGCAGCTCTGAACAGCCCTTTCAAGGTGAATCATGCGGCATGTCTAGTCACCTAGAGTGTTCCATTAAACATGAGAGATCTTGCATCGGAAAAGAAGTTAGTGATAGATTAGATGGAGCATTTTGTTGTGTTTCCTGTGGAAAAGTGAATGATATTCTTGGGTAAGTATAAGTTATTGCTTTTTGTCCTTCGTGAACTCTACTTGGGAATTACTTTTGTTCTTGAAGATCTTCTGCTAGGTATCTGTGTTACATAAAACACATTCCATATATGAAATTCACATGCTTATACTTGAAATAAATATGGTATTGCGTCTATTTGGTAATCTCAATCCCTTATTCCTTAAAGATAACAAGAACCCGACTTATCCCAGGTTCAAATTATTGCAATATTGCATTTACCTTTCGAGTTAATAAGCATGCTTCTTACATATTTCTTACATGGAAGTCCTGTGACACCACTTTATTGTCTATCTTATGAGAGTTTGAAAAACGGGAGGACCCCAGAGTTGCATGGACTCTACCTATGAATTTTATAGAGTCACTCAAGAAAGTAATCTCATTGTGAAGGTGCAAGAAAGCAACCATCACATAAAAATGTTGTCTGCTCATTACTTTATTACCTAACATCAAAGCAAATTAAGTTCATTCTCTTTTTGCAGATCTTGTAGAAAACAGTTGATAATTGCAAAAGACACCAGACGGGTAGACATAATGTGCTACCGGCTTTCTTTGTGTCAGAAGATTCTTAGTAATACCAAGTGTTACCTAAAGATAAATGAAATCGTTGAAGAATGTATTAGTAAACTTGAAGCAGATGTCGGTCCTTTGACCGGTTTACCTGTCAAAAAGGCTAGAGGTATTGTGAATAGGCTTTCTTCAGGCCCCGAGATTCAAAAACTCTGTACTTCCGCTCTGGAGTCCCTTGATTCAATTGGTTCTACGAGCAGATCCGTTGTTTCCTCTGGTACCTCGTTGCAAGGTGATTCTTACATTGTTCCACCAGTGTCTTCAAGCACCCCTTTACATATTTCTTTAAATTTAATTGATGACATTGCCAATCTTCTTTTCCAGTTTATGTATCTTGTACATGTATGGTACATATGCTTATTCAGCATGTGGTTATAATAATTGTTCGTTGTGTGATAATGTGATTGCAGAATGTAGTACAATGACCTCAGAAATGGTAAGAATTGAAGATGTTTGCTCATCATCTCTTACGGTGGTTTTGTGTCCTCAAGTTTTAACGGGGCAAAAAGTCGTCCGTCACATGTTATGGCACCGAAAAGCTCAAGATGCAGAGTATCCACAAGAGCCTACTTGCACATTGTTTGCACCAACGACCAGATTCTCACTTTCAAACCTAACTTCCGAGACAGACTATTTCCTGAAGATTGTGACCTTGGACACCGACAAGGAATTAGAGACACGAGAAGTTCAAATTAGGACAGTAAGTTCTAGTGATAGAGTCTCAAATCAAAGCTCAAAGGAGGTTGACAGAAGTCAAAGCCCAACAACAAATTATAGCAGCCTTTCTAATCCTTCGTCAGTTGAAGATGAGACTAATAATCTTTTGCCCTGCAACAATGAGATTGGTAACAAGGGGGACAATTATCTTGCTTATTTTGAGAATAATTGTAAAATTTCTTCAGCAGATGAATTTCATAATTTCACCAACTGCTCTAGTGAAAGTCTCGGTGCTAAGGTTTCGTTGTTGGGAGAGAGTAATGGTACTGGCAAACTTGCCCCTGCACCAAGCACGAAGACTACAAATCTAGAAAGCAACTTCTCTCCAAATGGACGAATGGTCGAGGAGATGAGTACTTCCCCGACAGGCTTAGAATGTATTCCTTATGTTGGCAAATCAAAGTCAAATTTACCTATCACTCCCCCTTGTAAATTGGAGAACACAAAAAAGATTGTCGAGAAGAGTAATGGCAGACCTAAACCACATAGTAATAGCAAGGTGGATCTTGATTGTGGGTCAGGGAGGGAGGAGGAACCTCAAACCGGAAGCTCCTCAAAGAAGAGAAGCGCAGAACAAAGAGACATTGAGTGTACTGAAATCGGAAATAAAGACTTCGAATACTATGTGAAGGTAATAAGATGGTTGGAGTGTGAAGGACATATAGAGAAATCATTCAGGGAAAAATTCCTTACATGGTACAGCTTAAGAGCAAAGCCTCAAGAGGTTAGAATTGTGAAAGTATTTGTAGATACTTTGATTGAAGATCCAGAATCATTAGCAGGGCAACTAGTCGATACCTTTTCAGACGTTATTTCGAACAAGAGATCATGCGTGGTCTCTGCAGGATTTTGCCACAAGCTTTGGCACTGATTGAAGGGAGTTGTTCTCATTATTTTAGCTACTCTGATAACTAATACATACTCTGCATCTCGACGAAACGCCTGATCGAAAGACGGTTTGCCTATTTTCATTCTTTGGAAGGAATTCAGAGGTGTATGATTCAACATAAATCATTATTTACAGTAGTAGCATCATTTATACCAAATGTGGAAGTACTAAGTAAAATATAAATGTTTTATACAGTATATACTTTATATAGGAATACTCTCTACTATTTGTTAAATGAACAAGCATTCACTTCTTTGTTACTTTGGTCCCAGTCCTGTTCTTATTTTAGAGATAAATGAATATTTAGGGTATCTACTACTAATGATTTTAAGAGCTTTTAACTAGATCAATATCATTTAAAATATTCGATGATTTCATCTATTTTTTGTCGTTAAATCACACTTTTCAATTACTACTACTACTACTAATATTTACCTTTTTTAACAATTTTTTGTAATACATCTATTTGTGTCATATAATCACTCCTATTGTACACATTTATACTCTTTATTAAAAAGAAAGAATTTAAAACCACAAATACATTTGTTTCCTGTCTTAGGAAGTTACGAGGAAATAAATCGAGGGATGTGTCTCAAAAGATCAGAGGACTTGAATTTGTTATTTATCATTTCGATACGAAATTCATTTCTTACGGGACTCATACGGATATCATGCGAGAAATTAGACTGTCATTACAACACCTAAACTCTTTACCAACTGAGCTATACCCCGAAGTACTCGTATTCTTTATTAAATACTAACATGACCACTACCCACCCATCTTCCCTTCCCCCGCCTCCTACGCCCCTTCTAGCTGAGACCCAAGTGTTAGATGGCATGTGCAATATTTGGTAAGATTCTTTGACACCCTAATATGTCGGCAATCTATAGAATCAATCTAATCATTAATAGAGAGGGGGAGGAGACCACACATATACTGACCAAATTTTAAGTTTGTTGTTGTTTGGTTTTAGGGGAGAATAATTGTTGGAATGGTCATATAGGATCGATTTTGATATTTTAAGAGTTAGGGCGAAACTAGAATATGGACCTTTATGAAATAGATTTATTTCGTTTAAATATACTTTTACAAATTTGTATATCTAAACCATATGAAGTTTGAAAATTAATGTTTTTTGAGGTTGTGAACACAAAACATAGTTTTGTCTTAAAAACAGGAAATAGATGCGACTCAGACAAAAGTTTACGTTATATTATTATCTTCTCAATTATAACTCTGAAAAGAAATTACTGGCTATATTTGAAGGAAAGTGTAATTTATATTGAACTTTAAAAATAAAAATAAATAAATATAGAACTGTTAGACACTAAAAGCATAAGAAAGAATATGATAATTTGAAAAAAATGTTATACATTAGGTATTAAAAACATAATGGACAATAATGTGTTTAAAATTAGAAATATCAAAGTTAAAAATACATTGTTTAAAATTAGCACTAAGGAGATTTGGATTGTAGGACCTCAGATTTAAAAGTTTCACGTTGACTAATGACTTTTTATGTTGTATTTAAGTGTACATATACTATATATAAAAGGTTTTCCCATTTGGGGATGAGTCCTCTTGTATTACAAGTGGTTGAGTATTGCATTTGGTCTTCCTATCTCGTAAGCGGTTACAAAGCACAAATGATGTAAGTAAGTGTGTATCGTATAGACAAATGGTACTTACATTAATTTGTCTATTAAATGTAACGGAGAAAGAAAATACAAGTTTATTTTAGGGACCATTCTCGCACACGGTACACACTTACGAGACAGTTTAAAATGATTTAAAAAATGTTAATGGAAATAAATTAAATATTTGTCTCAAATTTTTATTAGAATTATAAAATTATTCAAAAATAAATATAATCGTTAACATTTAACAAATGTATTATCTTAACGAACTATTTATACTGTTGTACATACAGAACACACTTACACTACCTCCAGATAGCAATTATTTGGAATAGAAATGTCTTTTTGTCCATTTTCGAGGAATCATTCATTTATGATTATTATGACAAAAAGGTAATTGCGTGGGGTTTGTGTTTTTGAGGTGGAGCAATTGTTTGTTTATGCTTTTATTTAATTGACATTTTTAACGTATAAATTGTCGAAAATTAATATTTGTTTGCACTCACATCTTTTTTATTTTTCAAAATCTATGAGTAAATATCATATATGTTTGTTTTTGTCACAAAATTATTTTTAGAATAATATCTCATTATCTCTATTTATTTTTACAAATAATAATTAACATAAGTATTCTTATGTCAAAACATAAAAATATTAAATATTATTTTTATTATCTAAAAAATAATACATATATACATACATACATATATAATATGCATAATAATAATAATAATTTAAAATTGTAATAATATATATGAAAAAAGATAAGAGAAGATGAATATATAGTGGAATATATATATAACAGTGAGAGATTAATGCAGAAGTAGGAGAAAATGAAATAACTTCTTACATTATTTCTTATTATAGAGTGTGAAGATATAGAAAGTAAATACAATGACCTCAAAAAAATATTTAGAAGATAATAATTTTTTACTGGAGATATTCTTACGAGGATCAATTGCATGTCATTATTATTCAGGGAGATCAAAATAGAATAATCATCCACTTATTAACATTATTATTATTACAATTAATTGGATTATTATCGTCCTAAATTTCATTTTACACCCTTCCACAAAAGTGAGGACATAGATAAATATAATAAGTTTAAATCATACCAATTGTATATTTATAGAAAAGCATCAATTATATCAAGTAAAGGGACAGATATACTCCCTCCATTCCTTTTTAATAGAGCCGTTTTGACTTTTTTGGTCAAAGTTCGAAAGTTTTGACCGTAAATTTTTATCAACCGATAAGAAATAATATAGTCATATTGGATCTTGTTATATTTCTCTCAATATATATTTTTGAAATATCAATTTATTATAATTTTTATACATGTAAAATTAAAAATATTTACGTTTTAAATCGTGTCTCGGAGACCGTGAAAAAGTAAATGGGTCTTATAAAGAGGGATGGAGGTAGTAATAATATTGTCTTTCGTCCCAAATAATGGTAATAGGACAAAATTCGTTAAGACTTCTAAGGTAACAACAAAGACAATTAACACACTAACAAATTATTATGGGATTATATACTAAACCATGAAATATGTACCACAATATTCCATTTCGATATGTGGTTGTATGTTGTACTTGTACGGTAATAACATACAAATATAGAAAATAAATTTATGAAGATCGTGTGAGTTGTTCCACTATCCAGAATACAAATATCTTTAACACATTTCATATATTACCTTCTCTCGTAATTCATTTCAATATCGTTTTTATCCGTTTGGTAAGGATATTACGGGGAGAAATTTCTCCGGTGGAAAGTTCTACCGTCGATATAGAATTTTCCCAAAGGAAAGAAGCTTCTCATTTCTGTCTTATTCTATTGTATATTTGTATGCTTACACATAGTCTCAGTTTAGTAGTTCAAACTAACAGCTCAAACATCTGGCAGCTTCTCTGTATATGATTGACTTTCAATATTCCATTTTATTCAGCTGCATATACATACAAATTAGCTCAAATAAACTCATTTGGTTATCTCTCTTCCCCCTCTCTCTCTCTCTGCATATAATTTTGTCAACTTATTGCATGTACCAAGGTAATTGTCCTTAAACCAAAAGTAGAACAATTCTTTTTTTGTTCACATTGAATGGTATCTTGTCTGAGAACACATTGATTGCAATAGAATTGGGATATATTAGTTGTGTAATTGCTCAATAGTTGAATAGTTTCAGTCTTCATCATCTGACAAACAAGTGGTTGAGTTTTTCTTCTTTTTTGTATGTGGCTCTGTTTCTATGTGTATAGTTTTGTTTCTTTTCTTGTTTGGAAGAAACCCATGTGAATGTTAATGTTGCTACTTCTTCAAATGGTATGTAGATTTGAATCTTCGTAAGGGAAATTTGATTCTTAAAATGGTATTTTTCTTGAAATGGTATGTTTTTTGAAGTTTTAGTTTATTTTTGTAGCAAAAAGTCATGATTTTTCAACTTAAGACATAGTTTCTTGAAGGTTTGTTAAGTTAACCTGGTAATGAAATTAGATTCCAGCTCGAATTTCGTTAAAATGGATGTTTTGGGGGTTCTTCTGTAACTGTTGATACTGCTGCATAGTTTGATCATAAGGTCCCATACCAGATACAGTTGCCAATATGTTCATGGTGTTGTTGAGGTAATCGATTGAATGTTGAATGTGTTGTAGGATTGGAGTTCCTGGAGGTGGCTTTGGGATTTGTTAGTTCAATGGTATTGGCCTAAGAGTTGAAAAATGAATAGATTGGTCGATATAGAATCCCTTCGGATATAAATCGAGGAGAAGCACTACTAACGGGGATCATGTTGCTTATCCAGAAATGGAAGCGTTCGTGGTCCCTAGCGGTTTTTACTGCTTCGGTTATAATGTTCGTTTCAGTCGTTTATTTGTTTAACTCACCCATGGATCATTCTCTGTACTATTTTAGAGTTAGCCAAGTTCAGAGTTCTTGTGATGCATTGAATGGTTCCCTTCCAGAAGGCCGAAATGCCTTCAATGGATCGATTAAAAGTAATGGATCAGTCGGAGGTGATAAAAGTTCTAGAGAAGTTAATGAGCAAGTAACTCCCTTAGATGTCCAATTTCCTTCTGACCTTCATAATGCCGTGGTATATCGTGGTGCTCCATGGAAGGCCAATGTTGGAAGGTGGCTATCTGGTTGTAATGCTAACACCGAGACAATTAGCATTGTGGAGGTATTGACTTTTTATGGATTATTTAGATTTACTTATGTAAGCGACATTGACATTTTTGTGTGGATGCATTCTGTTCATATGGCAATGGTCGATTCAAATAGATATTTAGCTGGTAGTTTAATTTCTATTACATTGAAATTGTTGCCAGCAAATCAGTGGTAAAAGCTGCATAAATGGATGCAGCAATCAAGGTGTTTGCAATCATGAATTAGGTCAATGTCGATGCTTTCATGGATTCAGTGGTTAGTATATTTTATACCTTAGCCCCTATATTCTTGAAGACAATTTCAAAACAATGTTGAATCCCCACGGTTTTGAGTCATTAACATGACAATGTAACATATACATTAAGTTCAATACCGCCAACAGCCTGTAGAACCTTTACTATCGGGAGGAACAATGTCTTAATGTTGTTCTACGACTCCTAAGGCTTTAGATCTCATTAATGTAATAATCAATTGTATAACCGTTGCATAATAGAGTTGGCTCTTTGTTCTTGATATGATGATATCTGATATTTTAGTTGTGCCAGAAATTTCTATTCTTGTCATTAAGTTTTGTAGAAATTTGTTTGAATGAATCCATATTCCATATAGAAGAGCTGAGCTATATTAGTCCATTTCGATCCAGTCTTAACTTTACTTGTTGTACTGTTTGTTAAGAAATATTCGGTATACCGCAAAAATATCTCCCTGATAATCTAATTTTGGGTATTCTTTTATTCAGGGAATGGATGTAACGAAAAACTTCATTTAAGCTGCAACTACCCTCCATCAGACGAGCTACCCTATGGGAGATGGGTTGTTTCAATATGTCCAGCTCATTGTGACACAACGAGAGCCATGTGTTTTTGTGGTGAAGGGACAAAATATCCGGATCGTCCTGCTCCTGAGACATGTGGATTTGTGATCGAGTAAGCATATCATAATTCTATTTGTACACGGGATATTTATGTGTAATCCCATATCTGCCCTTGACTCGACATTCACATGTGATTCAGTCCACCTTCTGGACTTAATGAATTCCCAGTGACTAACTGGTCAAGAACAGACTCCAACATTTTCACAACAAACAATAGCAAACCGGGATGGTGTAATGTGGACCCTGGTGAAGCATATAGCTCCAATGCTCTCTACAAGGAAGAATGTGATTGCAAGTATGATGGCTTCTTTGGTCGATTTTGTGAGGTTCCTGTTCTAAGCACCTGCATAAATCAGTGCTCAGGCCATGGCCATTGTCGCGGCGGGTTCTGTCAGGTAATTACATTAATTCGAATGCACTAATCGTTTCTTTGATGTACACAAACTTTCCTGCCTGGCTAGCCAAAACAGCAGCTATTCTACTTTGTTCGTAATCAGCGATGGTTATGAGGAACCGTGGATGCTGTGAAATCACTGTTTACAACTACCAGATTGGTGCATACTTAGTTATTTTGTTTATAATTCAAAGTTCTGTTGATGAATTGATTCCTTTGTCTTATAATGCTGACCAAAACTTTCGATAGTCATACACTTACATAACTTTCTAATATAAGTTCGTGGAAATTATTTGGTCGAAGTATTGCTGGAATAGTGTTCTTCTTTGTTCGTGTGAGAGAAGGATTCTTACTATCCCATGCCTTTTCACCTAGTGGTTGCTGTTGATATTGTAGTGTGATAACGGCTGGCATGGAGTGGATTGCAGTGTTCCATCTGTTCTAACGTCTACTATGGAGTGGCCCAAATGGCTCCGACCTGCACAGGTCAATATTCCAGTCAATGCAGATGGAGCTGGCACTCTTGTTAATCTTAATGCCATGGTTGGAAAGAGGAGGCCTTTGATATATGTCTATGATTTGCCTCCAGAATTTAACAGTCTTCTTCTTGAGGTGAGAATTCGTACCTTTGCAACTCTAATGTTCGTTTTAAATTTATATTTCATACTTACATATTTATTTTGTAAGAACTAAGACGATAATATGCGTTTTGGTGGCTGAAATGTTTCTCAGGGACGCCACTTTAAGCTGGAGTGCGTGAACAGAATATATAACGATAGAAATGCTACACTCTGGACAGATCATCTTTATGGTTCACAGGTATCCATTGTGGCTGTAAAAATACCCTCGTCGCAGATGCATCTTCCATGTCTAATCATCCTTGTTACACTATTTTAGATTGCGTTGTACGAAAGTTTACTTGCCAGCCCACATCGAACATTAAACGGAGAGGAAGCAGATTATTTTTTTGTTCCTGTTCTTGATTCATGCATAATTACTCGTGCTGATGATGCCCCGCACTTCAACATGGAGGTAAAATAGCATACATGCTCTCTCTCTGTCTCTCTCTTCCCACCAACTTGTTCCTCTCAAATAGTCGTTTGAAGCATCGTCTACACAACTGTAACAGTACGGTTTGTTCTAACAGGATTTTGTTTTGTACATTATGAATACTCGTAGGAACACCAAGGCTTGAGGAGTTCCTTTACTCTGGATATCTACAAGAAGGCTTATGAACACATCAGTGAGCAATATCATTACTGGAACCGTTCATCAGGAAGAGATCACATTTGGGTATGCACTCTCCCCACGTCTCTCAATCTCGTATTGTTTGTTATTTTCCCTTCCTCTTTCTTCCCCTCCACCACCAAATATTACGTGATTGGAACCTAAAGTTTACTTTGTTTGTTCCGAGAAACAGTCCTTTTCATGGGATGAAGGTGCTTGCTATGCCCCAAAGGAAATTTGGAACAGCATGATGTTGGTTCATTGGGGTAATACGAATTCGAAACATAATCATTCGACAACAGCATATTGGGCAGACAACTGGGACGAGATCTCTTCTGATAGACGAGGAAATCATCCGTGTTTTGACCCTGATAAAGATCTTGTACTCCCTGCGTGGAAGCAACTAGATGAAAGATCCCTTGGCTCGAAGCTTTGGGCCAGGTTTGCTTGCCTTTCATTCCTGTCTAATGTCGTTACACTTTATTTCTTTTGTTTATGCACTGTCTTTCTTTGGTTTTGCTGTCAGAGTTTATAAGACATCACATACTGTGCAGGCCTCGCGAGGAGCGAAAAACGTTGTTCTATTTTAATGGAAATTTGGGGCCCGCATATATTAAAGGGAGGCCAGAAGATACGTAAGTAAATCCAAGGCTCTAAGATGAGTGACTGCTTCGATTCTGTGTAGAATAAAAAAATTTGCTTATTAATCTTTGATTATATATGTATATTCAGTATCAAAATGAACTAAGCATTGGGTTCGAGTGCTCTTATTTTACTTCACACTTATCGAACCGATGAACACTGAGGAATGCACCTTCCCTCTTTTAACCGTGGGAAGAAAAATTTGAACTTACCATCAGGATCATATGAGATAGAAGTTCCCAAAAAATTTACCAGGCGTGTATGTTGTTCAGGTACAGCATGGGCATAAGGCAGAGAGTTGCTGAAGAATTCGGATCAAGTCCTAATAAGGAAGGGAAATTAGGGAAACAACATGCAGAGGATGTGGTAGTGACACCATTACGCACGGACCACTATCACGAAGAATTGGCAAGCTCCATCTTTTGTGGGGTTATGCCTGGAGATGGATGGAGTGGTCGGATGGAAGATAGCATTCTGCAGGGGTGCATACCTGTTGTCATTCAGGTTAAGCACATTAAACTGTTTAATTGGTATAAGATTCAAATTTTCGTCAGATCTTTTGAAAAATAAAGATGTAGCATTCTTTTGTCTCGGGTCTCAAATTATTCAGCCGAAGTTCAAACGTCATAATTCTAAGTTCAGTATGTCGGTTTACAGGATGGGATCTTTCTTCCATATGAGAATATGCTCAACTATGACAGCTTTGCTGTTAGGATTCGTGAAGATGAAATTCCGAACTTGATAAAAATTCTCCGGGTACTTTGCTAACATCTCAAGTGACAAAATCCAGCTTTTGTTCATCTCTTTAAGTGAAATTGTCTAACTTGCATAGGTTTGATATAGGGATTCAACGAAACAGAGATAGAATTCAGGTTGTCAAATGTAAGAAATATATGGCAGAGGTTCTTGTATCGTGATTCGTTTTTACTTGAAGCTGAGAGGCAACGGAGTACATTTGGCCATGTGAACGACTGGGCTGTAAAGTTGTCCCAATTACATGAAGACGATGTATTTGCTACATTCATACAGGTACAGTAATTATTCTCTTTAGAAGGAAAAACTTCTGAAACTACTGTGTGCTTCCTTTTCTCATACTTCAAATCTTCACCATATCACATGAACGCTAGTTTTTCCGAATCTCCACACATTGCTTGATCTCCATTTTCACCTTGATGCGTTTTTGCTTCTAATAGAAAGATTTATCACATGGGGATTACAAGTTTCATGAATAGTTCTAGATTATTGTGGATGTTACGTTAGTGTATTAGAAGCTCCCCGAAGGGGTCACCTTAATACCCTTGATTTCCCTGGTGAACACTGGATTCGTAGTAGTTTTGGCTTTGTAAATTGTACCATTTATATGCTTGCATGCAATAATTGTTCTATCCGCTTCTGTTAATAAATTTCACTCGGTGAACCTGGCGCGGAAGCTGAATAGCTTCCGCAATAATGCATGTCCTTGCGAGACTGCACTCCCCCTTCTCACGTTTGCCCCAACCAGCTAATTAATTACACTTCTGTGAGCAGATATTGCATTATAAGTTGTACAATGATCCTTGGAGAGAGCAGGCCACACCTTCGAAGAAGGAGTTTGGTCTGCCAGGCAAATGCGTATCAGGAGCACATAAATGACTCGTTAACACAGCGACTCAGCAACAGGACGTAGAACCAAAGGTGCGCTAAACTTCATTGCAACCACATAGTTGCTTTCATTTTCTGAAATTAAGGCGACGATCCTCGTGAAAGCAACTACATCTGCAATGTCTTGTAAAAAGCATGTCGATGGATTCCACGAAACGAAATGCAGTTAGGTGAATACGAACAAGGCAGTTTTGACAGAAAGTACGACGCTGATAAATGAATATAACGTTCTATACCCGTAAATTCATGTTTGTAATTTGTATGTATAGCACATATTTTTTCATAAAGTAACCATATAAAACCTGGTATGGTGGTGTATATTTTTATTAAATTTAGTTTGTGATTGTGACCCTTTTTTTGTTTGTGTGGGATATGATTGCTGGTAATGTACAGACTCGGCCTTTTTGCGAGGTGAAACCTGTTTTCACGGTGCACTTTTTCGCCCGTTTTATCCTTAGCGCATGCACGAAAGTATAGATCGAAATTTAAAAGAATGATTTTATCATACACGTTTCCATTAAACCCTTTATGCATTCAATATTAACTGAACGTATGAAAGTATCGTTGGATTGCAATTCTAATGACATTTTCACACGTCTAAAAGAAACTTCTCATTCTTTTTTTTTGAAATCAAACTCATGGAATTATAGATAATATTGTTCAATGACGGAACCACGAGTTGGATGCTCTATAGAATGATGATTTGGTACGTTGAGCATCCAACTTGTGGTTCTGTCATTGAACTAATATTTCAACTATAATTTCATGAGTTCGATTGTAGAAATTTTATAAATAAGAATGAGAAGTTTCTTTCAAAGCGTTTGAAAATATCATTGGGATTGCATTCCAATGATACTTTCATACGTTCGTTTAATGGAAACGTATGGAAATGTCATTCTGTTATATTTCGACATATACTTGTATGCATTCGCTAAAGATGAAATAGACAAAAAAGTACGCCGTGGAAATATATGCACTCTTTTTAGATACTGTGATTGTCATTCATTAATTTTATTCCTGATTCAAAGTTCATCTGTGTTCCAAATCAAAAGTCAATATTATTTTGTTGCAGAAGTGAGAAAGGAACCTAATTCTGAAAGCAAAAGATGCTTAGAAAATGAATTTGAAAGACCTTTTCTTTTTTGTTCATTTTAGTATAATATAAGAAAGGAATGTAACTTATATGAATCTTGTTCTCTCCCATTTTAATATTGCAATATCAATATGCAAATCCAGTTGGAGATTAATAGTCAAACATGGATCATGCAACAGTCAGTTTTTGTTTGATGGTTCAATGAAAATAAAATAATATATCTAACGATAAGCGAACGATCTAGCAGTTGAGTTAGCACCCTGATCTATAACTATAAGGTGAAGGATTCGAATTTAACGATCTAACGATTGAGTTAGCACCCTTGATCCATAGGGTTAAAGATTCGAATATATATATAATCTATATATAGTCTATAATTTATATCTATAATCTATATCTCAACTATATTAAGTAAAGAATAATTATTACTTAATAACAATTATTAAATAATTAATCCATCTGTTCAATTATGATGTGACCTTCTATATACTTTGAAAAATGAAATGGCTTGATATTTATATATTGGGAGGTTTGATATTTTATATAATAAACATATAGTACTCCATATGTTATTTAATTGTAAATATGCAGATGCACATAATATATTGGAGGAAGCAAGACAACAAGTGAAGAAAAAATTTGAAAATTTGTTTCCTCACCAATTATGCTACTTATTCATGAAGGATTTTGAGACAATATCAAGGGATTTTAGAGGTGAATAGAGCGGCAAAACCTATTTCCAAGGCATTTATTTCCAAGGCATGAGATTTTGCCCATTTTATCATTTTTCTACGGATGAAAGTATCATGAGAGAAACTTGTGATGATTCCACACGTTCAGATTTAAATTCTTATTAGTTAAAGTTGAACCAAACATGTGAAATCATCACTGTAATTACATTCTCATGATGATTCCACACGTTCATTTCAATCTTCGACTAATATTTGAATCTTTATTAAACAAAATTATTTTTATATATTATTTTTCAAAATATTCTCATATTTTTCTTAAACAAAGTAAAAAGTTTTAATATTTTTCTTAAAAGAATATATATCAAAATGGTTAAGAAAATATGAGAATATATAAAATAAAATATAAAAATAATTTTGTTTAATAAATATTCAAGTAATGTTAATAGAAGATTGAAACGAACGTGTGGAATCATCATGAGAATACACTTCTAGTGAATACGGAATGATATGTTTTCAGATTTGAGATCGAAAACTATGACAATATCACACGTTTGATTAGTAATTATACCAATTAATATCCTTTTGATTTCATAACTAATTTATAAAAAATGTTTTTAATTTTTTTTGAAGCCACGAGATGATCCAAAATGATATGACGTTGTTATTAAAAAATCAAAAAATTATAACATTTAATCAAACTTATCAATTTGTACTAAGTTTGATACTTCTCGTTTTCACTCGTGCTTTACGTGTTCGTTAGTTATGTAGTGTTTTCGACCAAAGTAAAAAACTTTAGTATTTTTTTTTCAAGAATATATATCAAAATGGTTAATAAAATATGAGAATTTATCAAAATAATATATAAAAATAATTTTGTTTAATAAAGATTCAATTATATTAATTGAAGATTGAAAGAAACGTGTGGAATCATCATGAGAATCCAATTCTAGTGAATACGGAATGACATGTTTGTAGATTTAAGATAGAAAGCTGTGACAATTTCACACGTTTGCTTAGTAAATTTGACCAATTAATATCCTTTTGATTTCATAACTAATTTATAAAAATATTTTTAATATATTTCAAGCCACGAGATGATCCAAAATGATATAACATTGTTATTAGAAGATTTTAAAAATCAAAACATTATAAGATTTAATCAAACTTATCAATTAGTACAAAGTTTGATACTTCTTGTATCAACTCGTGCTTTACGTGTTCGTTAGTTATCTAGTGTTTTCCACCAAAGTAAAAACTTTAGTATTTTTTTTCAAGAATATATTATAATAATTAAGAAAATATGAAATTATATAAAAAATATTATATAAAAATAATTTTGTTTGATAAAAACTCAAATGATATTAATTGAAGTTGAAATGAACGTGTGTAATCATCATTGGAATACAATTCTAATGATTATTTTACACGTTTGTTTCAACCTTAACTAATATGAGTATCTGAACGTGTGAAATCATCATGCGTTTATATTTCTTATGATACTTTGATACATGAGTTTATATTTCCTGTGATACTTTCACATATGAGTTTATATTTCTTCTGATAGATTCTGCCCGTTTTACCCTTATGGATGAAAGTATCATGAGACATAAAACGTTATGATGATTACACACGTTCAAATTTTAAACTGATGATGATTCCGCATGTTTGTTTAGTAAATTTGACCAATTAATATCATTTTGATCTCATAACTAATTTATTAAAAAATGTTTTTAATATATTTTAAGGTACGAGATGATCCAAAATGATATGACGTTGTTATTAAAAAATTTAAAAATCAAAAAAATTATAACATTTAATCAAACTTATCAATTAGTAATAAATTTGATACTTCTTGTATCAACTCGTGCTTTACGTGTTCGTTAGTTATGTAGGGTTTTCAACCAAAGTAAAAATTTTAGTACTCCGTATTTATTTTCAAAGTTATATATCAAAATAATTAAGAAAATATGAGATTATATCAACAATAACATATAAGAATAATTTTTTTTAATAAAGATTCAAGTAATATTAATTGAAAATTGAAACGAATGTGTGGAATCATCATTGAAATGCAATTCATGTGTATACGGAATGACATTTTTGTAGATGTCAAATAGAAATCTATGACAATTTCACACGTTTGATTAGTAAATTTGACCAATTAATATCCTTTTGATCTCATAACTAATTTATAAAAAATATTTTTAATATATTTTAAGCCAAGAGATTGTCTAAAATGATATAACGTTGTTATTGAAACAATTAAAAATCACAAAAAAATATAACATTTAATCAAACTTATCAATTTGTACTAACTTTGATACTTCTTGTATTCACTCGTGCTTTACGTGTTGGTTAGTTATGTAGTGTTTTCAACCAAGTAAAAACTTTAGTATTTTTTTCAAGAATATATCAAAATAATTAAGAAAATATGAGATTATATCAAAAATAATTTATAAAAATAATTTTGTTTAATATAAGATTCAAATGATATTAATTGAAGATTGAAACGAACTTGTGGAATCATCATTGTAATGCAATTCTAATGATGATTTCACACGTTTGGTTCAAACTTAACTAATATGAGTTTAAATCTGAACGTGTGATATCATCATGAGTTTATATTTCTTGTGATACTTTCACACGTGAGTTTATATTTCTTGTGATACTGATTATATTTCTTGTGATACTTTCACACGTGAGTTTATATTCCTTTTGATACTTTCACACGTGAGTTTATATTTGTTGTGATACTTTCACACGTGAGTTTATATTTCTTGTGATACTTTCACACGTGAGTTTATATTTCTTGTGATACTTTCATCCGTTCGAAAAGGGTAAAATGGGCAGAATCTCGTGCCTTGGAAATTTATGCCTTGGAAATATAGGCACCCGAATAGAGCATCTTGCTTGCATTCTTACATATGCAAACTTCTTTATCAACTTAGGACATGTTTGTTAAAACTGAATGTCTGAATCTGAAGTCTGACAAAAAGTGACTGAAAACTGAATGTCTGAATCTGAATGAAAACTGAATCTGAATAATGAAATATTTAAGTGTTTAATAACAGTTCACTAAAAAAGACTTAATTTAAGTCAAATTGAAAATTGCCCCAAAGCATACTTCATTCATATATATATAAATTACTAAACAAGTCATTTATATAAATATTATAATCTAAATTATAAATACTATAAATATAATAATATGATTCAATAAATATTAAATTTTATACAAAATAAATAATGTCATTCAACAAATTATAAAATTATAAAGAAGATAATTAATGTAGGTAAATAAATATTAAATATTTAATTAAAAGTTATAATATCTAAAATTCAAAAAGTAAAATATAACATAAACATGCCTAACAAACAAAAAATTAGGATTATTAGTCATATATATGTATCGACTGCCTTATCATCACTTCTTCATACACACATTATATCAAGATGTATAATAATTGGACTGTTCACCAATCACAACCATTGGCAACATAAATCATTATCAACAATCACAATCGCAACTAATAAGCAAAATTTGTACCCACATCAATATGAAAATAACATTTTAACAATAATAGTAACAAAAAGATGCAAAAAAAAAAAAAAATCTAAAAATTCAGTTTTAACCATAATATAACATCATCATGATTAAAATAGAATTACATTCAAAATATATAACATCAAAACTAATTTGAATAGAGGAAAAGAAAAATATTATCAATCCGTTTGACATAAATTTTCTCATCAATTGAAGTAGATAATTTGGAGAAGAAGTGTTAAAGAGAAAAGAAACGTGTAATCTATGAGGTTAGATTTGGGCAAATTGGTTTTTTGAGATAATTGTGGGATTCAGTCATAAACAGGAGAAAAATAAGTATCAAATTTTGAATTAAAATTTTGTTAAGGATTTCATTTAGATCTTAATTTATTAAGTACTTAAAGTTTTTTGTTAACAAACAGACTTAACGAAATAAGTACTTAACTAATTAATTTTAAGTACTTAATGGATTTAACAAACATGCCCTTAATTGTAGTGTGGCTGTGTGGATTTTGAATTACTTACAAAATATATTGTGGCACTCATTAGAAATTATTTTTTTCTTTTCTTTTTTATAAAATACTTTGGTCCAGATAGTTTTGATTTAGGTTGATGAAGAAATCGTAAAATGAGATGAAGGTTAAATTTCTTATTTTTCACAATATAAAGTGGAAGGTATGTTAACATATCCCAATGTTATTTTATTTTTATTGATTTTATTTGGCGTGTGATCAGACGTGGTTCACTTTTCAAGTCTCTTTTAGAGTAGATATCAAAGAATGAGACACATTTTATAATAGATTATCTAAGAAAATATCATTGGCTGAAGTTATAATACTTATTTGGGTTTTTAGCCGGAGACATCACCTACTTGTTACCTATGTCACTAATTGATCACTTAATTTTCAAAGTATCCTGGTTGATCACTCACTTTTTTAAAAATGTCTTTTTTTGTCAGTCGACCGCTTTTCCGGGTGGTCAACTGCCGGTCAACTCACATGACACCCATGTGCGCCTTTAGTAAGATTATTTTAGTCTTTTCAAGTTGAATTTGGCCCAAAATTTTCAATTAATTAGGTATTTGCCCCCAATTTTATGGTTAATTATAATTTGACCCCAATTTTATGGTTAATTATAATTTGACCCCAAAATTGATTGACCCCAAAATAGTTGAACTAGAGAATTTATCAAATGATGTCCAAGATCTGAATTTGGATGGGTACGAGCAATCAATTCTAGTCGACCACGACCACCATCACAACATAAGCACCACCACCATCGCCGTTATCATAAGCATGTGACAGCACCTAGTCAAGCACCATGCACAGATGCACCAGAAGATGTATCAAACGATGTCCAAGATGTGAATTTGGACAACAACCATCACAACGATAAAGACCAACATCACAAACATAAGCACCACTACCATCGCTGCCACCATAAGCAGTGCGAAGGTACCTAGTCAAGCACCATACATAGATACACAGGAGGATTTAAATGATCTTCAAGATGTGAATTTGGAAGGAGAAGAGCAATCATTTTCAAGTCATTCTACATAATGTAGGTTGAATTATCAATTTCAATTTCAATTCATAAATTGTTTGTAAAAACTTTATGTAACAAATATAAATCATAAAACACTAGAGGAAAGTAGTCTCCGATCATTTTTTTTAATAAATATATGTTTTGTTTCAGTACAATAAATAAATTAACATAATTTGTCGTTCAAAAAATGAGTGTTGACCTTCCATTTAACATGATATAAATTAAAGCTTTTATAATAATTATTATCTATACTTCATATTGGTTGGAATATTGTTACGTGGTATTGGATATATTCGGTTGGCTCAAGATAACTACTATACTATTATTTAGGCATTTGTTATTGTAGATAATCAATATAGAATCCTTATACAATATAACCTCTTGTATCATATACATTATATATATTATAGTCGACCTCAAACATCAGTAAGAGAGGTCATTTGATTATTGCCATTGTCATTAGCTTGTGTTTAGATTCAATATGGTATAAGACGAGATTACCACCTCCGCCTCTACCCCCATCGATGCTGCCCAATCTTCAGGCCATCTCACTGTTTTGACCTCCACCATGTCTTCACTGCCTCATCAATCTTCTTCTTTGCCTGCACCATATTTGTCTTTCTCCACTGACCCAAATGTGCCTCAATTCACCCATACAAGTTCTCACAACCCCCTCCTCTTGGCTTCTCCTACCCCTCATAATCCACTCCTCTCGGCATCTCCTACCCCAAGCCCATCCATGTCCTATACGTCCCCTGCACCACCTCATTCACCTCCCCTCACTCCTTTAGACAATGCTCACCACTATATCTCCATTTAACTTACCAACTCTACCCATTTTCACTGGTCACACAAATGGAGCCATTTCTTGTCGGCAATCAGGTGTACGGTTATGTCGATGGCAGTATCCCATGCCCACCAACGCTCCTGCCCTCTCCTTCTGGTGCATTCAGTCCCAATCCCTCCTACGCTTTGTGGATTGAACAAGATAGTCTCATCAAAGCAAAGTCGGCCTATGATGCTTTGGCCGCTATTGGCAAGCAACCATCCCACGCGGAGTTCATCATTTACATTCTTCGGGGTCTCAATGATAGGTATCGTGCACTGAAATCTATGGTGTATTCTCAGGAGACGCCTATCTCCTATGAAGAACTTCATAACTATGCGTTGACACATGATTTTGTCAACCCCATTATACCTCTATTGCTTCTCAGTCGACTCAAGGCCTGCTTCCTACTCCAACCATCCAGTATGCTGCACGTGACCAAGGATCAAATCAAAGAGGCCGCGGTCGATCCTTCCGGGGCCGTTTCTCACGAGGTTTTGCCCGCCCCCACATGGACCGAATAGGCTCCACTGCTTCCGCCTATTCTCAACAGCCCAAGAGTCGATGTTTCATATGTGAATCGACTATGCATTTAGCCAACACATGTCTGCACCGTTCTGGCCCTCAAGCGCACTATGCAGGCTCAGTTGCTTCTCAACCTCTCGTATATTAAACTTTTGGGCACAATTCACAAATTACAAAACTTATTAAATTAAAAATAAATCTCAGGCTTATTTTCATTTTGGACCCTGAACTATCACCTAAGTTTCAAATTGGACCCTGAATCTATCATTAGTTATTTGTAAAAAGGCCCCAAAAGTTTGATATATATGATAATCAGAATTTGCCCTTCTTTTAAAACGAAATTCAATCTAAAATTGGCATTTGAGGGGGCAAAATGAGACAAAACGTAGTATAGGGGGTAATTTGAGGCTTATGATAGTATCAGGGTTCAATTTGAAACTTACGTGATAGTTCAGGGTCCAAAATGAAAATAACCCATTTAAGTGAGTGAAAAAGTTATATGATATCATAAAGTATTATATTTATGAAAAGTGGCACAAAAGATTATTCATCTTCTAGAAAATACTATAAATGCACTTGTTTTATTCATGCAACTTCCGAGAATATCTTTTTCTATTAGTTTACTGAAAATTTGAAATATTAGTCAAACATTTTTACTAAAGTGATGATACCTCTAAATCTCTAATCATTTATATTTATTGCTCTTCATAAACTCAAGACATAAAAAATGTAATAGTGAAAATTTATTTACTCTCATTATTTGTTAAGTTACTCACATCATAATATGTTTTTTAGGTGCCATTATTATTAATTATTGGTGTCACTTGTTAAAACCTAATAATACCTTCAGTAATATCATTAAAATTTGTAAAATTTGTATGACTTTATATAATATTATTTTTATTGAATATTCTTCATTATAATTATAACGCGTAACTAAAATATTTAAAAGTTACATGACTTTCACAATTTAAGTTTTCTTGTACAATTACATGATTTTAATGAATAAGTAAAATAATTATTGCATTTTGTAGTACTTCACAGGCCCGCCCCAATAGTGTAAGGGGCCGGTGCAACCGCACAGGGCCCCTCTTGAAAAGGGCCCCCAAATTTTAGAAATTTATTGAACCTATTTTCATATAGTCTGATTATTTAATTGTTGATGGTCCATTGGTTCGAATTGAACCTTGGTTGCTAAGGTGAGAAAATATGTCCTAACCATTGTGCCAACTTGATTATTTGTTATGTTTTGTGTTATAATTAATAATATTATCTACTATCTAATTAAAAGCATAAGATGCATCAATATGTTATTCTTGAAATAATATAATTAGTTTAGTTACATTACATATTATTTAAATAGTGTGACAAATTAGTTTCTAATTTAATTTTAGATATTGTTAAAAATACAAGATGTATTACTATATTATTCTTTAAATAGTAGAATTCTATTTGTCATTATAATACTTCATTGATATGATTCAAGTCAAAATATTATTATAAGATAAAATGATTTTATTTAATATATTGTTAAAATATTATTGATTATTTATGGATCATGAGGTGCAATTATATACAGTATTATTTTGTAAGCAATATAAGTTATTTATTTATTTAGTAGAATATTACTATAATATTTAAAGTAATAAGATTGTATGTGGATTCTTTGATTATATTATAAAATCTTAGTATAATGTATAATGTAGAATAACGTACTTGTAACATTAAATAACTTTTATTATATAAAGAATAATTTACTAATGTATTTTAGCATTTTATGCTCTTATATACACTTATATAATACTATGATTCAACTCTGTAGTCTGTACTACTTTTATGAACATACTATAAAAAAAAATAGACTTTAGTCTTTTATTGTTCCTTCAAATAGATTTAATGCGTTAAGACTGTATTATTCTAACTGTACCGTAAGACCCGCTAAAGACCCATTTAAAGCGGCTCGTGTCGGACAGGTGCCCGGTTTTTTTTCCTTTTTTTTTTTGTAAAAATGCCCCATTTTTTGTTTTTGCACAGGGCCCCCAAAATGTTAGGACCGGCCCTAGTACTTCATTAAAATGTTATCTTATAATTGAAAGTTACGTTACTTTTTTCATTCAATCCTTTAGGAGTTAGGTCAATTTATTAGATTATTATAATAACAATTATATGTATACTAGGAGTATTTAAATCTTTGATAAATACAATTAAATAATGTTTCTTTGATACATAAAATTGAATAATATTTGGTTAGAGATATATATTACCATATTGATATTAAGTTTAGGAAAATTTTAGAGGTATCTTCACTTAAGAAAAAAATGATTGACTACTATATTATATTTTATGTGAACTTACAAAAATTAATTCTTTATGTCTTGCATAATTGAAATAAGTGCATAATTACTTTTATCTTCTTATGAACATACAAAATATGAACTTACTGATTATATTCATGTATAATAATTGTACAATAAATTGAGAAAAATGAAAAAGCAATATATGTAATTCGCGTATATATACTTTTTTTTTTTTTTTGTAAATTAGCGTTGAGGCGAATATCGAACCCAGACCTTCTGGTCACTGGGAAGAGCCCTTTCCACTAGGCTATTCGATTAACTCTTAAGCATATACTTCTAACAATCTGATTCTTAGATCAGATTCAATACAAAACGAAAAGAAACTAATATAAAACCAAGAACTTTTATTCAAGAAGATGAACTCATAACTGGAGATTTATTCAATGATAATTGATGAAATAAACTTGTGTATGAGCTTTGATACAATGTGAGTATTTATACAAGAGGAATTGTAATCTAATGATCTAGATAAAAAGAACACAAATCGATCTAAACAAACTAACTAATTCGAACCCTAACAACTAACAGCTTCTAACTTCCACATTTCAGTTATTTCCAACGGTCGAGTACACGTGTCTCTTTCTGATTGGCTCCGCGTGTTTTGTTTTAAATGATCAGCCGATCGAACCCTGTTTGTGACACTTGAATTATTCCATGCTTTAATAGCTTGTACCTTCCAGCTTTAAATGCTTGTACCTTGACTGATAGTGTTTCACCCCCCCCTCAAGATGGAGCTTCTTGAAAGGCCATCTTGGAGAGTAATGGTAAACTCATAGAAGCAGGCAATGCCTTAGTCAATCCATCAGCTAGTTGATACTTTGTAGGAATAAACATAGGTTTAAGAAATCCTCTTTTGAAAAGATCTCTTACATAATGACAATCTATTTCTATATGCTTTGTCCTTTCATGATAAACTGGATTTTCGACCATTGAAATAGCTGCTTTGTTATCACAATACACTGAAATTGGCATTTGAACTGCAACTTCTACATCCTTTAATACATAGCTCAGCCATTGGAGTTCACAAGCCAGCATATCAGTGCTCCTATATTCTGCCTCTGCAAATGATCTGGCTACAGTTGCTTGTTTCTTTGATTTCCAAGAGATCAAAGCATTTCCATACAGTACACAATATCCTGTGACAGACTTTCTTGTTAATAGACATTTTGCCCAGTCACTGTCACAGTATGGGTACAAAGCAACAGGGCCAGGTTGAGCAGCATAGAACAAACCATATGTTGAAGTGCCTTTAAGATATCTAACTACATGTAATGCTGCCTGCCATTGAGCCTCAGTGGGAGACTTCATAAATTGGCTCAAATGATGCACACTGAATGTGATATCTGGTCTTGTGAAGTTTAAATATAGCAATCTCCCAACCAATCTCCTGTACACAGAACCATCTGGTTTCCTTTTTATCTTATACACCCACTTGCTTCCTATTGGTTTATGGCCTGGTGGTAGATCTACAATCTCCCAAGTGTCATTGATCTCCAAAGCCTTCAACTCTTCATTCATTGCCTTGATCCATTGAGGCTTGTCTTTGACATGCTTGTAAAGAAAAGGTTCCTTTTCCTGTTCTATGTTAGCCAGAAAAGCAGCATAGGTAGAAGACATATGTTCAATAGGATGAGTTACAATCCTATTAGATATTATTGCATCAGTATAGGCAATAGTCACATAATCACTAAGCCAAGCAGGTGGCTTCTTGTTTCTGGAATTTGTCTTCAACAATGTTGGAGATGTGTCAGCAGATTTTAAAGAAACAGATTTGTCAGAATCAATGAGCTTATATGAAGGCAAATCAAATTTTGGATCAAATGGAAACAAATGCTCATGAAAAGTCACATCTCTGGAAACAAATACTTCAAGAGTATCCAAATTCAACAAGTTATAACCCTTCTGATCAGCAGGATATCCAATGAAAACACTAGCATGAGCCCTAACATCAAATTTGGATTTACTTGGCATCAAATTAACAGCATAACACAAACAACCAAATACTCTAAAATGAGATATATCAGCAATATGATTATACAAAAGCTCATAAGGACTCTTCCCATTATGTAATTGAGCAGAGATCCTATTAATGATATAAGTAGCAGTGAGAACAGCATCCCCCCAGTACTCTTGTGTTAAGTAAGACTGTATCATGAGTATCCTAGCTACTTGTAGGAGATGCTGGTGTTTCCTTTCTATAACCCCATTCTGCTAAGGTGTATAGACACAAGTTCTTTGATGAATCATGCCTTTTTCTGAAATAAACTGCTGGAAATCAGAATTGACAAACTCTCCACCATTGTCTGTCCTAATGACTTGAACACTCTTATTAAACTGCCTTTTTATCCATTGACATAGGTTCTTAAAGGTGTTAAGAGTTTGTGACTTAGATCCCATTAAAATTGTCCATGTACATCTAGTATAATCATCTACCACAGTCAAAAAATACTTTGTGTGTTGTCTAGTATAATGCTGATAAGGACCCCAAACATCCAAATGCAATAAACCAAAAGGTATCACTGAATGAGTAGTTGTATTAGGAAACACATTTCTCTGCTGTTTAGCTAATGGACATACAGGACAGAAATCACAAAGTTTCACTTCAATATTCATATGTTTACACCTGTCTAGCACAGCTTGAGAAAGATGACCTAATCTAAAATGCCAAAGATTGTTCTTGATAACACTAGATTGAACAGAGGTGACAATGTTATTTACAACAGAATGCACAACATTAATAGCAGTAGAATCCAACACATATAGCCCTTTGTACACTTCTGCTACTCCAAGAATCTTGGAAGAATCACATTCCTGCACCACACACTTGTTAGTACTGAATACAACATTCAAACAACCTGTACTATGTTGGAATTATGAGATGTTTGACACGTCATAATTAGTGCCCATTGAACAATTTGATTGTTCGAAGTGATTACTTATTTAAGGTTAAGTTCATACGTATATTATTTGTTTGACAATAATATACGAGCTGGGAATGAATTCGAAATACATTAGGGGTCTTGATGGTTTTACTAGGACCCGCTCATGATTTATATGATAGTAAAATACTTGTCGATATTTTATTAACATATGGCTAATGTTATTTCGATCCTAGAAGGTCACACACAAACAATGCGCTTGATTTTCAATACGATTGAAACTTCCGGGTTAAAAGTGTAAACGTCAAAGAATAAAGGGGAGGAAATTCCAAAGTGGAATTTCCACCCCATTAACCGTCCAAAAATGATGCATAAGAATGCATTTGACTTTTTGAATTCAAATGCACTAATGCTAGTCTTGAATGGGAGCTTGAAAAAGGGGGAGGTTACATATGGATGTTAATGTGATTAACACTATATTAAGACCACATTTGATGACAATGTTTTTCATCCTTTTTGCACACTTTGTAAGACAAAAAAAAAAAAAAAAAAAAAAAAGCAAAAAAATACTCCCTCCTTCCTCTAGTTTTTGGCCGAAAATATACACACAAACCAAGAGAAGAAATCGTTTTTCTCTTGGTTCATTCTTGACATATACGCTTCAAGCTCTAGTTGCTTCAAGGGAGGAATCAATCACGCATTGGTGTGGACTAACTAGAGAGAGGAACGGACGTTGCTCTTCCGCTACGCACTCGATCACGCTTCAAGAGGTATACTCGAAACTCGTAGTTAAATGTGAATTTAGAACTTTGTATTCGATCGTTTATACGTTTTTGTATAATTTGATATGCAAAACATGTATAAAATCCCAACAGTGGCATCATGAGCCCGGTACATATGTTCTAATTCACTTTAAATGTCTTGAAATTTGATTTCATGAATTATAATATCATATGTGTATGTTTTGAACAGTTTTAAGTGCTGTATATATTTTTATAGAATTCTGGAAAAATATTATTCAAACAGTACATTGAATTTTGAGTTCACTGTAATTTTTCTGGAATTGTTTCGATTTGTTAAGTGCTCGAAATAAATGTTTGAAACAGCCATATGTTCATTCGAACGGATTTGATATACCCTTCGTTTGAACAGTTTTAAAGGCTGTATATAATTTTATAAAATTCTGGAAAAATATAAATAAAATATTAGAGTCAATTTCGAGTTTACTGAAATTTTTCTGGAATTTTTTGGATTTCTTAAGTGCTCGAAATTGACATTTGAACAGTCATATGTTCACCCGAACGGATTTGATATACCATTCGGTTGAACAGTGTTTTAACGGCTGTATATATTTTTCTAAAATTCTGAAAAAATATAAATCAAATACTAGAATGATTTTCGAGTCTACTGTAATTTTTCTGGATTTATTTGGATTTATTAAGTGCTCGAAAATGATTTTTGAATAGCCATGTGTTCATCCGAAAAGTTCGGAACACTATTCGGATGAACAGTGTTTTTCGGATGAACAGTGATTCCGATTTCACTGTTCACGAAACACTGTTCACGACTGTTCACATAATTAAAATGGTCCTAAAATTGTTTTGGATTTTGTTTTATTAATTATTGTGAATATTTTGGCTATTCTAGTATTTTGACTTTTGATTGTCAGAAGAAAATTAATTAAATTATTATAACTTGTATGATAATTTGATTAGATTTTAATGTTACAATATTTTAATTAATAGCACTAATATGATTAGTTGTTAATTTTATTTATATTGGTTATAAATAATATTAAATGCTTATTAATTAAAATTAAAGGCCTTAATTAATTATGTAAAACCTATGAGTTATTGATTTGGTTGTTACATTTGATGTACAATTTATTACATATATGTGTTATAATTGTGTGTACCTTATTTGACATCCTTACATGTTTTAATTGACTTAATTCATGTATTATATATATTTTGATATATTGGATGTTTTATTTTCATTGTGAATGAATGTTGGGATAAGTGATATGATCTGGTTTTTGAAATACAGTCTGCGTACTGTCTTTTATATGACGACTTGTGTCAAAAAGAAATATAGCCTGCGTGCTATTTTATGACGACTTGTGTCACTTTTATTTTATTATTTATTACATTGACCTGCGTGTCAATTATTTATCACCACGTGTGATTGTAATCAATAGAAGACGAAGCCACCGAAGGAACTGAAGGAGGACTGAAGACTTAGTTTAGAATTAAGTCTAGTTTTCTTTTCGGTTTTTAGATTATATCACTAATCCCATTTATTTGCGTTATAATTCTTAATTTTCATGCTCATATGATATATATTCTTGCTTGAGTGAATGTATATATGCATGTATGATCATGATTATATATTTATAACTAATCCTACCTTAAGTCAAGTAATTTGCCATACCTGACCCTAAAGTCGGAATAAGACATACGTATGCATGGACCTGCCAGATTGGCAGACATGACATGTCCTATGACTTGATCCCGATGGAATAATCGAATGATTTCCGATTCAGAATCGGGCTTCGATTGTTCATTCTGACTTTCGTCAGTAGGCTCAGGTTACTTGAACAGTGATTCCCATAATCAGATTTGGGCCTGTTGGCAAAAGTTGTCACCAATGCAATCTTGTAAGATTTTTGGTGACACCGAGAATTATGCCCGGCATAAATGGTGATCATTCACCTACTCACATGATTGGTAGTCGAAATGTTGCGTGCTGCCGTTCGATTATTAATTATCTGAGTTCTCGGATACATTGTGTATTTTAGTAGGATTATGAACACATTGTATGAGTTCAAATATTTTGATATTTTGAATTATCACTATGACATGCTTATCTGAGTTATTCATTCGCTTTTTACCGCTGTAGTTATCATGTCTACGAACGATAAAAACTCTAAGTCTCTCCGCTCCGCTTTGGAGAAATGCAAACTTAATGGTGCTAATTTCCATGACTGGGCTCGCAACTTGAGAATTATTCTCAAGTCTGAGAGAACAGATTATGTGCTCACCACCAAACTTCCTGAGGTCGTTCCCACCGATGAGAATGAGTATTATGTCTATGAACAGCACATGAATGATGCTACAGATGTCCAGTGCTTAATGTTGGCCAACATGGAATCGAATCTTCAGATTCAATTCGAAGAGGTCAACGCTTACGATATGTACCGCCAGCTGGAAAATTTGTTCCAGCGGGAGGCACGCAATGAGAGATACGATACTGTTTGTGCTCTTGTTGACTGTAAGCTAGGCAATGGACAGCCAGCAAGTCCCCATGTCATCAAGATGATAGGGCTGGTCGAAAGACTGGCCTCATTGGGGGCACCCGTCTCTAAGGAGATGTCTGTTGATATCATTCTCAGGTCGCTGCCTGATTCCTTCAGTGGTTTTGTGTTGAACTTTAACATGCACCAATATGACAAGACGTTGTCTGAGCTGCATGGTATGATCAACAATGCTGAACAAAACATTAAGAAGGCAAAAGGCACTTCTTCCTCTGTTCTGACCATTCAGAACAAGAAACAGTTCAAGAGGAAGAAAGGTGCCAAAGGCAAGACTAAGGTTGCCCCCCGTGCAACAGCTCCTACTCAAAAGGCATCCAAGAAGGATGCCAAAAGGGAAGACAAGTGTCATTATTGTGGAATAATTGGCCATTGGAAGAGAAACTGCAAGAAGTACCTGGCAGACAAGAAGAGTGGTTTGACCACTACTACTCCGCCAACAGGTATTCATGTTATAACTGATTTACCTTCTGATTCTAATTCTTGGGTGTTAGACACTGGATGTGGTACTCATATTTGTCGAAATATGCAGCACCTGCAGAATAGAAGGAAGCTCACAAGGGATGAAGTGGACCTACGAGTAGGCAATGGTGCAAAAGTTGTAGCTCTTGCTGTAGGAACACTGTCTTTAAATTTACCATCTGGATATTGTATTGTTTTGAATAATGTATTCTATGTTCCTACTTTATGTAGGAACATTATATCAATTTCCTTATTAAATTTGGATGGTTTTTCCGTTACTATTGATAAAAGTGGTTGTTTTATCTCTAAAAATGGAAATGTTTATTGTACTGCATCCCTGCAGAGTGGTCTCTATATCTTGGAAACAAGTGTAGAAACTTATAACATCAGTATGAAAAGGAACAAGCCCAATGACTTGAACCCGACATACTTATGGCATTGCAGACTCGGTCATATAAGTGACAAACGCATTAAAGAGCTCCATGACAATGGAATTCTTACGTCATCTGGTTTTGAATCTTATGACAAATGCGAGTCATGTCTTTTAGGAAAGATGACCAAGTCACCTTTCACTGGTACGAGTGAAAGGGCAAGTGATTTATTGGGAATCATACATACTGATATATGTGGCCCAATGAACACGCCCGCTAGAGGAGGTTTTCCATACTTCATTACCTTCACCGATGACTTCAGCAGATATGGTTACGTATATCTGTTGAAACATAAGAGTGAAGCCTTTGAAAAGTTCAAAGAATTTCAGAAAGAAGTAGAAAACCAACTCGGCAGGACAATCAAGATTCTTCGCTCCGACAGGGGAGGAGAATACTTGAGCCATGACTTCTTGCAACACCTAAGAGAATGTGGTATTGTATCACAACTCACACCTGCTGGTACACCACAACACAATGGTGTCTCCGAAAGGAGAAATCGAACCTTATTAGATATGGTTCGATCAATGATGAGCACATCAGAACTCCCAACTAGTTTTTGGGGTTATGCATTGGAAACTGCCGCTTCCACACTAAACAAATGTCCAACCAAATCAGCACCTAAGACCCCACATGAGATGTGGTTTGGGACTCTTCCCAAACTAGGGTACTTGAGGATTTGGGGATCCGAGGCCTATGTTAAGAAAGTTAACAAAGATAAGCTTGGACCTAAATCCGACAAGTGTTACTTCATTGGTTATCCTAAGGAAACCAAGGGATATTACTTTTATCTCAAACCCGAAAATAAGATTTTCGTGGCTCGTAATGGAACTTTCCTTGAGAAAGAATACATTACAAAGAGATATAAGAGTAATGAGACTCTTGAAATTGTTCAAGAGGGTGATGTAGCAGGTACTAGTACCTTAGCTGAATCACCTCAGGAGGTGGACCCTTCTTATGAAGAAGAGGTTCAACTCGATCCACGGGAAACCGTAGACGAGCCTGCTGATACTCAAAACATCCCTCGGAGATCCGAAAGGTCCCGTCAGGAACCCGATAGATGGTATGGGGAATTTTTCCTGATTGAAAGCGGGGAACCCTCAACTTATGAGGAAGCCATGAAACAACCTGATGCTGATGAATGGCTCCTAGCCATGCAATCCGAGATGGAATCAATGTACCATAACACAGTATGGACATTGATTGATTTGCCGAGGGGTGATAGACCCATCGAATGCAAATGGGTATTTAAACGAAAGCTTGATAAAGATGGAAATGTCCATGTTTATAAGGCTCGACTTGTGGCTAAAGGTTTCAAACAGATTCATGGTATCGACTATGATGAAACTTTTTCTCCAGTCGTTAAGTTTAAATCCATTCGGATTATCTTAGCCATTGCCGCATACTACGATTATGAAATTTGGCAAATGGATGTGAAGACAGCTTTCCTTAACGGGAAACTAGAAGAGGATGTGTACATGACACAACCTCCTGGATTCACAAGCTCGAAAGAGCCTAAGAAAGTATGCAAACTTCAAAGATCTATTTATGGTCTGAAGCAAGCATCTAGGAGTTGGAATCTTCGCTTCAATGAATCAATCAAAGAGTTTGGATTCATTCGATGTGAAGAAGATTCTTGTGTATACAAGAAGGTTAGTGGGAGCAACATTGCATTTGTCGTGCTATATGTAGACGACATTCTTCTCATAGGAAATGACATACCCATGCTTGAATCAGTCAAGGCATGGTTGTGCAAATGTTTCTCTATGAAAGACCTAGGAGAGGCTCAGTACATTCTTGGAATTAAGATCCATAGGGAACGATCTAAGAGACTCATTGGACTGAGTCAAAACACTTATATTGATAAGGTATTACTTAGATTCCATATGGAAAATTCCAAGAAAGGTAATCTCCCTATGAGACATGGCATTTCTATTAGTCGTGCTGACAGTCCCACAGACAGCATCGAAATAGAGAAGATGAACAAGATCCCTTATGCCTCAGCCATAGGATCTATCATGTATGCCATGCTTTGTACACGACCTGACGTTTCTTACGCTTTGAGTGTAACAAGTCGTTATCAATCGTGTCCAGGACAAGAGCACTGGAAGGCCGTAAAGGCCGTTCTTAAGTATTTGAGAAATACTAAAGACATGTGTCTTGTCTATGGGGAAGATAAAGAGTTACAGGTTGTAGGCTACACCGATGCGAGCTTTCAAACCGACAAAGATGATTCTAGATCTCAGTCTGGTTATGTGTTTTGCATCAATGGTGGCGCAGTGTCTTGGTGCAGTAGCAAGCAAGGCACTGTGGCTGATTCTACGACAGAGGCAGAATATGTTGCAGCATCTGAAGCTGCAAAGGAAGCATGCTGGATCAAGAAGTTTGTGAGTGAGCTTGGTGTTGTACCTAGCATTGACGAGCCAGTAGTGTTATACTGTGATAACACTGGTGCAATTGCTCAAGCCAAGGAACCAAGATCACATCACCGCTCCAAGCATGTGCTCAGAAAGTATCACATCATTCGTGACATCACGGAACGAGGCGATGTGAGTGTATGCAAGATACATACAGACGATAACCTGGCCGACCCATTGACCAAACCTTTGCCTCAGAGCAAACATGACAAGCACGTATCTGGTGCAGGACTTAGATATATGCTTGAATGGCGTTAGGTTTAGTGGGAGCTGTATTGTCTGTATTTTGTCATAGTTTAGTCCTGATAAGATTATGTTGAATAATTGATTCAAATATATGTATGTTTATTTTCAGTTTTACTATCTTTCATACATATATCTTTATTTTGATTCCATTGTTATCCATGGCTTCTAGAGAGGTCTTTGGGGTTGAGGATCCCAAATGAGAAACCCTCTACTAAGCCTAGAAGCAAGGGGATAACTTATCTCTGATCAAATGTTCACTGATTGGAATCGAACATTGTAATGATCAGCATGCACATGATTGTCTTGGTCACGTTTCTTAGACAAGAAAGGGAGTAAGTGTACTCTAGTCATGTACATGGGTATATATCTTGGAACTAGTCCAAGCTATGATACTGGATTCGACCGCCATGAGAACTTAGAAGATGACATATCTGTGTCCTAAGTGTTTCTCATCGAACTTATGTTAAATGGTGATTCTTAGACCTGTATGGCAGGAATGCGTTAGCATGAGACTTGCGTGTCTTGACTATGTAAATCGTCTCCTGTAGAAGGGAGGCTATAAAGGCATATGTTGGGCATACTTGGAACATGTTGGTACATTGGTTGTACATCAGAGGGGATTCGCACAAATCGGTTATGTCGATTGATTCATAAAATCTCGGTAGATTAATGGTGATTAAGATGGCCATCTCCAGTAGCAGTACTGGGTATCACATTAATTCTATGTATCCGAGACAGTACAGGTGCAAGAGTATGGTGACACATATCTTACCATAGCTTGACTGTGAGAATCGCGATGCGAAAGAATCACTTCACAAGTAATCGTCCAAGGGCAAGTGGGAGTGTTGGAATTATGAGATGTTTGACACGTCATAATTAGTGCCCATTGAACAATTTGATTGTTCGAAGTGATTACTTATTTAAGGTTAAGTTCATACGTATATTATTTGTTTGACAATAATATACGAGCTGGGAATGAATTCGAAATACATTAGGGGTCTTGATGGTTTTACTAGGACCCGCTCATGATTTATATGATAGTAAAATACTTGTCGATATTTTATTAACATATGGCTAATGTTATTTCGATCCTAGGAGGTCACACACAAACAATGCGCTTGATTTTCAATACGATTGAAACTTCCGGGTTAAAAGTGTAAACGTCAAAGAATAAAGGGGAGGAAATTCCAAAGTGGAATTTCCACCCCATTAACCGTCCAAAAATGATGCATAAGAATGCATTTGACTTTTTGAATTCAAATGCACTAATGCTAGTCTTGAATGGGAGCTTGAAAAAGGGGGAGGTTACATATGGATGTTAATGTGATTAACACTATATTAAGACCACATTTGATGACAATGTTTTTCATCCTTTTTGCACACTTTGTAAGACAAAAAAAAAAAAAAAAAAAAAGCAAAAAAATACTCCCTCCTTCCTCTAGTTTTTGGCCGAAAATATACACACAAACCAAGAGAAGAAATCGTTTTTCTCTTGGTTCATTCTTGACATATACGCTTCAAGCTCTAGTTGCTTCAAGGGAGGAATCAATCACGCATTGGTGTGGACTAACTAGAGAGAGGAACGGACGTTGCTCTTCCGCTACGCACTCGATCACGCTTCAAGAGGTATACTCGAAACTCGTAGTTAAATGTGAATTTAGAACTTTGTATTCGATCGTTTATACGTTTTTGTATAATTTGATATGCAAAACATGTATAAAATCCCAACATACTAAGCAACTTATGCACAGATATTAGGTTAAACTTGAAGGAAGGAATGTATAAACAATCCCTTAAAACTAATTCATCAGACAATCTTATATTTCCAGCATATGTGTCAGTTTTAGAATTGTGATCTGGTAAACTAACAGTGATGTCATGAGATAACCTATGAATACTAGTAAACTTGGATAAATCATGACACATATGTGCAGTTGCACCACTGTCAATTATCCAAAAACCACCTTTCTGAAACTTATCAAAACAGCTAATACCTGCCATGTGATCAAACTCATTGATATCCATAGCTTGTGCCATATTCACATCAGCTTGAAGATTATTCCCAGTAGCAATGGAATCAAAGTTCTTGATCACTTTCCCAATTTCCTGATGAATTAATTGAATCATGGACTGCAAGCCTGCAGAATTCTGCAATCCTTCATCAGCATAACCTATTGAATTGTCCATTTCTTGAACAGCATTGGCCCTTTCTTTTCCTCTGAGATCTTTATTTCCTGGCCACCAATCTGGAAAACCTTTCAGCTTGAAACAATCCTTTTTGAAATGACCTTTCTTACCACAGAAATCACACTTGTACTGACTCTTGTCTTCTTTGACAGAGCCTTGTGCCTTGGGTGCAAAGTTCTGCTGTGGTTTAAAATTCTGTGTAAAATTCCTAGTAGGAGGAACACCTTTAGCAAAAGCTTGCATAGCTAATACTCCTGATCCCAAACCTTGCAACCTTCTTTGTTTTTCTGTGTTATTCACCATTCCATATGCCTTAGCAAACACAGGTAATGGATCCATAAGCAATATCTGGCTTCTCTGAGGTTCATAATCCTCATTGAGCCCCATAAGGAAAGACATCATCTTCTCTATTTCATAATCACCTGGCCTCATACCAGGCTTAGTACATGTGAGTTCTTCCCACAAGCTCTTAATTTTGTTATAGAACACAGTGACAAAATCTTTGCCTTGTTTTATTGAGTATATTGATCTCATGATCTCATACAACCTTGGACCTACATAGCTCCCATACTGCTGTTTCAGCTCTTCCCACAACAAGAAAGCATCAGAAGTGTAAGCAAAACCATTTGCCAGTTCAGTTGTCATTGCATTTCTTATCCAAGAAACCGGAGTTGCATTTACTTTCACCCATTGCTCATAGTCTACATAATCCTCTTCTGGAATTACATAAACTCCATTAATAAAACTCATTTTCCCTCTTGCTTGGAGAGCAGTGATCATTGATCTACTCCAAGTCTGATAGTTGTATTCAGTCAGCAATTCTTTCACAAGAACCAAGCTGGAATGATCTGAGCTATGGAGGAATAATGGATTATCCATTTTGTACCTCGACCCTTCAAGATCAGCCCCTGCTACATTTGGGTTGTTTTTCATTTCTGAAAGTTTCGACCTTCTTCTCGTATAGTATAACAATCTGGGGTTGTTCAGCATATCAAACCTGCTCTGATACCATCTAACAATCTGATTCTTAGATCAGATTCAATACAAAACGAAAAGAAACTAATATAAAACCAAGAACTTTTATTCAAGAAGATGAACTCATAACTGGAGATTTATTCAATGATAATTGATGAAATAAACTTGTGTATGAGCTTTGATACAATGTGAGTATTTATACAAGAGGAATTGTAATCTAATGATCTAGATAAAAGAACACAAATCGATCTAAACAAACTAACTAATTCGAACCCTAACAACTAACAGCTTCTAACTTCCACATTTCAGTTATTTCCAACAGTCGAGTACACGTGTCTCTTTCTGATTGGCTCCGCGTGTTTTGTTTTAAGTGATCAGCCGATCGAACCCTGTTTGTGACACTTGAATTATTCCATGCTTTAACAGGTTGTACCTTCTAGCTTTAAATGCTTGTACCTTGACTGATAGTGTTTCAATACTTAGGTATAGTAAATGCGTTATGGGGTAAAAAATTAATATTAGTACATATATCCTTCTTAAGCATTCTTTTGGTATGAAGTATATTATTTACAAAAATGAATACTAGAGGGTGTCCAAAAGTAAAGCAAATAAATAATAAAGATCAACACAGTTGAAATTATATTTACATAACGTCTAAATGTATGTTATACGTTATATAGTTATATGGTTGTATAATGTCTAAATTCAAATTTTGAACCTTTCTTCTAACCTTTTTGTGAAATTGAAATTCATAAATGTTGATTTGTTTTGTTGGCTAACTAGCTATCGTAAGTGAATGTTGAATGTACTATTAAAAGATCATGACACGATTCTTACAAAGGTGATCATAACCAACAATTACAATAATGGATGAAACATATTACAATAATTTTGAAGAAAATGAAATAAAAAGGTTAAAAGGAAAATAATTACAAATTCAGTTTTTTTTTTCCAACTAAAGTTAAGAAAATAATTCCAAACAACAGTGTGAATATAATATTTAATATACTCTTATTTCCAAACAATGATAGTAGTGTATTTAATGTCTTAAACTTTGCAAAATAAATATCATAATCATTAAATAAGACTAATCATATCGTCAATATTGGTTAGATAAAAGAAGAACAATGTCTTAACAAAAACTTGGTTATTATTTGTTTGAGAAATATAAACTTTATTTCAATCATGAAAATTATTTCACTACTAAAAGACGATAAACTTTCAAATACTTATTAATTTATAAGTTTGATCTTAAAATTATACACAAAATCTAGTAAAATATTTATAAATAATTATCACGTGCAACATATGTCTTAAATTACTTGTCTCAGTATAAGAATGAAAGTTGAAAATTATTGTAATATAAACTAGAAAAAAAGAACAATACATTCTAATGACAACTTGCACAACATTCTCATGTCTATAACATTATAATCCACAAAATACTTTATCTATTGAATAAAAATTAATATATGGCATTTGTTTATAGTGACAACTTGCAACATTTACAAAATCTTAAGAACCGCCAATTCTTTTATAGAAATTAGATTATTAAAAATTAATTTATACTGAAATTATCGATGAAGTGAGTTTTGAACCAAGAGTCCAAGATCTTCTGGTCACTAAGAAGAACATTTTCATCCACTAGGCTATTCAATGAAGTATTTGATAAGATAAAACTAGATTGTATAACCATTACTATTAGTATTTATTTATATTTAATATAATTGATTAGTTTAATGAATTTATTATGAAATTAATTTAAATTAACTTTAAATTATCAATAATTGTATATTCTAATTCGAAACAATCACACATAATCATTAAACCACAATAGGAAATAAAAAAATGTAATTCATCAACAATATCCAAAAAAGGAAAAATATCTCCCAACAACTATGAATAAATTTTCCAACCCTTTTTTATTTTATTAAACGGTCGAGCAAACGTCTTATTCAGTCCATTTTACAAATTATTAATAAATCTATCTTTCACTATCACTCATCATCCAACAAGCAAAAAGTAATATAAATAGAGAGAATCTTTTGTTTTCTAAATAAAATAATCATATAATCAATCAAGTACAAAGCCTCATAAAGTACAATAGATAGCTAGAATCTTGATAAAGCTTATTTATAAGGCAAATTGTATAAGAATAGGTTCAATTGTGCTAGCAATATAAAATGTGTGTCTTGAAATATGTGGTACCTATTTTCCATCTGGGAATTTACGAGGAGGTAAATCGCGGGATATGCGTGAGATGATCAGCGGACTTGAGGGTATCCGCTAATCACTTCCACATCAGATCCCGCCTTATAGAAAACTCGAACCCATGGGATGCAGAAGAGGTTAGACGTGATGCTACTCACCCCAAACTCTTTACATAGTAGATGGGCTCGGGCACATAACACCTATACTCCTATCCCACCCGACCACCCACCCCCACCCCCACCCCCACCCCCACACCCACAAAGAATTAGTTAGAATCATTTCGCAAAACCTCGTTTTCTTCCTCCTTCCATCTTCCACCACCACCACCACCACCACCATGAACCTCCCTCTCAATACCCCAACCCCCCCTCTGCCCACATTCTCTTCATCCCTCAACCCAACCTCCCTTAACGGGTCCCACCACCTCCTCCTCCCCGTCCACCACCACCAGAAACCCATCCGTGGAGTGAGTATATGCTGCTCAGCTGCTACTAACCATGTTCTTGAAAATAAACAGCAAATTGGGTTTACTGAAAATGGGGTCAACCGAATCGAGTCGTTGAGTCAAGTCTCTGGTGTGTTGGGTTGCCAATGGGGTGATGAAGGGAAGGGGAAACTTGTTGATGTTCTAGCTAACCATTTCGATATTGTTGCTCGTTGTCAGGTATATCGAAATTCGACCCTTGTTATTGCAAGAACCAAACCCAGGTCTCATTTTTGCGAGTAATAATTTGGGAGTATTATTTGTTGCAAGCCTCGATCTTGAGTCTCATTATTGCCATTACTACATTGTTATTATATGATGGAACTTGGATATCATTATGCATTTATGCTAGTAATATATTTGCGGTATAATGATATGATCTCTGTATTCAAATACTCGAATTTGGTCTCATTAGATTCGAGGTTTGTTATTTCAAGACCTGAACCTGGGTCTTGTTATTGCGAGCATTGCATGTGGTATATAAAACTTTGGTAAACTTTGGTTGTTTCATGTTTGTCATTGCAAGACCGAACTTGATTCTGGTTATTGCAGAGTACTATATGTGTGGGGTATAAAAAATACGATATTTGTTATCGGAAGACTGTGAACCCAGGCCTTGCGAGTATTACATGTGGTATACAGAATCGCGGGGTGGGGGGGTGGGGGTGGGATCTTGTTATTGCGAGTAATACAAGTGGTATATACAAATTCAATCTTTGTTATTGCAAGACTTGAACTTGGGTCTCATTATGTATTTAATTCATGTGGTACATACAAGTTGATCTTTTGTTATTGTAATTAATACAAGTGGTTTACAAAGTTGTGATCCTTGTTATTGCAAGATCGAACTTGGATCTCATTTTTGCCAGCATAAATTCGCTTTTTGCTACTCGAATCTGGGTCTCTGTATTACGTGTATTACATGTTGTAAATTAAACTCGGCCTTTGTTACTGCAAGACTCCAACCAGGTCGGGTATTGCAAGCAACGCATGTGATATATATGGGTATCTGTATGTTTGTGGGTTTCTAGTTTATTTAGTTGAAGTTTCAATCTTTAATAATTAGTACTATAAGTTTTTTATTACATGTATATGGGTGATTGAATTATGATGTTCTTGCATAATGAAATCATCGAATGGGAGTTTACTTGTACTCTGCCTTCAATTCTGCAAATGTTTAGAGTATGCATTATTTTTATTATAATAAATGTATATCGGTATGTGCGTACATAAGTAAATTTTGCATCAGTTCATGAATAATGTAATGCAGGGGTAGAGGTTGTCACATTGCCAAGATATTGTAATCCCTCCACCTTATAAAGATTGTCCTTTATGGAATTTTGGCTTTTTCAGTTTTGAACTTAAGTATTTCTATATATGTTGTATGGTATTTGGTGCAAAAAGAAAATCATATGTTAGTATTTTCAATAAATAATTTACTAACAAGATAATTGTGATTCAAATTGAAGTTATGTGTGTAACCAATGAAGGCTTCAATCATTTTGTGATGGAATATATTATTTTGTTTTGGTTATTAAAGAGTAAATGTTTCTTCTACTTTTCTTTTGTTGATTAGCATATGCTCATACAAAAGAAATATCAGGTCACATCGAGACATTCAATGTGATTGCTAACAATTTTAGCATATTCATAATTCAGTTATGTTAACAAATTTAGCATATTTATTAGGAGTATGAAACTGAAAAGGAGGCAGTCATTTTATTGAAGTATATGTTATATGTCTAACTTAAATGTATATCTCTTTGTGGTGCCATCTGTGATGGCACTTCTGAGGTTGTCTTTTTCATTAATCGTTTTGGCCTAGTCTTGAGACCTCTGTCCTGGCAGTTAACATAGATTTACTTTTTCGATACCCTTAATAGTATTTTTTTTACGCCTCTTAAGAAATTTGCCAAAACTTCTGTCAGGGTGGAGCTAATGCTGGACACACTATTTACAACTCAGAGGGTAAGAAGTTTGCTCTTCACCTGGTTCCTTCTGGGATTCTCAATGAGGACACAATGTGTGTGATTGGTAATGGAGTTGTAGTGAATCTGCCTGGGCTCTTTAAAGAAATTGATGGTCTTGAAGCTAATGGAGTATCCTGCAAAGGAAGGATTTTGTTATCTGATCGTGCTCACTTGCTGTTTGATCTTCATCAAGAAGTTGATGGGCTTAGGGAAGAAGAACTTAGCAAATCCTTTATTGGGACTACAAAGAGGGGAATTGGACCGTGTTATTCTAGCAAGGTTATCAGAAATGGCATACGGGTTAGTGACTTGAGGCATATGGATACTTTCCCGGAGAAGCTTGATGTGTTGTTGTCAGATGCAGCTTCAAGGTTTCCTGGTTTTAACTATACCCCTAACTTGCTAAAGGAAGAAGTAGAAAGGTATAAAAGATATGCTGAGAGATTGGAACCCTTCATCATCGACACTGTGCACTTCTTGAATGAGTCTATTCTTGAGAAAAAGAAGATTCTGGTAGAAGGTGGTCAAGCTACCATGTTGGATATAGATTTTGGGACTTATCCCTTTGTGACTTCTTCTAGTCCTTCAGCAGGCGGAATTTGCACTGGTCTTGGCATTGCTCCTAGAGTAGTTGGTGATCTTATTGGAGTGGTAAGCGAATTATTCTCTTTCCTTTCGATGATATAAATTTTTATATAGTTACCGTCTCTTTTCCTTTCTTACAAGACAATATTAACACTTATCTTGTTAGTTTCATGTCATCTACACATGTAATCCAAAAAAAAGAATCCACATTGAACAGGTTCTCGGGACCAATGACCTACTGTAAATGCTCAAAGTTCTAGTATATAAGGATATTCTTAAAGCTTTGTATCATAAGGAACAGTGGAACTCTTTCCTTTCTGTGACTTCGTCTTCAGTTTTGTTTCCTCTTTATATCGTAACGATTCTGCTGTAGTTAATTTTTACTCATCTTATGTTGAAGCCCTTTACATCAAGTCCTTGCATTTGCATGTTGATCAATTCTTGAACGTTAAGGTGAGGTTCTGAACTTCTGATATTCATTTATTTATAGGTGAAAGCATATACGACAAGGGTTGGTTCAGGTCCTTTTCCTACAGAAATGTTGGGTAAAGATGGTGACCTCCTTAGATCTGCCGGGCAGGAGTTTGGCACTACAACTGGCCGACCTCGTCGCTGTGGCTGGCTTGATATAGTTGCATTGAGATACTGCTGTCAGATAAATGGCTTCTCTTCATTGAATCTCACCAAACTTGATGTCCTGTCAGATTTACGTGAAGTTCAGTTGGGTGTTTCCTACAAGCTCGCTGATGGTACACCAATCAACTCTTTTCCTGCAGATCTTAGTACTCTTGAGCAAATCAAGGCAAGCCTTTTTCTTTCACCTTATAATTTCTGATCTCAATTTCTATTATTTTGTAACCGTCGCATCAGAATATCAATAAGTTGCACTAATAGTGAACATGTCATTGTATCATATTATAGCTAAGGTGAGGGTTTTAAAATCTCCAAAAGGGAGCTCGCTACAATTTAGTTTAAATGGTGTTAGTTTCAGTTTCTAGTTTTTGAGAAATGAAGTTCGATTAGCTCAGAGAAATTTAGCAAATGGAAATAATCACTCTTCTGTGTCAACTTGTTGAACCGCTATCTATTGCTCGATTAACTTTTCTAATAAGATAACAGAGATAAAATATAGATGATTAATCGTTGTGCAATATAGATACGATATGAAATAGTTGACTGAGAACTTATAATACCAATGCTTCTTATATGTATATACATTACAGGTGAACTACGAAGTTATGCCTGGGTGGCAGACTGATATATCTTCTATAAGAAAGTACTCTGATTTACCAAAAGCCGCATGTCAATACATAGCAAGGATAGAAGAACTCGTTGGTGTGCCAGTCAATTATATCGGTATTGGACCTGGACGAGATGCCCTTATATACAAATGATGTTGTCACAAAATTTTCCTGAATTTTCAGAAGGTATCGAAATTCCAATATGACTAAGATTGTACACCCCATATCGGTAGACTTTTTTATGCCTGTATGCAGGCTTGTAGTTTTGTATGGTTTACAAGTTACAACTGATTTGAAGTAGATGCTGATCTGATTAATTCAGAGGCTCTATAACAATAAGAGATCGTTGTAGGTACATGTTTTGTCGAAAAGTGATTCAAGATCGATCACTTCTACAACTACAGATTGTTTAGATATTATTGTTACTGATTTCCATGGCTTGTGTTCATACTTATTCTCCCTTCGTTCTCTGTTCTTCGTTCTTCATTACTTGCAGTTTTAGCTTAAACTTATCCTTCTTTTTAGTTCTCGTTATTACTACGAATGTCGTGGATTTAGTTCAAATCGGAAAAACCAACTGATTTGGTTCAAATTGAAAAAAAAAAACCGATGAACTGAACTGAATTTTTATTAATTTGGTTGGAAACAAATGAAACACTGGCATGAGGAAATCATATAATGTTGCACAAATGAAAGGATAAAGGTACAACTTGATAACTTCCGTCCTTTTTCAACAGGTTGTTTAGCAATAAGTTACTTTAGTAAGGTTATAGAAAGTATTATTATTTTGTACTCATTTTGTAGGAGTTCATAAAGTTGTGAACTAAAAAGTCAACTACTTTATTAGGATAAAATAAGAAAGGTGGTCAAAAAAACACATTGAATACTTAAACATCATGTTAAAAAGATACGAGAACTTTAGTCTAAATACCAAGTTAAAAAAAACAGGGAGTATGAGGTTGCACTCGATGGAAGCTATATGATGCATTTGATGCTTGTGGTTGAAATCAATGCGACATTATTTTAGTTTTAAGTCATGAATTTATAATGTTTTTATTGCTATAAAATCGAAAGATCACGATCGAACCCGTTTAGCACAAAAACTGATATTAACCGAACTAATTGTCAATTGAAAATGGTTCGTGTATTGAAAAATTTATAGAATTGGATTCACACACAAAAGTCGGAAAGAACATATTAAACAGAAAGCATCTCTAGATATTGAAATTAAATAATAATAAAAGATGTAATAGATTATTAATTAAGGGTGTATTGTGGCAAAAAAATACTTCTCTCTCAATATTTCTTGAGAAAAACTCTCTAGAAAAATTCATCTGTGATCTTTTCATCCTTGAATTTTATTCTAGTTTAATCCAAATATGTTTTGATTTCTACACTATTTTTTTTGGATTTCTATAATTACTCTTTCCATTATGGAATCAGATATTATTCGTAATTTATTAAATTGTTCACTTAATGAAAGTAGAGGCACAACCCATAGAACTTATTGATTCAGATTTACAGGATGGTTTGGCAGATTGTGCCATCAGTGCTTATGTAAATGTCTTACAGGGATTCTATAAAACAATGTCCAAAGCATGAAATTGTCATGGCATACGATTATCTCGTATCTCCGACACAATTCTTCAAGTGTTCTTTCCTAATGCCAAGGACAAACAACGCATATCTACTCAAGGTCCTTGGTGTTTTGAAAATAATTTATTCATGGTTGATTGGAAGAGAGGTTTGAATCCTTTAACTATTTCGTTTGATTCATGTTGTTATTAGGTTCAAGTTAGCGATCTTCCTCAAGAACATTTCACAAAGGATATCGGTGGATTGAAATGGTGTATATGCATATGGTTCGTATGACATTTTCGGAATCAAGTGAGTCGAGGAGAAGCCCTGAGATCTCACATTGACCTTTCGAAATCACTTTCACCTCACATGGGGGCTTTGAAGTCTGGTGAAATTTTAGAGAATAGGAATTCTATTCTTGTAGAGGGGATTATATAGGCTTAGTGTGGTCTTAGGGCTGCTGTTTTAATTGGGCTATGTCCGGTTGTGGACTGATTCGTAGTTGGACAGACTTATTTTGGTCCATTACTACTAGTTGGTCTATTTATTGTATTTTCCAACTCTTTTTATTAATCTCATCACTTATTTACAAAAAAAAAAAAAAAAAATTAAAGGTGTATTGTGTACATGTCAAGTTAAATACCTCCTCAGTTAGTGATGACTGATGAGAGTGTAAGTGTGTAAATGTGTAGGATGACTAGTAAAAAAAATAAATAAAATAGGGTTAATGGCATATGCGATCACTAATGTTTCATAACATTCATGTTTTATTTTGTCCTTTTTGATCACTGATATTTTGATATCATATCTCATTTGGTTTGTGGGTTGACTTTTTCATTTTACACAATTTTTTACTAAATAAAGCCTTAACTAAAAGGGGTAAATTTGACAATTAACGTAAAAATCATTTTTAAGTCAATCAAAATCAAACAACATACTCTCTTTCCCCAAATTAGAATTATAACATATTAAAACAAAAATTCTAAATATTCTTCTTTTAATTTGATTCATAATCTCGGTCAGATCCTATTCCTTCGCAATAATGCTTATGTAGTTCCAGGATGATTTCACCAGCAGCTTTATCCTACTGATCCGAATCTTAACCTCTTCTCTCTGCTTTTCGTTGATCAAGCTGATGTAATGTGTTGTAATTGCATCAGTAGCCAACTGTGTTGATGGGTCAGATTTTGCAAATTGATTATCAAATTGAAACAAGAATATTTAGGGTTCTTATTTTAATATGTTTCAATTTGAGGGATTTTAATTTGGGGGAAAAGAGCATGTTGTTTGATTTTGATTGAATTAAAAAAATGATTTTTAAGTTAATTGTCAAATTTACCCTTTCTAATTAATCTTTGTTTGATCAAAAAATGTGTTTAATGAAAAAGTCAACGCACGAAACTAAATGAGATATGATATCAAAAAACAGTGATCAAAAAGGACAAAATGAAACATGAGTGATCGAATGGTGAACGTAATCGAATGTGCCATTAACCCAATAAAATAACTATATCCTTATTCAATTTTCTATCATGTGTTATGAAGGAATCCTTTGTTTTTTTTAATAAATTATATTCAGAATTACGGACGAACCATATTCATAACGAGAGCTCCTAAACATAATGACTCTTTATAAAAAGCCTTAAACATGATATTAAGATTTATACTTTCATCATCCATTTTTCTAAGAACCATTTACTTTTGCACAAAGTTTAGAAAAAATTTGAATTCATCTCATGAACTTGACTTTTCCTCCACTTTTTCTTTCCTTATTTGGTTGAATGAAATCACAAAAAGGAATTTCTATTTTAGCCAAAATGGCCTTAAATTAAGGGATGGAGGCCGTATGTGATATGATCTAGGAAAATGGATTGTGATGAGAAGAGAAAGTCTATGTTAAAGTTAGGCAGATCAGGGTTGGGAAAGGGTAGGGGTGGGATGTGAGGAAGGAGGGGTTGTTTTGTAATTATTTAGTAATTAAAGTGATTTTCTTTTATTGTAAGTATTATAAGAGATCTCCACATATAAATTTATCTAAAAATATGTATTACAAATCTAAATTATCGTGTAATTTCTTTTTTTAACATCTCTTTAAATCAATTTATATATATTGTAGTGTTTCAAAAGGAATTCAGGAGCAGTCCTGAAAAGAAAAATAGTATAAGGGGTACCCCAGAATAGATAAAGTGTTCAGGGGGACGCCGGAAAAGATGCGATAGTTCAGGGAGCACATAGAAAATTAACCAATAGTATAGGGGGCAAACGGCTAAAAAACCTTAAATGTATAACAAAAGAATAATGATAATGTGTTATTTCTGGGATTCTGAACAATTCGCACATTGAAACATAAATAAAAGGGATAAAATTATTATTCTACCACTAATCGGAACTTCCTTCAAACTCCAACAGTTACAAAATAAAGGGAGAAGTTAAACACATAAAAACATAGTGTATAGTGCCTGATTGAATTGTTAATCACACACCCAAACATAGCTTAAAAAGCATTTATTTTAGAAGAGAAAATACTATCTCGTTCCCCTACTTGTAGTTGTAGTGTATTCGATAATTTCATCTTTTATATTGTTGATTCCGCCTGCCGTATTTCACTCTTTTATAGAGTCCGGATTCGGTGTATCAATAATTCGGTGCACCCGGTGCATCGGGTACCCATTTAAAGGTTTTACGTGGGTACTGTACCCACTTGAAACTTCATCATTGGTACTTGTACCCAAATTGTACTATAACAATGGTACAATACCACATATTTATTTTGGATTGATAAATATGTGGTATTGTACCATTGTTATAGTATAATTTGGGTACAAGTGCCAATGATGAAGTTTCAAGTGGGTACAGTACCCACGTGAAACCTTTAAATGGGTACCTGATGCACCTGATGCATGGAAGTATTGATGCACCCAATCTTTTCACTCTTTTATATACTACGAGATTTCACTTGAAAAATAAAATGTTCTACACTAACACATTCTGAACCATAATCATGGGTTCCAAACTTCCAATGAACAAAGCCTTGTCTCACTTACCAATGAGACGCTATTAGTTATTATTACACAAAAAAAATCATTTCTATACACTAATATAATTAGATCCTCTCTCATAAACAAATTCGAAATTTACAACTTCAAATAAGATCGGTTCATGAGTGACATCCTTTTCTAAAATGATTGAGACCCGAGTTACATGAAAAGACGAGACTAATACCTTATACTCTAGTTGTTTATCAGATGCGCCATGTTCGGGACGAGTGAGATCCTTTTCTCTCATATACCAAAATAGTAATGGCACTCCATATAAACCCCAAAATCTCATCATTCAGCTTTCAGTCTAATAGCCAACTCATCAAAAGAAATGAAGAAGACCAATAATTCTTCATCTTCTTCTTTCAATTCAAACAATTTCAGCAATAATAATACTAAAATGAGTCTCGACCAATTTGTTTCGACCATGGCCCCTTTACTCGACTTGGAAAAGGTACATAAGCGGAATCAGTATATTTATCAAAATGTAGCTGGCCAACAATGTTTTTTTCGAAAAATCGCATTATAAAATTTTATTTTTCAATAGAAGAAGTTTATTTTTTAGATATAGTTGGTATAATAAACGAATAACTTGTGCTTCGTTCGCTCCTAAAAGATCGTCTAGTTTTGAATTGAGATGACTGTTGATTTTGTATTATGTTTATTTTTATGTTGTGGAAAATTTGTCGAGAGATAGTATTTTTAGATATAACTTAGTATTGATATGATAATTTTTGTCCAATTCTAATTCTAAGTTGTTAATTTTGATCATTAACAAATAAAATGGACTGTACTTTAGAGATGGAGGTGGTATTTTTTAATTTAGTTTACGAAGTTAGGTGTGTCGATTAGGATTGCGATGTTTCTTAATTTTGTTGTTAAAATCAAGGTGGACAATATTTTTGGGAGAGTATGATTTTGTTCTGAAATTTGTTAGGACTATGTTTCTCGCAAATGTAGTTGGCGAATTGTTTTGGGGTTCAAATGTTGAGGATGTATAAACTATTGTGGTGCCAATGTACTTGTTTAATTCAATTTGAAATATGTAGACATTATTAACTAACTAGTATTTTGGGCTTGTTGCTATCTGTTTTGGAAAAATTGTAGTTGCTGCGTAAGATTGAGCTTACTCGAAATGTTATTGTTGAGTTAGGAAGCCGAGATTTTGGCTTCAAGAAGTTCTGCTGAAACGAGGAGTTTGGATTCTGCTGAAAAGAAAGGATCCACTATTCTCAGTTTGAAGTGTGTCGATGTTCAGGTAGATCTGTTGGTGGTGTTATAGTCTGGTTGTAGTGATATTTTGTAATCCCTTATTAACTTCGAAGACATACATAGCTGAGCCATCATTTTTACTCTCATCTTTGGGACAGACAGGACTACTTGGGAAAACGCTTCTCGAGTTTCAGTCTAATAAAGGAGATGTACTTCCTCCTCACAAGGTTTAGTCTTTATCGACCCCTTTTTTTAATCTTTATGGAGCAGTGTAGATGAAGATTGAGTAGCTCCAAACATAACATATGCATAACAGCTTTCGTTACTTCTATCCTCAATTGAGTTTAGAATCATTTTATTTTCCATATTTCTTAGTTCAAAATAATAAAAGAACCACAAAAGTAGATTCAGGAGAAATTTGATATGCTGAAATAAACCTTAAAAAGAACGTCAACCCATATCCTTACTGTTTTGCTTGTTCCATTAATTATTACCATAAAATTGATCTTGCAGTTTGGAACTCACGATGTAGTTGTACTGAAACCGAACAAGGGTGATTTGGGCTCTCCCCCTCTTGGACAAGGAGTTGTTTACCGTATAAAGGTATTTTGACTTCAGAAATCTAAATTTATCTACCACCAAAAGAGAACCATTATGCAGGTACATCTATATAGTCTCCCTCTGGTACTTTAAAATTGGCATTCTGCTCAATAGGACTCATCAATCACTGTTGCTTTCGACGATGTTCCAGAAGAAGGACTAAACAGCCCTCTGCGCCTAGAAAAGATGGCGAATGAGGTAACATGTGTTTCTTTTTCATTGTTTTGGTTATACAGCCGAGTTCTCTGGATTTTGTTCCGGTTATTCGCTTAGAAGTAATAATAATAATCTTATTCTTGCATTAATATTAGGGCTGTTTTTCACAATGTCGGAGTACAGTATATGTACTCACTTATTTGTAGAACTTCTTCTGTGAGGATTGAGTACTTGATGTATGAGTTCTAGAAACACTACAATTTATAATGGCAGAAATTGTTAGTTTTACATAATATGTTGCTTGAATAGGTGACTTATCGCCGAATGAAAGACACGTTGATTGAATTGAGTAAAGGCGTGCATAAAGGTCCTGCTGCTGACTTGGTTCCTGTGCTGTTTGGGGAGAGACAACCTACAATGGCAAAAAAGGATGCCAAGTTCACTCTTATTAATCAAAACCTTGACCACTCTCAGGTAATCAAGATTTTTCTTTTTCCATTTCTTTTTTCAGGACTTGTGGTCTGTACCACTGACGAAAAGTAAAATGGTGTGTCTAGTCATGTGAAAATTTTCTATAATGACATGAGTGCTTTTGGTTCATGAAACCATACAAAATACACATAATTTAGGGATTCACATATATGGTCTCAGCCTCAAAATGATTGTTCCCTATAAACAGGACGCATGTTATTACTCATGTCCTGTATATTCATTTAATTAAATAGATGTAACAGTAGTTGTGTCTTTAGTTACTGGAAATCATCTAGGTCTCTTAGTTTTTTCTTTAATGAAGTAACTAAATCATAGTGTGCTCTTTGCTTTTAAGAAAGATGCCATTTCAAAGGCCTTGTCCTCCAAGGATGTGTTCTTACTCCACGGGCCTCCTGGCACTGGAAAGACCACGACTGTTGTGGAGATTATCTTGCAGGAAGTAAAACGTGGGTCAAAGATTCTTGCTTGTGCTGCTTCAAATATTGCTGTTGATAACATTGTTGAACGACTTGTTCCCCACAGGTAGCTCAGATTCTAGAGCTATAATTTGTGCCACCATATTGTAATGTAAGATTAAAAGTTCAAAGACATCTCGATGATTTTACGATTAATCAGTTAAATAACAGAAAAAGACTTTGCCTCTCTTAAACGTTATAGCTAATCTTCTGATTCTTTTATTGGTCCTTCATGCTCACTGCTAGAGAATCTCATGTCAAGTGACTAATAACTAATTTTAATTCTTCATCCTTGCCATATGCGGACTTTGTTTTTTCTAAATTCTAATTATGTATCTTCTCTTAAGATAAGGTAGAGCCTCCATTTAATTTTCATAAGAAAGTACTTCCAAAATACTGCCTGAGGTAATTTTTGTGTGTAATTATTTGATAATTACAAAAGTAATTTACTTTTTTTGTTACATGTAAATCAGAGTAAAATTGGTGAGAGTGGGACATCCTGCACGCTTACTTCCTCAAGTGCTGGACAGTGCTTTGGATTCACTGGTACTGTACATCTCTTTATATCTGATCCTTCTGCTTGTTCAACTGTTTCTCCTCATGAACTGTCAGATAATTTAAATGCATCGAGAAATTGTGTTTCCTCATTGGAAGTAGTATACTCCCTTACTTATGTTCCTGTCAAACACTACTCAGCTCTGAAGTTATTGTTCCGTCTGAAATTTCCTTGTAAATTTCATTATCTTCTTTTATGGTTCTAAGATATTGTGCCAAGTTGTAATCTAGTTCCTAATAATGTTGAATATTGGTTTTAGTCCCCCGAGTTGCGTCAATGATCATCGACCATGTAAAACATTGCAATTATGGTCCTTAACCTGATGTAGAAAACATTGCCACATACTTTTTCGATTTTTATTGCTAAAACCTTGGTTTTTAATTCACTTATTTAGATTATTTTTAAACTCTGGCAATACTAGGAGTGAATTCCAACTCGGTAAAACAATTTGTTGGCCATTTCTGCTTACAAAAGAGTTCATATTTTGTAGGTTCTTCGTGGAGATAATAGTGCTCTTGCTAATGATATCCGTAAAGAGATGAAGGTAAGTCAATATTAAGTGATTGATGAGATGTGAGTTTTTTTGTAATATATTGTCTTCTTAAAATACTCTTATGTTAAGCTCAAGATTATTATTTCTGAAGGATTTCCTTGTCCCATATGTTGATCATGAGATGGTAGAATTTCATCTCTGATTAGTATTACACAATCTATAAATGTGAGATTGATCCTTTTGTCTCTCTCAAAACCTTGACAAATGATCAATTTGAAAGTTTAGATTTTAGGAATGTGGGAAGTTAATCTATTACCCTTCACACTATAGGAATTCATAAATACTCCCTAAACTATAGTTCTATGTAATCCAGTTTTCCTAGCTACGACCTGTGAAGAGAAAAAGTACATAGTGCTTAATTGTACTCGATCCTAACGATGAATTGGGAAGAACAAAAGTGAATAGTGCTTAGTTAGCATCATTCTAAAGATTATTCTAGTTTTGAGATGTTATATTTCCATTGAGGTAGTAATTATTCAAAAAAATTTCCTGATTGTTTGGCATCGCATCCCTTTAGCAAAATAGGTTGTCACTTTCTAATTGAGTAAGTGGGTGCTGAAGTCCACTGTGATATATTTCTGAGCAATGTATCTGTAGGCTCTAAATGGAAAACTTCTCAAAGCCAAAGATAGAAATACAAAGAGGGATATCAGGAGGGAGTTGAAGATTCTGTCGAAAGAAGAGCGCAAGAGGCAGCAACTGGCAGTGACAGATGTAATTAAGAATGCAGATGTGATCTTGACAACATTGACTGGTGCATTAACGCGGAAGTTGGATGGAAATTCGTTTGATCTGATTATTATTGATGAAGCTGCTCAAGCACTTGAGATAGCATGTTGGATTGCTCTTTTGAAGGTAATACTACCCTTTGTGTTTCACACTTGCACCCCATGACAAATAAAATAGGCCTGTAGAGCTCTTGAAGGCAATAGCCAGATCCAATAATGTCCATAAATGTTTTCTCGTGTTTATGTGACAGTAACATGCATCAGAAGATAAATGCTGCAGGATCAAAAAAATGTTGACAATTCTGAATTATTCAACATATCTGAACTTCAACATTTGGTACATAAATGGAAAGCATATAAACATGTGTAAACTATTACTTTCTCATATCATTGAAGGATAAGGCTTACTTTGGTTTAGTTTGATTGGTGATGAGGACTGTCGAAATCCTATTGCCTACCCTACCTCACAATTTTCTCAATAGTAAAAGGTTTTAATTTGCAATGTTGCAGAATAATTAAATTTAGATGGCGTAGTAAATGATGACGTTGACATAATTGAATGGGAGTGTCGAGAAGCTTTTAAGATGGCATAGTAGATGATGGCGTCTGCTTTCATACATAATTAAATGGGAGTGTCGAGAAGAGTTGTGGAGAGAAATTCAAAGAGAGCGAACACGTTAACTAGGTGGACTGGACACTGGAGTAATTAGTTTCTCAAAGAATTTTATCTTGGTTTAGAGGCTAAAAACTTGAAGAGCTTAGATAAAGTGTACGCGAGTCCAATTTTAGAAGAAAGAAAATTAACGATAACTCCAAAATGGACCTGACAAAATTTCATTCTTTCTAGGGTTCAAGGTGTATACTTGCAGGAGATCATCTCCAGCTTCCTCCAACAATTCAAAGTGTCGAAGCTGAGAAGAAAGGGTTAGGTAGAACTCTTTTTGAGCGCTTATCAGACTTGTATGGAGATGGCATCACATCAATGCTCACCGTCCAGTATCGCATGCATGAGCTCATTATGAACTGGTCATCTAAAGAGTTATACGACAGTAAGGTGCACTATAATTTTGCTTGTTCTTTCTTAATTCTTTCTTCCGCAAAAAGCATAAAAGTACTCTCTCTGTTGGGTGCTGAATGAATTTTTTTGACTTAGTTAAAGAGATCTATTATTAGGTGATTTTTATATTATTATACTGTCACAAAGAGGAAAGTAATGAAGCATTTGGAATGTAATTACAAGAAGATGGTTTCTATATTATATCAATCTAGATGTGATCTTTTGACCAAGAAAAGTCAAAGCGCTCCGTGACTCCTTCAATAAAGATGTCGAGATAGAGGAAGTATGTTTTCTTTTCATATATGCAGTACGCAGAATACTTAATAGAGCTCACTCTGCATGTTTGTTGTGTGATTATATACAAGATTGAAGCCCATCCTGGCGTTGCTGCACACATGCTTTCTGATCTTGAAGGTGTAACTAAGTCGTCTGCAACAGAACCTACTCTTCTTCTGATTGACATAGCTGGGTAAGTATCTATCTGTAGTTTTAGTTCTCCTGCTCCTGTTTTCTATGATACGCAATCTCCCAATTCCCAATGCGAATTGCCAATTTTTTTTTCTAATGACCTATGACCTTCATCAATTCTATTGGCAATAGGAGGAGTAACCCTAAGACCGAATAAACCTCCTCGTATACTTTAGGATTTAAAGCTCTAACATTGAGATTTATAACATTCATGTTTCTCTTTCATGCGTGGAATGACCATTCTTATTAAAGTTAAATACGGATTCTGCGCTATCATCTATTCCAGATGTGATATGGAAGAAAAAAAGGACGAAGAAGATAGTACACTGAATGAGGGTGAAGCTGAGGTTGCCATAGCTCATGCAAAGAGACTTGTGTTCAGTGGAGTTCAAGCTTCTGATATCGGGATAATCACGCCTTATGCAGCTCAGGTGAAGATCTACTGTATTATAATGAGCCATCTGCTCGAACAATATGATGCTTGTTGCAGCTTATAGATGAGTACTCGTCCAAGAGTTATTTACATAATGAACTCGCTTCAGTTGTTTGCTAACCAATATTTTCCAACTGAATTAAGGTTGTTCAACTACGGATGCTGAGAAGCAAGGAAGACAAGCTGAAAGACGTGGAGATCTCCACAGTCGATGGCTTCCAAGGCCGAGAGAAGGAAGCCATAATTATTTCCATGGTCCGCTCAAATTCCAAAAATGAGGTACTTTAGATTACTTTCATTCCAGTTTTTCTACTAGAAGAATTTCTTTAACTTCAAAACTTGCAATTGGATTTATGTCAGGTGGGATTTCTCAGTGACCGCAGAAGAATGAACGTTGCTGTGACACGGGCGAGAAGACAATGCTGCCTCGTCTGTGATACAGAGACAGTGAGTAGCGATAAATTCTTGAAACGCTTAGTTGAATACTTTGAAGAGAATGCAGAGTATTTGAGTGCCTCAGAGTATTTAAATGAATGATTGGAATTTACTTTTGTTGAAGACAACGTACACATTACCCAAATTGTTAACTCATTCTTCAAATTATATGAGTTTGCCAAAAATAGTTTCTGCTTCTTTGTTTTTGTATTTTTAATTTTCCTTTTTTTATTTTGTTTTCAGACCGTTGTACTTGTTAAATTGCTCTTTTTACAATTTCTATATTTAGCAATAAACCTTGCATAACGGACAAAATCAGATTTGAAAATTTCTTCCATAATTTTCGTCATTAATTGATACCTAATTTTTTGTTTCCATTATCTTCTAATCAAATTTTGAAAGTTTTAGGTATTGTCAAAAAATTCAATTTGATCTTTCTGTTCATTTCCCTCTATTTTTCAATTATTTTTCAACATCTATATAATTTTAACGCGTCCGTTGATTTTTTTTTTAATTTCATTAACATTTTTCAATAGTTTGAAGTCATTACAAGATTAAAAGTATATGTTACAAACTTTTATCTATTTTCACGTAAAATTTGTCATTCAATTCTTGCTTGAGTGATCATAATTAATTAAAAATAACTACAACTTCGCATAATATTTTGGTTCGGTTTTGGTTCTTTTATTAGTGTCTAAACAAATATTCATTCATAAGAACATGACCAAATGTGGAAGTCTAAATAAATAAATAAATATATAATTGGCCTATAAAGTAATTTGTACTATATAAAGTGAGAAGGGTAGAATTATTTGGTTAAGCCTAAAAAAGTCATGTAAGCTAATCATGTGGCATTATAAAATTGATTGACACATGTCCAAATCTAATTAATCAACTTAAAAACTAACTACTCATAGTTTTATTTTTATTTTTATATCCAAATTTAACTAACCCATTTAAAAAGTAAATTTAGACATAAAAATAAAAATGGGTTAGTTATTTTAATACCAAATAATTGCATTTAAATTTTAAGAGGATAAGATTTTAAAGAAATCCGGACAGCCAACACAAGGCCACCACGTATCCCATCAGATTGAAGTAATATATCGCTGACATCATCCATGAATTGTTGATCTCATGCTCATTTTTCGGTCCAATAGATTTTTGTCACGTGTCCGGTTTGTCTCCTCCACTATCATTTTTCAACCGTTATAAACATTCAACACCAATTTTTGCCAACTCACTTTTACACAATTTGTCAACAACCATTGTACCCACTTTAACAGTTAAAATCCATTTATTAACAAACCATTGCATATCGCGTAATTCTCTATCTTCTTCCTATAGTTTATCTTCTTCGTAAAATCTATCTTCTATCTTCTTCTTCTCAACTATTCCTCATTTCTCTAATATCTTATGCACCTATTATCTCTATATTCGTAGTAATCCGCAGAAGTTATTACACTTCTTCGCTCTAATCTCTCTCTAGTTATCAATATTCTTCCTAAAGTCTATCTTCTATCGTCTTCTCCTCATCTATTTTCCCTTTCTCCTATCTCTTATGCTCTTATTATCTGTATAATCGTAGTAATCCATCGAGGTTATTACACTTGATATCAGCTAGACTTTCCTGCAACCTCCCTACCACCTTCCAACCACGCCCAACCAACAAAAAAAATTATTTCAAAGACCAACAAGTGGAAATTCTAAAACGACAATCAATCTTTCTCAAAATGCTCCAACTTCTTGAAAATCTACATCAAGTTTCTAAAATTCTCACAGTTTTAATCCATTACTCTTGCTATACAATTATAGGGGAGGTGTTACATAATATATTTGATTATTATGGAGCCATCGAAATATTCCATATTGACCCTATAGGTGATTCTATAAAAGCAATTATCCAATATTAGTCTCAAGGCAACGCAATGACAGCTAGAAATGATCTTCAAGGAAGGTGCATATACGCCGATTGTTATCAACTCAGTATTGAGTTTGTGTCTGAATCAACATACGATATGTTGAACACAAGGATGTATGTACAACACATTTGGATGATTTCCTTTCACCTCTCACTGGTTATCATATAAAGGTAGAATTAATAATCAATTGGATATCACTTTTCAACATAAAGAAATGTATACAGTAAATGTTGAAGAAGTGTTTACTGAATTGCCTAAAAGATAGGGCAGTGGTGATGGGGATTATCATGCGGATGTACAAGACATATTTAATTTTGATCCTCATGTTGCATATATCAGTTGTATTTCAGAGAGTGAGGATGTGGATTTTGATGTTGAATCATTGATTTCTAAGATGGACATGTTTACTTTTTCTAAACTGGAAGAAAAATAATTTTCCGCTCTGATACCAAGTGTAATAACCTTGACGGATTACTACGATTATAGAGATATATAGGAGCTTAAGAGATAGGAGAAGGGAAGAGTAGTTGAGGAGAATAAGATAGAAGATAGACTTTAGAAAGAAGATAGAGAATTAGAGAGAGATTAGAGCAAAGATAGAATTTAGAGAGATAAGTCAATTCATTTCATTTTCTTGCATATTCCCTTCTTTAGATCTATATTTATAGGAGTTATATCACCTTTCTTTTACAAAGTACTAAATATTAAATAATAAAATAACCACTATAACTAACTAATATTTCTTTTATTTTTTTGAGATCACATGCTTCCTTTATGCAGGGTCATGACATTAATCCACAAACATCAAATAAAAAAAACTATATCAAAGAGGATTTGCTACTATGATGAGGTTCATGATGATGAAGAGTATGTGTATGTACATATAGGCTTATGTCATGTGTGTCTGATGTAATTGACTAGAGAAATGATGTCGACGCCTGATGAATGAAATATAAATAATTAGTATAAGATATATTTGACATCTCTTTTCTTATATTATTAGTGTTTTTCTCTTTTCATATCATCAATATATTTTTTCTTCTATATTATACATTTGTTGAATATGATGACTTGAATAGACATATTCATCAAAAAAATAATTGGAGAACAAGATATTACTCCCTCCGTTCTTATTTGTTTGTCGTTCTAGATTTTTTTTTTTTTCAAAATGTTTGTCGTCCTAGAATTTTTATGGTTACTTTATCAACTTTTTTCTCTTTTAACCTTATTAAATATAATTCGATTATTAATGGTCAAATTAATTTTTATGGAATGAAGTTAAACATTTAATGTGAAGAATAATTATAGCTCCAATCTCTCGATCTTGTTAAAATACGTATAACACAATAAAAGACTCATCTTCCTCTTATAACAACAATCACTCAATCTTCCTCTAGCAACTCATTCACCATGGATCTTTCACATTCAAACCACAACGAAGTGGTTGAAGAATTTCCAGAAAGACAAGTTTTGAACAAATATGAAGAATTATCCTTATATGTTTCAGATTTTGAGTTCTTTCTTCAAAATTCGCGATTGTAGTTTGGTGGGAAAAGGTTTGAATTCTTTATTTCCTTCATAAATTAATGATATTGACGGAGTAATTAGCTGAGATAGTATCTAAATACGAGTAGTTGCATATTTATTGAGAATTGAAATGTATAGAATTTAAGGGAATAATTAAGGAAATAATCAACTAATAAGTGTGCATTTATTTATTGTCAAAATTATTAATTTTCCAATCAAGGGCTTATTAGTAAATTTACATGGTTTCTTAATCTAGGAGTTGAAAGCTAGAACGACAAACAAATAAGAACGTAGAGAGTACCTATTAAGTTTCTTTCTTGAAGAATAAGTAATCACAACTTTTGCTTTCATTACTTTCTATTTCATCCATTTCATTTTAATTTACTTCATGCTTTTCGAAATATAACTTTAATCATCAACACTCATCAACACTTATTCTTTCCTCTATACTACTTTATAGTTCATTATTTTCACTTTAGTTGACTTCATGTTTTTTTAAATACAACTTTCATCATAAATTATTTTATATATACATTATAAAAAGGGCAAAAGGCAAAGATCATCACATATGTTTTGTCATGGACCCATTTTGCTCACTAATATTTTAAATGTCCACATCCGCTCACCCATGTTTTAAAAGTCCCTATTCATTCACTTTGTCGTTGGTTCATCCATTAAGTTCATCACATCAAATGCATGTGGTTTCATCCGAGGATCAATTTTTGTATTCCTTTTAGTTTCTTACTAATTAAGAAATTTTATACTTACCCTACAAGAATCATGTGATTAGCATAAGGCTAAGTTAACTACGACATTAACGATGAAATATAAAGTTATACTGAAAGATTCACTTTTTTGTTCATTAGTGAGCGAATGGGGACGTATAAAACATGAGCGAGCGAAATGAGTCAAGGATAAAACATAGATGATGATCCATGCCTTTTGCCCTTATAAAAATTACAAAATATTATGAAAATTTTCAAAAAAAAGAATTCAATGGTATCAATTTTAATTTCGGTTAAATGAATAAAAAGTAAATTTTTTTTTTGGTAATAAGCGATGATTTATATCAAAAAAGAAAAAGATATTTACAAATCTATTCTATGGACCAAAGTCCAGTTGATGGCATAATAGACCATGACCCATACTAAAATCCAGCCTACACACAAGCTGGTCCAATAAGGGCTCTATCTCAGCATCATTAAATGGTTTCAGGTAGAAACCCTGGCCATAAATACATGAAACTAGGTTCATTTAACCTAATTCAGATCCTTGCCTCTTTGTACTTGTCTCTCCATCTTCTCTCTGTCTCTCATTAATTCAGTCGCGAGAAAATTTCATGTCTCTTCCTCACCCGAAATCTTCCATCCTATATCTCCTATCCGTCCATCTCCCTTCCTGCATAGAAACGGTTGAAGGCATAAACCGCACCTCCCTCCCATAATCCCCTCCCGTGAAGAAGTCCGAGCACGATCCAAATCTTAGATCTGACCACATGCAGAACTTTGAAGAGGTGAGAAGTCGAAGAAGGCGACTTATGTACTCAACACCATGGTGGCTGGATGGATTTGAGCAGATCCGGGGCAGATTTGAAGGTTTCCAGGTAAAATGTTCCAAACTTTACAACCTTGGTTGGTGTTCTGAAGTTTTCGCCGTGAACTCTCTTATTTCTTTGATGCCATGTATCCCATAAGCATATTATCCATGTCTTGAATAAATCTGGTGGGAGCTTTTTCCTGTATCTCTCAAAAACGTCTCTTAAATTATGGTATTGCATGTTGTCTCTGTGGATCCCTAACCGTTGGCATATTTCTTTTACGAATCTACATCCATGAAGCACATGCAATATGTCTCCCTGTTGGTTGTCACAGAAACAACACATTGTTGATACTTTGATGTTCCTTTTGAGTAAGTTGGCTGTTGTTGGTAATTTGTCTCTTAGTGCCCCATGTATGAAATGCTTGATTTTTTGTGGGATCTTTAATTTCCATAAATTTTTTAAAAAAGCAGAATTTTCCGAGTTATTTGATTTATGATGAGCATGATTCCTTTTATTGTACCTGATAAATTCATATGCCGTTTTGACTGTGAATTTGCCGTCTTTCCCATGTGCCCATTTTGGTTGATCCGACTGACTGAGATCTGGGATGTGCATTTCTAAAATTGCCTCTGAATCTACTGGGTAGAATAAATTCCGAATGAGTTGAACTTTCCATGTTTCCATATCTTTGTCAATTAGATCCTGGACTCTAAGATGTCCCATTTCTGGGTCGTATGGTGTGATTAAATTCCTTGTATCCCCCTGTGTGATCCAACAATGATCCCAAATTGGGATTGATCCCCCGTTACCAAGTTGCCAACTGATGCCTTGTTTTAATTTGTCTCTCACAGATAAAATACTGCGCCAGGTGTAGCTGGGATTTGCCCCATGTTGTGCCGACCAGTAGTCGCTATTCGGGTAGTAACGTGCCTTGTAGTAGACCCTTGCCAATGGACTCTCCGGGTTTGTGATGAGACGCCAGGCCTATTTGCATAGCAAAGCGGTAGTGAAATCTTCGGCATCTCTGAAACCCAACCCTCCAGCCTCCTTCGGATCACAGAGTGAAGACCAGGACGACCAATGTATTTTCTTTTTGTTGTTGTCCGATCCCCACCAAAAATTAGCTAGTATTGAATTGATTTTCGCACATGTACTTTTAGGTAGTCTAAACCACTGCATAATGTAAGTGGGGACGGATTGTAATACTGAAGTAAGAAAGACCTCTTTTCCTGCTTTTGATAATAATCTTGGCTTCCAATTTGTTAGCTTGGTTTTCACTCTGTTAATGACAGATTGGAATACTTCCTTCTTGGAAGAGCCAATGGTAGTGGGTAGGCCAAGATAGCTACCATGTGAGGCAGCTTCCGGCATTCCTAGAGTGCCCGAAATTGCATTCCTGGTGCTTGTATCCACATTTGGGCTAAATTTTACAATTGGATTTCTGAACGCTCACCAGCTGTCTAGACCAATGTTCATATTTGCTCAATATTTGCTTGATAGTATGTGCCTCTTGAATAGTTGCCCTTCCAAGGAGGAGTGTATCATCTGCAAACATTAGGTGAGATAGAGGAGTTGTATCGGGCCCCAAAGAAATCCCTGATAATTGTCCTAGTTGGACAGCTTCCTTAATGAGAGCTATCAATCCTTCCGCACAAATGATAAAAACATACTGAGATAATTGGTCGCCCTGACGTAAACCACGTCCTGGTCTGATGTAGCCAACCTGTTCCCCATTGATTCATAGGGAATATGCGACAGTTTTCACATACGTCATAATCATAGAAATCCACTTATTACTGAAGCCCAAAATCATCATCATGGACTTGAGAAAGGTCCATTCAAATCATAGGTTTTATAGACATAAGACCTCTTTTCCCTGACTTCCGATTCTTAATAAGATGGTGGGCTTCAAAAGCCATCAAAACATTGTCTGTGATTAATATGTTTGGCACAAATGCACTTTGTGTACCCGAAATCACATATGGAAGATAATCCTTAAGTCTCATTGCAATGCATTTGGCAATAACTTTGGCTCATGTGTTGCATAATGCTATTGGTCTAAATTAGGTCATGTTGTGAGGACTCTCCACTTTAGGAATCAGGGAAATAAAAGTGAAATTGAATTTCCTAAGAAATTTACCATGGTTCAAAAAATTCAGTACCATATGTGTGAGATCAGTTCCCACGGTAGCCCAGTAATGTTAATAAAATTTGGCCGGCATTTCATCTGGGCCTGGAGCCTTAGTTCCTTGCATCGAGAACGGACCTTTTCTCACCTCCTCTTCTGTAAAAATAGCATCTAACTTGGCAATGTCCTCTTGTGAAAAAGAGGTGACCCCCAAGCTTGAGAGCTGCAAATTAACTCCTCCACTTTGTGAGGTGAATAACTTCCTATAAAAGTCTTTCGCCAATCCATGAATCCCTTTCTTGGTAAGGACCCACTGTCCCATGTCATCTTGTAATGATGTAACGGTCTTACTTTTTTCACGCTGAGCAGAGATGGCATGGAAGAAGGCAGTGTTTCTGTCTCCTTTTACTGTCCAGAAAACTTTAGATCTCTGACACCAATAAGCTTCATCAGCTTCTCTCAATTTATCAATATATTTAGCAAGGATTATAGCTTCACGTTTGGAGCTATCTGAAATAGCACCTTGCTGAAGAGAATCCAGTTGATTCTGCTTATCTTTGATGGTGTCTCTGACGTGTCCTAGTGTCTTTCGCTTCCAATTTAATAAATGAAGTCTAGTCATTCGAATTCCATTAAGGAGCCTCTGACTGGGGTCCGAATCTTCGACTAAGTCCCAAGATTGTTGGACTATCTCTCTACTTTCCTGGTAGAGACACCACCCTTTTTCAAATCTGAAGATGGTTTTATGCCTGTTTGTGTGGGTGACTTGGTCTCCTAAAGAGAGAATGAGTGGTAGGTGATCAGAAGTATAAGTGGAACCATGTACAAGTGAACTGTTTGGAAACATATCACACCAACTCTTAGTCCCCAATCCTCTATCTAACCGACCTCGAATAGAATACGAAGAAATAAAATTGTTGCACCTAGTATACGGAAAACCAGAAAATTCAATATCAAAAAGCCCACAGTCACGAGCTACTTGGTAGAAATTTTCCACTTGCCAATTAGGTCGTTGACGATGAGAGGATACAAATTCAGAATTACATAAAATCTCATTAAAATCTCCTAAGATCAATGTAGGAAGTACAGGAGAACTAATTAAAAAACGCATAAGATTCCATGAAATCTTTCTTCTACACACTTCGTGATGACCATAGAACCCAATCATCCTCCACCTGCAGCCGTCCTTAGATACTATTGATTCAATATGATGGGTTGAGTAAGAGATTACATCCACCTCAACATCCCGTGGCCAAAGTAGAGCTAAGCCCCCTTTGCGTCCTCGAGCACCAACAGTAAAAGCATTCGGCATCTTGATTTTGTTCTTTATATAGTCCCATTCATGAGTATGTAGTTTCGTCTCCATAAGAAAAATCAAAGTAGGTTTATTATTAAAAACTAATCCGGCCAGTGACCTAACTGCTCGGGGATGACAAAGTCCCCCGCAGTTCCAGGCTAGTAGACTCATGGCTCTCGGTTGGACTGCCCCGCAATCTCAGCTATTCGGGTAAGGGTGGTGTCGCTTCTTAGATATTCCAGACTATCTAGCTTTAAGACCATCCACCTTACCCTTATTCCCTATCCCTCTACAATTTTTGTTGTGATCTGTGGCACATTTTGAAAGTCGAAGAATTTCAAAGTGTCAAGGAATCCTGTGTTCGGGCCTTGTTCTTCACGTCTCACGTTGCAACCAATCATAAGTGGTTCAGCCTCTTTTGACCCATCAGCCATATGTGATAAAGGATCAGCTTCCTTTCCTGGGGCATTAAAAGAGGGGAAATCCTTAAATTTTTCAAGTAACTCATCAGCATTACTTTGATTGGGTGCCTCATTAATGCCTTTATAGAGAGGGTTACCAATCTTATTCTGAGTTTTGAATTCAAAATCTGAATTCATAGTAACAATATCGCCTTTGTTAATTCGCTGGTCAAGACTGGAGTTACTAGTAATAAATACTCCCATTTGGTCTTCCATGGGAGTTAATGTTGACTTTGACCCTAGCTCCTCACCATTAGCATTGTCATCAATGCCTTTATTCTTTGACTCTTCTCGAGTCCCATTAATTGCATTTTCAAAACCTAGTGGAACATTGGGACTCGCCAAATTTAATGCAACCTCCTTTTCTCTTCTCGCGTCGAGTAATTTATGATCAAATTTTGACACGAACTCCCTAAACGTCAATTAAATTGAAATGAAGCCTTCGAAACCCAGTGTTCTCCTAATATATAGGAAATATTATTAAATAAAATTATTTATTTTTTATAAAACATTTTGTGTAATAATTATCCACTACTATGCTGTAATACCCGGTCCAAAGTGGTGGGCAATGTGATAGGTTTGATATGATTTGATTGATACTACTCATACCATCAAGATGCATCTTCTTTTCGGTAGCCCAACTCAGAAGAACTCCAAAGTTAAGCGTGCTTGACCTGGGGTAATTCCAGGATGGGTGACCCACTGGGAAGTGTCCCGGTGAGCACGTGAGTGAGGACAAAACGTGCTGGAGAGACCCGTGGTGGTTTGTGAGGCTAGTTCATCAAATCAAATAACGTTCTGACCCGGTTTCGGGGGCGGGGCGTTACATATGCTTAGATACAATCAAAGATATTTTACCTTCATTATTTTCGGAGAATGACCTTGCCCAAATTATATGTCATTTTGCACATCAAATTTAAACTTTATTAAGATGAATTAATTAATATTACATAAAAATGTTATACTTATTTATTAATAAAAATATATTATAAACACGGACGAAACCAGGCTGAAAAATTAAGGGGGGGCCAAGTTGAAATAAAATAACTCTAACGAGTTAAACAAAATACGACAAAATAAAATGATAAAATTTATTTTAAAGATATTCTACGACTTTTAGCTTTATCGTAGTCATCAATAATGTTATCGTTTGAAATTTAGCTATTTCATTTTCAGTATAAATGACCAAAATATCTGAAATATATCTTTCATCCATCTTGTTTTAAACATTCGTCTTGACATGACTCATAACTGCAAATATTTTTACAACCGTTGTTGTTGTAGATTTGAAAGTGCAAGAACAAACCAAATTTTCAAAGATTTAAGTTTAGTTTGTTTTTTTATTATTTTTAGTTGATTATACTATAATATTCATGAACTCATATTTTAATTGAATTTTCTTTTACTTGGTTAAGTAATTTATTTACTTATATGTTTAATATTACTATATATTCTAATTGATTCTTAAAAGTAATTATAATAAAAGGGATAAAATAAAAAATTAAACTTTAGTTGTATTAGTTATCAATTAGCAACTAATTAGTAATTAATATGCTAATAACGATAATATATTAGTATAAGTAATACTCCTATAAGCTAATGGAATGTTGTGTAATTATAAAAAGGTAGGAGAAAAAGATCATAGGGTTCGAACTCAAGTCTTTCACGAGAACAAAGATGGAGGGGTCGAATGAGGTACATTCACTTTTGTTCCTAGAATTTCATATATTATATGTAATAATTAGTAAAAACCAGGTGGGGCCATGGCCCCCCTACGCCCCTTTCCTTTTGCCCCTGATTATAAATATGATGAACGAGCCCGCACAAATCGGATTGTGTACAAGTATCTAGTAATAGTTACCCTGTCCCATTATCTAATACTCATTTACTTTTGCTTTTACAAAAAATTTGAAAAAAGTTCGAACTTCTCTCACAAATTTAAATTTCCCTCAAACTTCTTCAAAAACTGAATTTCTATTTAAGAAAAGTGGGTCTTAAATGTCGAAGTATGGCAATGTAGACCTCTCTTTATAGATCTTCAAAAAAATAAAAAGGACATTCAACAGACAAATTGTCATTTTATTCCAAAAAAAAAATGTAGAATTGGCAAGTTGGTTCTCTCTTGAAGAAATTTTTTTTCTCATGCATAGGTCAACGCTCTGGACTTGGGTTAGCTTTTGCATAATTGTATCGAAGCTATTGAATTACTCATTAATTTTTGACATGACATTATTTCTCAATTGTCCTCTACTGTTTACTAGTGTCGGTAATCTTATACTCTTATCAAATTTTTGGAAGGTGATTGACCGGAGTCTAATGGCCCAATACTACTTGAAAGACGGTGGGTAGTCCCCGGCAATATGTGATCACTCCTTCCGACGAGGTTGCCTTGCAACCCTCGGCCGCAAATCATCGCTTTCACGGGAAATGTAATAGAATTGTCCTTGCAGTTAATTATCGCCATGATCTAATTGATATCATAACTAGGGCTATTATCGGACTAGGAGAACCGAGATCCACCCGGTATCCGGTCCGAAATTGTCTGTCCGTTTATCCACCCGGTAAGATAACAGTTCGAGAACGAGTAAAAACAATTAACTACAACTACTCCTTACCTTGAATTTTCATTGGCACATCAGTTTTGATCAACTACAACAACTACTATTTCGATATACCTATCCATCTCGAGGTTCCCTTTCTGTATACTGTAGCTGAACTAGCTATTATGAGGATTGCCAACCAATCTACAAGGAGACATTTGAAACTTTTTGGTTCATTCTGCAACGTTTTTCCCAGATAAATCTTCGTCGCTTTACCCAAAGGTTGCGAGTAACTGTAGCTCATATCAGTAAGATAGGCAATCAGGAGTCAGAAAGGACATCAACGCTCGAACAATTATCAGATAGTTTACATCAAAGCAACAGACAGATGAGCAAAGGAAAAAAGAAAGACGAGATTCATAGTTCCCAGGAAATCCTCTGTAATAACAACGTTTGCACCATCTACGGACACTTGCAAGTCACAAAAAATCTTTTATACCACCGGTGAAACACCATGCTCGCACAAAAGAATATGATTTTGGCAACGAATATTGGCATGTCATATGAAGTCAGATTTCAAATTCTCGGGCTCTTGGATGTAATGAAAAAAATAAAAATGACTCATGATGCTACCTACTATTCTTATCTTTCGTGAAGTAGTAGATACTAGTTTGCAATCCACTCATGGGTCAATTTGGGAACAGCCAATCTGTGATCATAGAGGTAAGGCGTGCAATTGGAACGGGAACCTCTTGAAAGGCACTCGGATATGATGTTGGTGAACCACTTTTGGCATTCCTTACATATCATAGTCCTTGGCAAGCATTACCTCCATGCATAAATTATGACTACAGAGGTATATTGGGCTAATACATCATATGAGCAGCATCACAAACGATCCCAAAAGTGGTCGCACGAAACTACTAAATTTACTAGATCCCAGGCTGATTGATAACGGAAAATAGAAGGATACAAAAACTAGAAAAGTTACACTACACATACCGATAGAAGAACTTCTTCGATTTGATCATTTACTAAATGGAATTCCTTTACAGATATTCCTCCATTTATCTTTGAGATCTATAGTGTTACGCCGATTTCGAAAAACATCAGCACCAAATTCCCAAATCTGCTTCCATGGGATGGCTTTATCACCTTCTCTTGCAAATCTTCGATATCCCTCCTGGAGCAGCAAAGTCCGCAACGGTAAGAATTAAGTAAGAAACAGATTGACTATAAGTTATATGTAAAGCCTTATCTAATGACTGGAGGCTTCTGCAAGCGTGTCAGCAATCTGGCTTTCTGATTGCCATATAGCTAGACACATCTATACCCAAAAACATAATTATCACTAAGCATTATGTTATCGAGTTCATAATAAATAATAACAGGGTGTTTTACAACCGAACTTTGAATACTGCCATCCTTATTTAACTTGCTTTCTCCTGCTGTAAATGATACCGCTGAGTTTTATATCAATTTAACAGAGGTCAAAGCCTTAGTCTAAATATTATCACCTTACTACAGATTAAATCTAATCATGAGAAACCATATTACGAGTATGAGATACTAAAAAATAATCTTGAGCACAACAATACAACACAACAAAAAAGTTCTATACAGAGAAATAGTCCCTTGTAACTCTTAACTTACTGTCACTTCATTTTTGCATAACGTAAGCACTAGGTTGCATTTTATTATTTTCTATTCACCAAACATCTACCCTTATTAAAATATAATAAATACAAGTGAAAGGAAAATGTCTATAAACTTTTGCACCATCAATTTGTCAGATGCATTTATCAAACCAAATCGAGATCCATTGCGAACATAAATTACAAAAAGCTCCACTGAAATTAGCATAGCTAGCTTCATTTTCAAATTTGAGATGGCATCTTGGTGGTTATCACTAATTATACTAAACTTCGGTACGCTTGAGTCTACTTCTTCTCAAGTACAATGACATGCAATTATTCTTTTTTTACTGGGTCTTTACTTTAGAAATGGAAAGTACAAAAAATGGATCTATAATACTCTCCGTTTTTTTTTAGTTGATGTTTTTGACTTTTGCTTTTGTTTTTTTAGTTGACATTTTACATTTACAAAGCAATATTTGATGGGTCTTTCCTCTTAAGTCCCTATTCAATCTATTCAAAGTGCAATAAGTATAATACCAATACATGAATCTAATTGTTGATTAATTCATTAATTAATGGTATATATGTAAAATGTCATTGCTTCTTAATTGACATGAAAAGAGCTAGAACGACAACTAAAAAAAATGGAGGGAGTATTTATTACTAATCCATGGGTCCATACTGTAACTAACTGGTTATTAAATTATAGGACCTTATTAATACATCTGGAAGTTCTTAATCAACCAATATGAGACAGGGTTCTCAATAATGCGAAATAGATTGCTACTGTAAGGAAACATTTACCTTCAGGGTGTCTTCCTCCTCTTTCGTCCAGGGCAGTATCTTCCGCCTCAGATGAGGAATTGGTTCCATACTGAAAATCAACAATAACTTATCAAAAATAAAGGTGATAACAGCACATCAACACTAAATACAGATAGTCATCTCAACTAAGAGACTAGACTTTAGGTTGACAGAGCACACGCCCAGATACGTAAGGAAAACAACTAAAACAAATTCTTCAGATAGCCTTACCAACATATGTAGAAAGTTTTTATCACTGACATTAAGAGACACTGCAAAAGAAAACTTCAGAACAATAAGTTGATGACTCAAAGAGATTAGAAATCTCAAATCTTACATTGCTCTCCCTTGCTTGCGGGGCCTTATACGGTATCTAGAAGCATCACTCTCCCCACTTTCTGCATTATAACTTTCCTTGGCATTATCATCAGTGCATTCGGGTGTACGGGTAGCATCACGCGTCTTTCGTTCAGGTATTTTAGCTTGGTCTCTGCTGCATGATTTCTCATTTTCCTCGCAAGGAGATTTAACTGTTGGAGCTGATTCTGATGGTTCTCCCACATTTCCAGGTAACTTGCTTGGCGATATCAGGGGTCCTAAGTCATCATTTAAAGAATCATGGTTGTTTAATGGTTCAGTATTTTTATTTTTATTTTGAATTTGACTTGGCCCATGCTTTTCGGATCCCTGATTCTTTGACAAGCTCTTGTCTTCTAGTTCAGCCCTAAATACAAGAAAAGATCTCAGCTCTGTCCTGGCGTGAGAAACATTCGTCTTGGCTTCCAGATAATGTGATATTGCTCGTGAATATGCACAGAAGGGGCAATAAAAATTCTCCATTTTATCAAAATAAGTGGCAGACCCCAAACATTCTTCATGAACTACAAAAGAACAACTACTAGAACTACATACCAGTAAACTTCCATTTTTTTTACACTTCACACAACTATTCAGCTGAGTTCCTAATGAATCTTGGGTGTCCATTCCTTGCGAACTCAAAAAAGATTTCTTTGACATTGCAATATCAGCACTGACATCCTGAAACTCATCATTGTCACTCGTTGTCTCAATATTATCACCGTTTTCACCATTGTTCATAACATGATCCACATTATCTTGAAAATTCAGATTTATGGTACCATTAGCTTCACCAGAACCCTTCTTTTCTAAGCCTTCCAAGTTGACATTGACAGTGTCTGATGCACGTTCTAAAGCACATTCATTGACTTTGTTGGCTTTACCAGAAATATTATTGTGACAATCAATCTCTCTAGACATATCTTCAGAAGAATCATCAGTGTAGGGAACCAGCTCTACATATTGTGAAACTACACCACGATCTATATCATTGTTAGCTTTAACTGAGGCATCAGCACAATGACCCTCCTTGGCTTTGCTTTCTCCCATAGAGTGGACCTCAGGTCTTTTTTCCCTGTTAACTGGTTCTACAATATGCTCTACAGTTCTTGAAGTTGAATCTCCCAATGGCTTATGTTGACAGACCAGGGCTGGAAGCTCAAGGGTTTTCTGGTGCGAACCCAATAAATCCAGTTTAAGTTTCTTTGGTGATTCTTCAGATGTCCCACAAGGTCTGGCAGATGCAACGTCACAGTTTGCAGCAACACCAGTATTACTATCTCCCTTGGTAGGTGATAAAGTTTTTTCACGTAAGTTCTCTTCTGCAATTTTATCATCCTCAGCAGTAAGTGAAGCTAATTTCCTTTTATGTTCACTAGATTCGGCAACACTGTGTTTATCAGCTATGCCATCGGAGGCACCCCCTTCTACAGGTATTCTACTATTTTTATCTGGAACTTTCAATCTGCTTCTATCCTTCAACGGTTCTAGGATGGGATTCCTTCCTTCAAGGATGTCATTCTTCAGCTATTTGTTCAAGACAGTTAACTTAGTTCTCAAGGGGGAAAGATGAAAAATATGGTGTTGTACAATGATGATCATTCTCCTATACCTTATGCAAAGAACTATTTTGCATGAGAGATCTTTTCTGCAAAATAAAAGCCGGAACATCCAACTCCAAGATATGAGCATCATCAAAACTCAGATTTTCTGGAGATTCCTGATTGAACATCAATGTTTTTTGGTAATTTGTCATTTATTCATCAAAAGTAACCCAATTCAACAACAACCTTATGCTCATAAAAGATAATGAAAGAACTACTTGAGATCACTATACATAACTAACAGTGCAGAATTTCTTTTTATTTATCATTCAAATATATATTAATCAAACTTCAAACAAATACTACTATACAAAAAAATCAAAAACAAGCATACCACTTGGAGTATGCGATTGACGACCTCTTCACAGAAGTGAGAGTCATCGATTTTAGTCTTCGATCCAGGAGGTGGCACATTACTGTTTTTGTTACGAATTGCACTTGAATAAAGATTCTCCAAAACCCTTATTGCAAGCATTTCTCTGGCATTTCTGCCGAACTGATCCGATATGTCTGGAACGTCTTTGATCAACTCTACGCACACACAACGATGTACAACAAGAAACACTCAAACAGCAGTCAACAATACACATTTCCAACAAATACTCACATGGCACGATTTTTTGGGATGAATCTAGGAGCATCAAGGAGATATCTTTATCTACCCTGATTGGTGTTTTTCATAGTTAGTTCACCTACATTCACCCTCAAAAGCTAGGGGTAATCGAGATAAATCGTATTTTAAACCTGTTTTACCTGATACACAACGATCCACCGCAAATAAATTAAAAAAAACTTCCAAACAATATTTTAATACGTTCACCTCATCTACCCACCTTCGCGTGAATTTTTATGTTTTACCGTCCCCTCTATTCGCCCCAGCTCAAACATACAATCAGAAAAAATAGAGGCATACATGCATACCAAGTATAATAGGCAGATCAACTTGCTTCATATGCAGTAGTGCTTCAATGGCCAAAACCCAAGGATTGCTTGCAGTCATATCTTGATCTCCCATCAAGTTCTTTCACCAAACACGTTCCACGTAAACTACGATAATCGAACTCACATAATTAAAAAACCATCTACGACGAATTTAGCCCAATTTTCAACCAACATACTACCTCCATCCAGAATATGATCGTCTAGTTCAATTTTTCAGCAATCGCAATTTACAAAATTGCAGCCTTAATCGACAAAACAACAACACTTGAATGAAAATTAGCATATGACAAATAAATGACATTGAAAATATTATCGATACATTTCATCAAATATTATACTAACCTATACAAAAACATTTGAATTGCGTTTCATAAAAGAGTATTATTCAACGTATACAAGAACATTTTAATTCAAAATTCAAAAAGTCAACAATCAAAATTCAGAAGAATCTCACTCAATACACCAATTAAGAAACCCAAAAAAAAATCAAATCAAATTTGGTTGGTTGGTTGAACACTCAATATACGTTAATCATGTTAATAGTAAATTAAATTGATTTTTTTCATTTTTTCACAAAATATGATACTAACAATATTCCAAATTTATTTTATTTACAGAAAAAAAAAACCAAAAAACTCACCTCTATCAAAATTAAAAATTGGATAATTTATTTCAGCAGCAACAAAACGAGTGTCCCAAAATAAATGTCACCAAGACACCAAAACGTTATTTGCAAGCTTTGTTAAGTCGGCCGAACTTCTTCTAAGTTCTGTTTGATATCACTTCTTATTGACGAGTCGAGTATCAGCAAGTTCCGGGTTATTCGGCCGAATAGTTATTCTATCGAGTTGGGAAAGGTTTTTTTTACCGAATTGGGTAAGGTTGTTCCGGCATCGAGTAATAAATTGTACTTGTGTCTAACTAGAAGAGAATTTGAATACCAAGTTGAGTATTTTGGATTAAGAACCGAGCATGTATCGAATAACTCATTTTGTTCCTGATATTGGTGACAAGCGTGAATGCAATGTGAAAAGTATATATCATGTATGTTTGAAAACCTAATGCGGCACTCAGTCGAGCGGATTCGATATATTCAATCGGACATGAAGTAGAAAGTAAGGGGGTGTTTGATATAAAAAAAAATTAACAACTTAAACTAAACAATTTTTTTTTTTATTAAGTTTGTTTAACTATTTTTTCTAAGAATTAAATCAAATAAGATCTGGTTAAAATCAAACACATTTTTAAATTAAAAATCTTAACTTAATTTTATTGTCTTAATCAATTGAGAAGCAATAAATTTTAATTTTTCATATCACTCCCTCACATCTTACATGTCTATGATCTCTCCCAAATTCTTTTATTCTTAGTCTTTCCTTATATCTCTCAAATCCTTCACTTCAAATCACATTTCTCTCCCAAAAAAATCAACTTTTATTAATAAACACCAAGTAACTAAAGCAAATAACTCAAATAAGAGAAAAAATTTAACCCTTTTTTTATTTATTTTATATAAAACTAATAGTTTCAAAAGATTTATATTTTCAATTTCTTGCGTTTCTTTAACAAGAATTATTTAAATATAATGTATATATTGTAAGATTGATATTGGAGGCTTGGTTGGAGAATTATACCAAAGAATTATTTGTTTGTTGGGAGCAAAAAATTTGTTTATACCAATGTAGGACTTTGACGGCTTGGAACAAAAAATGCATTCTTCTTTAAATATCAAATATTTAATTCCTTAAAAACAAACAAAATCAATCATCTATTATTTATATATATGTAATATATAAGTTAATTATTATTTTCATTTTGAAATAATTTATAAATTAAATATAATATGTATATGTAATTTGTGGAAGCTGAAAGTGAAATATATAACTAATTTGTCAATAAATTAAGGTTAGAGCAAATTGTTTATATACCTCATATTCAGTATTTTTCATTGAACTGTTATTAAATAACTAAACAGATTCAGTATTCAGATTCAGCAGTTTCAGCAATTCAACATTTAGTCATTTACCATCAGACTTCAAATTTTAGTTTTTCAGATTTATTAAACAGGTCCTAATACTCGAGTTTGACTCGATAACATTGAGAAAAACTTCATGTATGGTATGAGTTAGTTGGTCATTGACAGCACCAAATACAAGTATACAAGTAGTACAACCTGATATTAGATGTCTTATATTAAATTATTTTACTTATATCAGCATGTATTTTTGTTATAAAATTATTATTCTTACTAGCTCTTTGTATATAATTCAATATGTGTATACACTTTTTGTAATAAATATTTGTATGGTTGATATTATAGTTTATATTGTTGTATATAATTGAAAAATAAAATTGAAGGAAAAATTATTGACTAACTATTATTATGCAAAAGTAAAATTATTTATTTATAAAAGATATTATTATATGTCTAAAAAAGGAGGAATTTGGAGGAGAAATTTAGTTTGGGGTACCCTATTTTTATTTTTCCAAAACTATAACACCATCTCCTGAAATTGACTATTTCACCCTTACTAATAAAACCAAATATTTTTGTTACCATCTCCTCTTCTTTCTTCCTCCTCATTTCTTCCACCATTTTCATATTCAATCACCATCTCCATCACCACCCTGTTCCAAACCACCCCCTCCCTCACCATCATCTTCTTCACCTTTCACCATTTTCTTGCTCTTCATCTTCTCTAAACCTTACCCCCACCAAGCCCCCAACTCCCTCCCTGTTTGAAAATCACCCCCGCCCCCTGCTGGAACCGCCCCCAACCCCCACCCCATGCTCGAACCTGCAAGAAGGAAGAGGAGATGTGGAATGGGATAAACAACTTCGTCTTCTCGACTGCTGAATCCACATAATCCTTGAACTTCGCTTCCTGGACGTGAGTCCGATCACCGAAGTTGTCTTGAAACGCCCGGAAATTCCACATAGTGGGTGCTGGAATCACCGGAACGCCTGAAATCCCACAGAGTGGGTACTGAAATGCTGCACAAGCAGACCCGAAAACACTACAAAGACAGCCACTAAAGCAGAGGAAGTATGTTTAAATATACTCCTCCGCAAGATTCGAACCCGAGACCTCTTGGAAAGAGGCTCGAGTCCGGTACCACTAGGCTAGAAGCCTTGGATGGATAATTTCTATTTGACCCTTCCCATATTATATATAGTGTAGATTTTTTTTGTAAAATTAATTGGACATTGTCAAAGTTATGTAACTATATATGTAAAAATATACAAAAACATCGTACACAATTAAAAGAAAAATTAAAATAAACATAAGTACACCACTATCATATACAAAAACATAGAAATTATTTATATAATGGGAAGTTAAAGAATGAATGGAATTTATTTTCAATTTAAACAAGTCTCACTTATTGATTGGTTACAAAAAAATCATAGGGCTTCAAGGATAATTTCTATTTGACCATTTCCCATATTACATATAGTGAAGATTATATATAATGTAGGAGAAGATCTGATTTTGAATATGTGAGTTCGATAGGCCGAAGATCTCATACTAAGATTAGATTCATTTTCACTGTAACTTATCAATTGTAGGGGAAGAAAGCATGGTTATAGATTATAGGTTTGTGTATTCCAATAGATTATGAGTTGTGGGTAAGGTAGATAAGGATAGAATACTTTTTCGAATATTCAATTTCGATTTTGTATATTTGATATTGGAATGAATGTTGTCGAAAATGAACGAAAGCGATTTTGCTATTCAGATGAACACGAATACAAATACCAACGCCCTATGACTAAATTCGACAATTTTTTATGAGAATAATCTTTCTCTGTATTCAACTATGAAACAAGGTGTACAATATATAGTTTACACAAGAAAAACCTAATGGGCTATGGGTCATATACAATTAACCTAACGAACTATATACTGAATATATAATATTTAACACCACCCCTCAAGTTGGAGCATGCAAGTTGAGTATGCCCAACTTGTCACGTAAGAACGCTAATTGTTTGGTCCCCAAAGGCTTGGTGAAGATGTCAGCTAGTTGAGACCCCGTAGAGACATGCTCAGTACTAATAATGCCGTCAACAATAGCATCCCTCAAGAAGTGACAGTCTACTTCTATATGCTTGGAGCGCTCATGAAAGACAGGATTATGTGCTAGATGAAGAGCTGATTTACTATCGCAGTGTACCTTCATCGGATTACAAACACGCACGCCCAAGCATTGTAACAAACCTCTCAGCCATTTCAATTCGCATGTGACACGCGCCATAGCCCGATATTCAGCCTTAGTGGAGGATAAAGACACAGTAGCTTGCTTCTTGGACTTCCAGGACACGGGAGAGGAACCAAGAAAAACAATCCACCCACTTACAGATCGTCGAGTAGTCGGACACGCAGCCCAATCCGAGTCACACCAACTGGACAACCTCAAATCACAACCTCGCTGCAGCAAGATGCCCTGTCCCGGACAACCTTTCAAATAGCGCACCACGCGCAATGCTGCTAACCATTGCTCCTGCTTTGGTTTCCGCAAAAACTGAGACAAAATATGCACCGTAAAACCAATATCATGACGTGTAAACAACAAGTAAAGTAGACGCCCAACCAGCCTACGATACTGTCCACCATCAATCATGGCCGGACTCGTGGACAACCCAAGTTTATGGTTGGGCTCCATAGGAGAGTCGACTGGTTTAGCTCCCAGCAATCCATCCTCGGTGATAATATCAAGTGCATATTTCTGTTGACATAGAAACAATCCTTCAGAACTCCTCCCAACCTCAATGCCCAAAAAATACTTTAATTTTCCCAAATCCTTCATATGAAAGCAAGTATTCACGTAATTTTTGAACCTCGCAACTGCAACACTGTCATTACTCGCAATAATCAAGTCATCCACATAAACCAAGACATTAATTCGTACCTCTTTGCGTGTGTATGTGAACAATGAGTAATCAGATCGCGACTGCGCAAAACCATACCTCTTCAAGGCTTCAGCAAACTTAGCAAACCAGCACCTCGGAGCTTGCTTTAATCCATACAAGGACTTCCGTAGCCGACACACTTGCCCTTAACGTCCTTTGACAAATCCAGAAGGGATTTTCATGTACACTTCTTCAGTCAAATCTCCGTGAAGAAATGCATTATGCACGTCCATCTGATGAAGTTGTCAGTCATTCGCTGCTGCAACTGTAAGAAATGTCCGCACTATGACCATTTTAGCAACTCGGGCAAAAGTATCCGAGTAATCAACCCCTTCAACTTGGTGATTCCCAAAAACCACGAGACGCACTTTGAATCTTTCAACAGTACCATCGGAGTGAAGTTTGATCTTATAGATCCACTGACTACCCAAAGCTTTCTTACCAACAGGAAGTGTCGACATCGTCCAAGTGCCATTGCTTTCAAGAGCACTTATCTCTGCTTGCATAGCCTTTTGCCAACGAGGATCCTTCATCGCTTCTCTAAAAGATTTCGGCTCAACCTCCGTAGTGATAACTGCCAGGAAAGTGCGGTGGTGCAAGGAGAAACGGGCACTATTCATATAATTAGACAAAGGATAAGGAGTACCTTTATCTGATGACGACTTGGAGCATGATGAAGCAGGGTGGCAGGGTGGTCCAACTATCGTGTTCACAACAAAATCACGAAGGCGAGTCGAAGGAATGCGTGTGCGCTTTCATTTTCCCAAACTGTCCACGACTGTCTCGAAAACCACCTCACTTGACTCCCCCACGCCATCATCCACATGAGGGTTCTCCTCGTGGTGTTGCTCACCAGCCCCTACGGGTTCGACCAGGGAGCTTGCTGCAGACGAAGGACACACGTCCCCTGCTCCCCCCCACAGCAGGATGCAAGTCCCCTGTACGCTCCAGAGCGACAGCCCGCGACTCCAGCTGCTCACTAGTCTGCGCAGGCGCGCTCAAGGCTGGACACTGCCGCTCAACTTGATGATCTCCTACAGGTGAGCTTGGAGAACCGTGAGCCTCACTATCGAAATCATCCAACACAGTCACGTTGGGTTCACCAGAGTCCTCTCCAGATACCTGAACATCAGATGCAACAGCATAGGGAAACACTTTTTCAACAAATTTCACGTCTCGTGACACAAGAAACTCCTTGGACTCAAGGTCATAAACCTTCCACCCCTTCTTGCCAAACGGGTACCCCATAAACACACACTTTCGACTGCGACTAGAGAATTTATCACACTTAGCACTCAAGTTATGAATATAGCACAAAGTACCAAAAACTCGCAGTTCAGATAACCCCGGTTTCACTCCAAACAAGCATTCATAAGGAGACTTGTAACCCAAAACAGAGGAAGGAGTACGATTAATCAAATATCCAGCAGTTAAAACACATTCACCCCAAAAATCTGTTGGCAAATGAGCTTGATATTTCAAAGCACGCGCTACATTCAGAATATGACTATGTTTACGTTCCACCCTACCATTTGTTGAGGAGTGCCAAGACAAGTAGTTTGGAACACTATCCCATTATCCATAAAGTAGTTGTTAAGACAAAAAAATTATGTTCCACTATTACTCCTTACTATTTTAACTTTAGCACTAAACTGTCGGTCCACTAAAGCCAAAAAACGAGTAAATAGACGAAAAACATCGGTTTTATCACTCAAAACAAATCCACACAGCGCGCGAGAAGTCATCAACAACAGTCAAGAAATATCGTGCACCACAAGTAGAAGGAGTTTATAAGGCCCCCACAAATCACAATGAATTAAATCAAACGAACGACATGCTTTATTATCACTCAAAACAAAAGAGTCACGAGATTGTTTCGCTCGACAGCAAACATCACAATTATCGTCTAAAGTACTGATAAAATGGACACAATCAGTATCATCAACCAAGTGACTAACGGACAGAAGATTACAATGTAATTGAGGAACATAGTAAACCGATTACAAAGATAAATAGTCCGATAATCTGACTGTGCCACATTTCACGGACGAAACATTACTACCATCAGGATGGCTAACCAAGCTGTTAGAATTATGAGGTGTTTGACACGTCATAATAAGTGCCCGTTGAACAATTTGATTGTTCGTAGTGATTACTTATTTAAAGTTAAGTTCATACGTATATTATGTTTGACAATAATATACATGCTGGGAATGAATTCGAAATGCATTAGGGGTCATGATGGTTTTACTAGGGCCCGCTCATGATTTATATGTTAGTAAAATACTTGGTTGATATTTTATTAACATATGGCTAATGTCATTTCGATCCTAGAAGGTCACACACATACAATGCACTTGATTTTCAATATGATCGAAACTTCCGGGTTAAAAGTGTAAATGTCAAAGAATCAAGGGGAATTCAATTGGCTTGTTTGACTTTGAATTCAAACACAATTAATATTGAATTAATTGGTGCTTAATTGTGGAGGCGTTACGTCTTTGGGTTTAATGTGATTAAACCGCAAATTCATCACACAATTATTATTGTAATAAATGGTGAATCTTTGGGTTTAATGTGATTAAACCGCAAATTCATCACACACTTATTATTGTAATAAATGGTGAATAATTGAAAGGAAGATTTTTGTTTATAGTACCACTATATAAACACCATTTGATGGAAAACAAAGATCAACCTTCTCATTATCATATTTTCACTTGTAAGACAATTGAAAAGAAATAATACTCCCTCTTCCTTCTCTATTCGGCCAAAACAAGAATAACATCAAGAGAAGAAAATCGTTTCTTTCTTGATTCATTCTTTGTCAAATACACTTAAGCTCTAGTTGCTTCAAGGAAGGAATCAAGCTAGTGTTGGTGTGGACTAACTAGAGAGAGGAACGCTGGTTGCTCTTCCGCTGCGCAACTCAAACACGCTTCAAGAGGTATACACACAAACTCATAGTTAAATGTGAATTTTTAGAACTTTGTATTCGATCGTTTATACGTTTTTGTATAATTTGATATGCAAAACATGTATAAAATCCCAACAGTGGCATCATGAGCCCGGTACATATGTTCTAATTCACTTTAAATGTCTTGAAATTTGATTTCATGAATTATAATATCATATGTGTATGTTTTGATATCATCAATTAAGGTTGTTGTGCATTATGTGTATTGTGCAATTATGTAATTGTTAAGGCCTGTAAATATTTTTCTAAAATTCTGTAAAAATATGTTTCGAACAGTAGACAAAATTTCGAGACCACTGTAATTTTTCTGGAATTGTTTCGATTTGTTAAGTGCTCGAAATAAATGTTTGAAACAGCCATATGTTCATCCGAACGGATTTGATATACCTTTCGTTTGAACAGTTTTAAGTGCTGTATATATTTTTATAGAATTCTGGAAAAATATTATTCAAACAGTACATTGAATTTCGAGTTTACTGTAATTTTTCTGGAATTGTTTCGATTTGTTAAGTGCTCGAAATAAATGTTTGAAACAGCCATATGTTCATTCGAACGGATTTGATATACCCTTCGTTTGAACAGTTTTAAAGGCTGTATATATTTTTATAAAATTCTGGAAAAATATAAATAAAATATTAGAGTCAATTTCGAGTTTACTGAAATTTTTCTGGAATTTTTTGGATTTCTTAAGTGCTCGAAATTGACATTTAAACAGTCATATGTTCACCCGAACGGATTTGATATACCATTCGGTTGAACAGTGTTTTAACGGCTGTATATATTTTTCTAAAATTCTGAAAAAATATAAATCAAATACTAGAATGATTTTCGAGTCTACTGTAATTTTTCTGGATTTATTTGGATTTATTAAGTGCTCGAAAATGATTTTTGAATAGCCATGTGTTCATCCGAAAAGTTCGGAACACTATTCGGATGAACAGTGTTTTTCGGATGAACAGTGATTCCGATTTCACTGTTCACGAAACACTGTTCACGACTGTTCACATAATTAAAATGGTCCTAAAATTGTTTTGGATTTTGTTTTATTAATTATTGTGAATATTTTGGCTATTCTAGTATTTTGACTTTTGATTGTCAGAAGAAAATTAATTAAATTATTATAACTTGTATGATAATTTGATTAGATTTTAATGTTACAATATTTTAATTAATAGCACTAATATGATTAGTTGTTAATTTTATTTATATTGGTTATAAATAATATTAAATGCTTATTAATTAAAATTAAAGGCCTTAATTAATTATGTAAAACCTATGAGTTATTGATTTGGTTGTTACATTTGATGTACAATTTATTACATATATGTGTTATAATTGTGTGTACCTTATTTGACATCCTTACATGTTTTAATTGACTTAATTCATGTATTATATATATTTTGATATATTGGATGTTTTATTTTCATTGTGAATGAATGTTGGGATAAGTGATATGATCTGGTTTTTGAAATACAGTCTGCGTACTGTCTTTTATATGACGACTTGTGTCAAAAAGAAATATAGCCTGCGTGCTATTTTATGACGACTTGTGTCACTTTTATTTTATTATTTATTACATTGACCTGCGTGTCAATTATTTATCACCACGTGTGATTGTAATCAATAGAAGACGAAGCCACCGAAGGAACTGAAGGAGGACTGAAGACTTAGTTTAGAATTAAGTCTAGTTTTCTTTTCGGTTTTTAGATCATATCACTAATCCCATTTATTTGCGTTATAATTCTTAATTTTCATGCTCATATGATATATATTCTTGCTTGAGTGAATGTATATATGCATGTATGATCATGATTATATATTTATAACTAATCCTACATTAAGTCAAGTAATTTGCCATACCTGACCCTAAAGTCGGAATAAGACATACGTATGCATGGACCTGCCAGATTGGCAGACATGACATGTCCTATGACTTGATCCCGATGGAATAATCGAATGATTTCCGATTCAGAATCGGGCTTCGATTGTTCATTCTGACTTTCGTCAGTAGGCTCAGGTTACTTGAACAGTGATTCCCATAATCAGATTTGGGCCTGTTGGCAAAAGTTGTCACCAATGCAATCTTGTAAGATTTTTGTGACACCGAGAATTATGCCAGGCATAAATGGTGATCATTCACCTACTCACATGATTAGTAGTCGAAATGTTGCGCGCTGCCGTTCGATTATTAATTATCTGAGTTCTCGGATACATTGTGTGTTTTAGTAGGATTGTGAACACAGTGTATGAGTTCAAATATTTAGATATCTGAATTATCGCTATGACAATGCTTATCTGAGTTATTTATTTGCATATTTCCGTTGTATTTATCACGTCTACAAACGCTTAAAACTCTAAGACCCTCCGCTCCACATTGGAGAAATGCAAACTTAACGGCACCAATTTCCATGACTGGGCTCGCAACTTGAGAATTGTCCTCAAGTCTGAAGAGAACAGACTACGTGCTCACCAGCATGCTTCCTAAGGTCCCTCCCACTGATGAGGAGGAGTTTTATGTCTATAAACAGCACATGAATGATTCTATAGATGTCCAATGCTTCATGTCGGCCAACATGGAATCGAATCTTCAGATTCAATTCGAAAAGGTCAACGCTTACGATATGTACCGCCGGCTGGAAAACTTGTTCCAGCAGGAGGCACGCAATGAGAGATACGAACATGTTTGTGCTCTCGTTGACTGTAAGCTAGGCAATGGACAGCCATCAAGTCCCCATGTCATCAAGATGATGGGCTTAGTCGAAAGACTAGGCTCATTGGGGGCACCCGTCTCTAAAGAGATGTCTGTAGATATCATTCTTAGGTCGCTGCCTGATTCGTTCAGTGGTTTTGTGTTGAACTACAACATGCATCAATATGACAAGACGTTGTCTGAGCTACATGGTATGATCAACACTGCTGAACAAAACATCAGGAATGCTAGAGACACTTCTTCTTCTTCTGTTTTGACTATTTAGAACAAGAAACAGTTCAAGAAGAAGAAAAGTGTCAAAGGCAAGACAAAGGTTGCCCCTCGTGCAACGGCTCCTACTCATAAGGCATCCAAGAAGGATTCCAAAAAGGATGACACGTTTCATTACTATGAGATAGTTGACCATTGGAAGAGAAACTGCAAGAAGTACCTGGCAGACGAGAAGAGTGGTTCGACCACTGCTACTCTGCCATCATGTATTAATGCTATAACATTAGCATGACAAGGAACAAGCTTGATGACTTGAACCCGACATACCTATGGCATTGCAGACTCGGTCATATAAGTGACAAACGCATTAAAGAGCTCCATGACAATGGAATTCTTACGTCATCTGGTTTTGAATCTTATGACAAATGTGAGTCATGTCTTTTAGGCAAGATGACCAAGTCACCTTTCACTGGTACGAGTGAAAGGGCAAGTAATTTATTGGGAATCATACATACTGATGTATGTGGCCCAATGAACACGCCTGCTAGAGGAGGTTTTCTATACTTCATTACCTTCACCGATGACTTCAGCAGATACGGTTACGTATATCTGTTGAAACATAAGAGTGAAGCCTTTGAAAAGTTCAAAGAATTTCAGAAGGAAGAAAACCAACTCGCCAGGACAATCAAGATTCTTTGCTCCGATAGGGGAGGAGAATACTTGAGCCATGACTTCTTGCAACACCTAAAGGAGTGTGATATTGTATTACAGCTCACACCTGATGGTACACCACAACACAATGGTGTCTCCGAAAGGAGAAATCGAACCTTATTAGATATGGTTCGATCAATGATGAGCACATCAGAACTCCCAACTAGTTTTTGGGGTTATGCATTGGAAACTGCCGCTTCCACACTAAACAAATGTCCAACCAAATCAGCACCTAAGACCCCACATGAGATGTGGTTTGGGACTCTTCCCAAACTAGGGTACTTGAGGATTTGGGGATCCGAGGCCTATGTTAAGAAAGTTAACAAAGATAAGCTTGGACCTAAATCCGACAAGTGTTACTTCATTGGTTATCCTAAGGAAACCAAGGGATATTACTTTGATCTCAAACCCGAAAATAAGATTTTCGTGGCTCGTAATGGAACTTTCCTTGAGAAAGAAATACATTACAAAGAGATATAAGAGTAATGAGACTCTTGAAATTGTTCAAGAGGGTGATGTAGCAGGTACTAGTACCTTAGCTGAATCACCTCAGGAGGTGGACCCTTCTTATGAAGAAGAGGTTCAACTCGATCCACGGGAAACCGTAGACGAGCCTGCTGATACTCAAAACATCCCTCGGAGATCCGAAAGGTCCCGTCATGAACCCGATAGATGGTATGGGGAATTTTTCCTGATTGAAAGCGGGGAACCCTCAACTTATGAGGAAGCCATGAAACAACCTGATGCTGATGAATGGCTCCTAGCCATGCAATCCGAGATGGAATCAATGTACCATAATAAAGTATGGACATTGATTGATTTGCCGAGGGGTGATAGACCCATCGAATGCAAATGGGTATTTAAACGAAAGCTTGATAAAGATGGAAATGTCCATGTTTATAAGGCTCGACTTGTGGCTAAAGGTTTCAAACAGATTCATGGTATCGACTATGATGAAACTTTTTCTCCAGTCGTTAAGTTTAAATCCATTCGGATTATCTTAGCCATTGCCGCATACTACGATTATGAAATTTGGCAAATGGATGTGAAGACAGCTTTCCTTAACGGGAAACTAGAAGAGGATGTGTACATGACACAACCTCCTGGATTCACAAGCTCGAAAGAGCCTAAGAAAGTATGCAAACTTCAAAGATCTATTTATGGTCTGAAGCAAGCATCTAGGAGTTGGAATCTTCGCTTCAATGAATCAATCAAAGAGTTTGGATTCATTCGATGTGAAGAAGATTCTTGTGTATACAAGAAGGTTAGTGGGAGCAACATTGCATTTGTCGTGCTATATGTAGACGACATTCTTCTCATAGGAAACGACATATCCATGCTTGAATCAGTCAAGGCATGGTTATGTAAGTGTTTCTCTATGAAAGATCTAGGAGAGGCACAGTACATTCTTGGAATTAAGATCCATAGGGATCAATCTAAGAGACTCATTGGACTGAGTCAAAACGCTTATATTGATAAGGTGTTACTTAGATTCCGTATGGAAAATTTCAAGAAAGGTAATCTCCCTATGAGACATGGCATCTCTATTAGTCGTGCTGACAGTCCCATGGACAGCATCGAAATAGAGAAGATGAACAAGATCCCTTATGCCTTTGCCATAAGATCTATCATGTATGCTATGCTTTGTACACGACTTGACGTTTCTTACGCTTTGAGTGTAACAAGTCGTTATCAGTTGTGTCCAGGACAAGAGCACTGGAAGGCCGTAAAGGCCGTTCTTAAGTATTTAAGAAATACTAGATCCATGTGTCTTGTCTATGAGGGAGATAAAGAGTTACAAGTTGTAGGCTACACCAAGCGAGCTTCCAAACCGACAAAGATGAATCTAGATCTCAGTCTGGTTATGTGTTTCGCATAAATGGTGGCACAGTGTCTTGGTGCTGTAACAAGCAAAACACTGTGGTAGATACTACAATGGAAGCTAAATATGTTGAAGCATCAGATGCTGCAAATGAAGCATGCTGGATTAAGAAGTTTGTGAGTGAACTTGGTGTTTTGCCTAGCATTGACTAGCCGGTAGTGTTATATTGTGATAACACTAGTGCAATTGCTCAGGCCAAGGAACCAAGGTCACATCACCGCTCCAAGCATGTGTGCTCAGAAAGTATCACATAATTCGTGATATGACAGAACGAGAAGATGTGAGTGTATGCAAGATACATACAGACGACAACATACCTGGCCCATTGACCAAACCGTTGCCTCACGGCAAACATGACAAGCATCTATCAAGTGTTAGACTTAGATATATGCTTGGATGGTGTTAGGTTTAGTGGGAGTTATATTTTCTGTATATTGTCATAGTGAAGTCCTAATAAGACTATGTTGAATAATTGATTCAAATATATGTATGTTTATAGTTTGACTATATTTTCATACATATATCTTTATTTTGATTCCATTGTTGTCCATGTCTTCTAGAGAGGTCTTTGGGGTTGAGGATCCCAAATGAGAGACCCTCTACTAAGCCTAGAAGCAAGGGGATAACTCGTCCCTGATCAAATGTTCACTGATTGGAATCGAACATTGTAATGATCAGTATGTACATGATTGTCTTGGTCACGTTTCTTAGACAAGAAAGGGAGTAAATGTACTCTAGTCATGCACATGGGTATATATCTTGGAACTAGTCCAAGCTATGATACTGGATTCGACCGCCATGAGAAAACTTAGAAGATAACATATCTGTGTCCTAAGTACTTTTCATCGAACTTATGTTAAATGGTGATTCTTAGACCTGTATGGCGGGAATGCATTAGCATGAGACTTGCGTGCTTTGACTGTGTCAAACGTCTCCTGTAGAAGGGAGGCTATAAAGGCATATGTTGGGCATACTTGGAACATGTTGGTACATTGCTGTACATCAGAGGGGATTCGTACAAATCGGTTATGTCGATTGATTCATGAGATCTCGGTAGATTAATGGTGATTAAGATGGCCATCTCCAGTAGTAGTACTGGGTATCATATTAAGTCTATGTATCCGAGACAATACAGGTGCAAGAGTATGGTGGCACATATCTTACCATAGCTTGACTGTAGAATCGCGATGCGAAGGAATCACTTTACAAGTAATCGTCCAAGGGCAAGTGGGAGTGTTAGAATTATGAGGTGTTTGACACGTCATAATAAGTGCCCGTTGAACAATTTGATTGTTCGTAGTGATTACTTATTTAAAGTTAAGTTCATACGTATATTATGTTTGACAATAATATACATGCTGGGAATGAATTCGAAATGCATTAGGGGTCATGATGGTTTTACTAGGGCCCGCTCATGATTTATATGTTAGTAAAATACTTGGTTGATATTTTATTAACATATGGCTAATGTCATTTCGATCCTAGAAGGTCACACACATACAATGCACTTGATTTTCAATATGATCGAAACTTCCGGGTTAAAAGTGTAAATGTCAAAGAATCAAGGGGAATTCAATTGGCTTGTTTGACTTTGAATTCAAACACAATTAATATTGAATTAATTGGTGCTTAATTGTGGAGGCGTTACGTCTTTGGGTTTAATGTGATTAAACCGCAAATTCATCACACAATTATTATTGTAATAAATGGTGAATCTTTGGGTTTAATGTGATTAAACCGCAAATTCATCACACACTTATTATTGTAATAAATGGTGAATAATTGAAAGGAAGATTTTTGTTTATAGTACCACTATATAAACACCATTTGATGGAAAACAAAGATCAACCTTCTCATTATCATATTTTCACTTGTAAGACAATTGAAAAGAAATAATACTCCCTCTTCCTTCTCTATTCGGCCAAAACAAGAATAACATCAAGAGAAGAAAATCGTTTCTTTCTTGATTCATTCTTTGTCAAATACACTTAAGCTCTAGTTGCTTCAAGGAAGGAATCAAGCTAGTGTTGGTGTGGACTAACTAGAGAGAGGAACGCTGGTTGCTCTTCCGCTGCGCAACTCAAACACGCTTCAAGAGGTATACACACAAACTCATAGTTAAATGTGAATTTTTAGAACTTTGTATTCGATCGTTTATACGTTTTTGTATAATTTGATATGCAAAACATGTATAAAATCCCAACACAAGCAGGTAGGCACATCACAGATATTTGACAACAAAGACAAGTTCACGGTGACGTGATTCGAGGCACCCGAATCAATAACCCATACATTAGACAAAGACTCACCGGTTAAAGGATCATCGGATTGGCTCAGACCTGATTGAGGTGCGCTGGTACCCCCAATCAAAGAAATCAACTTCTGCAATTGTTCCGCGCTCACACCTGCACCTGAAACAACATCGGCCAATGCCTGGGACCCTGCTGCCGTGTCCACGCACTCCACTGCACGAGCAGCAGCAGTACGCGGACGTACCCCAGTGGCGCCTCCCCTGGGCCGAGTTCCTCCACGGACAGCCCCTGCTCCATGGACAACCCCTGTTCTTCCTCGAATTTGTGGTCTATCACCCACCATTCGGGGTATCCAATTTTCCCAAAGCACGTGGCCTCCTCATGTCCGGTTCTATGGCAATAAGTACAAACTGTGTTAGAAACATAACGTGAATGAGGTTTCGAAATACCTTTTGAAGGAGCATCGACCGCAAATGTCATCACATCATCGGAAGAGGCTTTTTGGGCGTTGTCACGTTTGAGAAATTGTTCTTCCTGATTCATCGCTTTGAAGGCCCAATCTAGCAATGGAAGAGGGTCTTGAGCCAAGAGTTGAGATCGGAGACGACCAAATCGCTCACGATTAATGCCACAAAGAAAATCGTGAAATTTATCCTCATCAATCTTGGCTTGAAACTGTGGGGTTTGTCCACACACGCACGCTGGAACACGATCAATGGCAGCTAATTCGTCCCACACCTTCTCCAATTTTCCAAAATAATCAGCTACAGTCATCGTCGCTGTTTGTTTGCACTCAGCCAATGCGTGCTTCAGTTCTTGCTTCCGCTGTCCGTTGCTCACAATGTATCGCCTTTGCAATAAATCCCAGAGTGGTTTGGCTTCCTCGAAGTAGGGAATAGACTTCTTTTGCATGGATCAATTGTATTCTTGATCCACTGAACCAATGTTGATTGAAGACAATCCCAATCAACAAAGAGGGCTGGATTCGTCGGTTTGATAATGCTTCCATCAATAAAACCATATTTTCGTCGTCCTTGCAAGGAAAGTCGGAGTGAGCGTGACCATTCTTCATAGTTAGCACCATTTAGTTTAACCGCGCTAATAGGGAGAAGTTGGATCGATTCGGTGATAAACAACATCAGTAGCTGGGTCAAGAGTGGTCGTTTTCGGGGTCGGATTCGTATCATGGCCATCAACGAGGCCAGTTCAGGGATGTCGTGTTGACTGCTTTCAGTGTTCTCGGTTTTTTTTCATGGGGGTAGGTTCAAACAGCAGTGAAGATTCGAATGGAGTATTTTAGTTGGGAAGAGAATAGACGTGTAGTATTGTATTGGCTCTGATACCATGATAATAGTTTACGGGTTCCACTCTAACACTAATTGGCAATGGAGAGAGTAGCCAAAGATCTTATATATCGATTCGGGAGGACACCGACTTCCGATGTGGGAGATGCATCTTAACACTCCCCCTCACGTGTAACCCGATCGTTGGCAGAATTTTTCCTCGCCAGTCGGTATTCGTGCCCGAACAACATCGGCGGGGTTACACGTGCCTCACTAATTCGGCGTTACACGAGTTCGAATATAAAATATGTTTAATAACAAATCAAATTCGAAATATGGATATATTAGTAACAAATTGAGTTTGAAGTCAATTTTAGATCCGAGTAGAATACAAATCTCAATACTATTCAAAAATTTAAATTCGATGATATTATATTGAAGTCGAATTGTTCGTTTTGTTTCCACCCTTAGTTGTGGGATAATGTGACCTGAATGGCAGTGTTGAAGTTTTATGATGGCCGATGGGGTTAGGAAAAGATTAGAGAGAGTTTTAATATATTTAGTATTTTAATTTTATTTATAGTAATTAATTTTAAGTTTAGTGTAAATAATCAATGTCTTTATCTATTACAAATAATTTGATTAATAATTCGACTTTATATGTTGATATTAGGGTTGTAGTTTTGTATTTAATTTTAGAGTTTCGATTTTGTATATTCGCTTTTCAAAATATATGTTTTGATTTTAGGAATTTGATCACATATATATTATAATATGTATTGGGACTTTGTATGAACTCAAACCACATATTATAATCAAAGGAATGTGCAAAGAACATTATGACGATGTACCGATGGAGATGCAGTCGTACTAGCTTGAGCAGCTGGAAGTTATAGAGTTTACACAAACAAATTAATAAAAGAATTTAAAAAATAAGAGTAGTTGCAAATAAAAATCAATAAAAGTGGAAAAATAAATTGGTACAAAAACAAAGGTTGTGTTTTATTACTCCGGTTAGCGGTGTTGCGTTTGGAACAACGTACACTTGTCTTCACTTTCGCCATTAGAAAGATTCCTGCTATGAAAAAAGGTTCTCATGAAAACTATGATTTACAATCTTTAATATTCTTACAACTGCAAATCAAATACAATTTACACACTTTATAATAATATTTGAATTTGTTTTATAAAGGAGAATTTCAGATCTGCTGATAGTATTATAATTTAAACAATATTAATTAAAAATATTGTTGAATAATAATAAAAATATTATTTAATATTAATAAAATTGTTATTGAGCTTTAAGAAGAATATAAATACAAATGTATAGATACATGATGTGCATTACTCAATCAATATTATTCAAAGTTAAATATATATTCAAACCTCTTATAATTTTTAATAATTACTTTAAGGCAGACAAACGAAAGTTCAACTTATTAAATAACATATGTTAATATGACATAATTAAGGAATTTTATATAATATTTGTTAATACCATAAAGGAGGAATCTCAATTGGGCGTTTTTGTAGTATATGTGATGACATGTTTATACAATTGATTGGAAAGTGTACTCTTTTGAAGAGAATATGAAAGTATTAGAATTTTCGAAGGAAATAATATCAGTGGTGGTTTTAGTATAAATAACAATAATAAAATTATCAATGCATTAAATCACCACTACATCTGAGGTGAAGGATTGAGAAGAAAAAAACGACCTATTAATCTAAATTAACTTACATTCACATACATTAATCTCATTTTCTGATTAAAAAACGAACGAAATAATTCACCTAGATTAAACTACATTCGAGAGCATACCATATAAGTGGCATAATAGCGCCATTGAAGATAAGACTCCAAATCGCTGCAATTATCTCCAGCAATCTCTTGTCCCAAAACTAAAGTCCAGTTTCAAGATTACCATTATCTTCACCAAATTCCCACTTGCAGATAACCCAAATGAGCAATTTAAGGCATTTTTGTGGTTATGCAGCTCACTACACCTTATGTAATCCAACCATTTCTTTTTCAACTAACCATCTTAACCTCAACTTTCTTCCCAAATCCATTTCTTCACTCCCTAGGTAACTATTTCTCTTTAAATATATACTTTTTTATATTAATATTTGTGGTGTTTATTACAATTACAGGTTGTAAAAATTCCTCCGTTTCGAATTAATTGACGTTTTAGGAGTTCGTGATTGAGTTAATAGAATAGCCTAGTGGAAAAGGCTCTTGCGAGTGGTCAGAAGTCGTGGGTTGAAATTCACCTCATTGCTAACTTTTTTAAAAGAAAAACTTCCGTAATATTATTTTTTGTAATTCTTTTTATAATGTGTTTAGAAAGTAATTAATTGATGGCTAGAAGTTGTGTCTGGAAAAACGTGAAGTGTATTAAAATGAAATGGAGAGCGTGTAGTTTTATTAGCAATAAAATAAGTAATTGTAATAATAACAGTTGAACACATGAAAAATAATATTATTTGTAGTAGTAATTAGTTTCATGCTATACTAGGTTTGCTAATACCCTCACTGAATTTGAGGTTAAAAATTGCTAATGATTTGGTAAAATCATGTGCTTTAGATTAATGGACCACCCCGAATAATTGTCTCAGTCAGTGGATATAAGATAACGAAATACTACCAATGGCTTATGAGCCTTGTGATATCTGATCGAGCTTCTACTGAGACGTCTCGGCTTCAACTCTTGCTAGAGGTCAATATTACGTCTCGGCTTCAACTCTTGCTAGAGGTCAATATTATTTCATAATTGCTTTGGAGAAGCCATTCTAATTGTTACATTACTTAGAAATATATATATATATATATATTCGTTATTTGTAAAACTCATCGCTAATTTATGAAAAAAGAAAACGAAAACGAAATACTTAAGCTAATACTACTGACAATAGAATACTTAAATGCAATGTTTTAAAAATAATACTCCATCCCGCAATTCAATAAAGATCATCGAGTTTTGACTTTTTCAAAAAATTTAAAAACAATTAGTTAGAAGTGGATATGCCCTCCAAAAATGCATGCAAATGTTTGTCAATTGCGACAATTTATGGGAAATGAAGAAAGTGTAAAAGTAGACAATCTTATGTAATGGAGGGAGTAACTGATATCTTTTGTTGTTGAAAGAGATATCTTTTGTTGTTGATGAAAAAACTGATATCTTTTGTTGTTGAAAGAATAAGATATTTTTAATCGGTATGTTGAGTTATGTTTTCATAGTATTTGAATGTTATGATTAAATGTACGTTTCTATTTTCGCTGAGTAACTGTATTTTCAAGAAGTTCTTGTAGCTTTCATTTCAAAATTATAATCCTCTTCATTGGATATATTGGGAAAAAAGAGATGCCATCTAATATTGCATATATGTTCGATGCAATGAATAACTACATTTGGTAAACCAGATTATTAAATTTGAAATATAACTATCTGGAACCTTTAATACCCTAGTATTATTTTCTGACCAGTTCCTTTTATTTTATAGTTTTAGTCTAATTACTCAATTTATCCTATTAACATTTTTCGTCTTAAGTCTATTCTCAAGCATGCCTGCATGCTAGTTCAGCGCTTTAATTCCCTTTAGTACTATCATATGATTTTGGTGGTCCGGAAGAGATATAGTCCTTCTGATGTAACATGAAGTTAATAATATGCTCTCCAGATTAGCATTCACCTAGAGAAACTCCTTAAGGGTTGTGTTTAGTCCAGTAGCCCAAAATGAGGAGAAAATGGACAAAGTATAACCTGTTTTCATCCCATTACTGTTCCAATCCAATCTATTGAAGTTTCTTTCCTGCCAAACAACCTATGGCGATATTTTGCATCCTGTTGGAGTTTAGTAGCTTACTGCGTTTATTTTGTTATGTTCAAACAACCTGTGCGTTTATTATGCGTTTATATTGCATCCTGTTGGAGTTTAGTAACTTACTGATGCATATATCTATATGTTATCTGGTTTCAGGACCTCTTTTGTTCTACATCTGAAGTTGATTGTCTGCAAAGCAAAATATGGTAAGCACTCATCTCGACAATGACATGATCAACAACTTATCCGAGATTGCAAAACAAAATCACTAATTGAGTTTTGATCTAAATATATATTAAAACAGCTGAACCTGAGTTAGAAGGAAGATTCACTCAAAGGGTCGTGCCAGCAAACTTGTTAGCAGCAGAAAAAGAGGAAGCTAAAGCTGTATTAACCTTGTTTCTGAAAAGACAAGGTTTGAGCAGTTCTGTTGCAGCAAGAACTATCAATAAAGCAGATTCGTTCATTGATCACCTTGTATCTCAGCTCCACTCAGTGCACAAGGCTCGGTATCTAGTAGGTTCGATCTGAAAATTTTACTAGTTCCGTAAGTTAGGCTAATGGGATTCGTCCTTCTGAAACACTATTGAAAACTAATATTTTGAGATTACAGGTAGGGAACTTACTACCCTTGAGATCAGAGATGCAATAATTCCTTACCTTGAAAGTCTTCTTGAGGAGTATAAAGGTCTTTTTATGGACGTTGTAGAAAACTTCCCCCAACTACCTGTTGAAGAAAAGTTGGATGATGACGATGAATCATCTTCTGCCAAAGAAGTTCCAACAACACAAGTTTTAATACCTGCCAATGATCTTGATTCGAGAAAGCTGAAAGCCTTGGCACGGGTGAATGACCTTGGTTCAACAGGAAAACTTCCTCCCCATATAGTATACTTAGTTAATATTGGAATGGAGCTTGAGGATATCAAACAAATCATACGCAAGTTCCCAGCCTTTGCATACTATAGCTTGGATGGAAAGATAAAGCCAGTTGTCGAATTTCTGATTGATCTTGGGATACAAGAATCAGATATCCCTTCTATCATCAACAAACGGCCTCAACTTTGCGGGATTAGTCTATCAGAAAATTTAATTCCAACAATGGAATTTCTAGAGGATTTAGGTGTGGACAAAAGGCAATGGGCTAAAGTCATTTATCGTTTTCCAGCACTTCTCACTTATAGTAGGACAAAACTGAAAGCAACAGTGGATTTTCTCTATGAAATGGGTCTTCCATCAGAGCATGTTAGTAAGGTTCTAACAAGATGCCCCAATATCATTAGTTATAGCGTGGAGGATAAACTACGTACAACTGCTGAGTATTTTCGTTCCATGGGAGTTGATATCGCTAATCTACTTCACCGAGCTCCTCAAACTTTTGGTCTTAGCATTGAAGCAAATCTGAAACCTGTTACAAATTTTTTCTTGGAAAATGGATACTCTATGAGAGATTTGACTACTATGATATCAAGATATGGGGCATTGTATACCTTTAGCCTGAGCGAGAATTTGATTCCTAAGTGGGAGTTCTTTTTAACCATGGGCTATCCGAAGTCTGAGTTGGTTAAATTTCCTCAGTACTTCGGTTATAGTCTAGAGGATAGGATAAAGCCTAGATATAAAATAGTGAAAGATAGTGGTGTAAAGTTGATACTAAACCAGATACTATCTCTGTCTGATCACGAGTTTGAGAAGGCTCTGCAGAGGAAATTAAAGAAGATTTAGTTAGACAAAGAAACGTTGAAGAATGTCTTGAAAGATAGAACCTGCATATATATGGTAAGCATTTTGTATGTGATTTTTCTTCTTAGTTAAAACTTTGGTTGCATTGTGCTTTGTAGAACTTATTACCAAAGCTAGTAAACGTTGACATGAACAATTGGGTTTTGTACAGGCAGTAAGTTCTTAATTGCTTCCTGGCAAACCCGCAATCTTACGTGACAATCTCTAGAAGTTGTCCTTTTGGAGGGTGCTTTACACAGAAGCAGATACCAAGACGGCCATCTTCAGTGACTTATAATATCAAGTGTAAAAGGTAAGCTTTATAATCTAATTCTTATGGGATGCTAATGATATTAATATTTTTCTATGTTCGTGTTTATTTTTATCGTTTTATATGTTTTTTGTTGTTATTGTGGGGGTCCATAGGACTGGAGTCTCTTACATAGACTGGTAGAAATTAGGAAAATGAAAAAATTATCTGATTGGTGTTATCTAAGTCCTATTCGATGTGATGCTCTGATGGTGTAACTAATACTTTTAACCCGTCTGTCTGAAACTCCGGATGAAGTATACATCATGAACCTAACATTGCTTTCCTATGGGAAGTCTATATACCCTGTATTGATACAAGTACTTTTTCCACAACTCATATTTTATTTACTTTGCCGGGTAGCTTGCTTCGATTGTAGCACATGGTCAATTGGATAACCAAAATAATGATTTGAGTCACACTTTCACCTTCCAAAGAATGTGACATTATGCATTCGAGTCGTCAGTTGATCGATTAAATCCAGAAGAAAAAAAATCCAAACAAGACAAGTCACATGAAATTCAATCGTGAAATGTTGTTGCTCATTAGCCTAAAGAAGTCGAGATCTTGTCGCTATGCTTAAATCTTTTATCTCTTGCTCTTTAGACATTGCCTTAATGTTCAAGAACATGGCATGCCTTATCAATGGCTGCAATACGACTTTTCTTTCAGAAAAAATTAAATTCTCAAAATTATCAATTTGTTAAATTACTTGGTATGTGATTCAGCTTCTCACCATATCAGAACGAGAAGAATGGGATCCTCATGTCTATACACTTTCACGGGGAAAAACATTGAGCTTATGTAATCCATAGTCACGTCACTTGTGGCTTCTGTTATTTAATTTTCACGTTACCCTCCATCATAGATAAATATTTGATTTTATTTGAGTTCTTTTTGATGTTTTCTGAACGTAAAATGAGTGACCACGCTGTAATATATTATTCCTATTAACCAGTATATCAATTGCCTTGGCTATTTGATGATCCATTAGTCTTCTTCATTTGCGAATATAGAACATGTAGATTATAGTTCTCTTTGCTGCTATAAAGTATGGCGAAATCCAGTTTAAATCGTGTGTATCTATTCCTAAAGCAGCCAAGCATGGTATTTATTTATTACTTCGTACTTTGTGACAATCTTAATCAAACCTCTAAGTCGAACTACTTATCTGAATTTCCAGGACATAGGAACGATGTTGATCCTGGCTTATTTCCCGTTGGCTAAGATCTACCCAATCCAGGTGATTTAATTCTGTTATGGAGACCTAGTGAAGCTGCATTATATGTAACGAGTGAAAACCAAGATGTGGGAGTTTGATGTTACATTGCCTCTTAGCTTGGACCAAAGTGTGTAATGTCCAATAACACGACTTGTTTCTGCTTATAGCGTATTTCAGACTTACGACATTTGTGTTCAAGAACCTATTCATGAATGTTACCGAAAAACTATTTCAGTTAGCAGATAATCGAGCGTGGTTTAGGTGGTTACACTATTATTTAAGCATGTTGTTTAAAAATATAATAGTCTTCACACGCCACTTACAAATTTATGATGACAAAAAAAAGATTAAAAACATAATTATCAAAAAATCACTCCAATCATATCTCGAAACGAATGGGCTACGTTTGTTGGAGCAAAGTTGAAGTACTTGGGTGAGGTTGCATTGCCTATTATAGCTGAAGCATTGGCATGTGGGAAACATTGATCCAAATGCTTTAGTAGGGATGTCGGTTCGCTTCAAACTGACAAAACTGTTCAAACCAAAATTTTACCGTCTTCGATGAAAAAAATGTCAGCAAACCGGGATGGTGCGAGAACATCCAAATCAAACAAAAAAATTCGTTTTTCTCCATTGTAATTGATTTTCAAATTTAGCTAAATTCTTTTTCGTTTTTTACCAATAAATTTCTTTTCGTTTTTTTCATAATTGCTTGCCTTTTTTCCGTTTTCAAATTTTGAAATGTATTGTCAACTGATTTCTTTTTTTACATCAGCATTTTTCACAATTTTGTTTCCTTTTCATTTTCAGTCTTTTTCAAGTATTTGTTAACTTATTTTCTTTTTTTCATCCGATTTTTTCACATTTTTTGTTTCTGTTTTTTCGATTTTAATTTTTACTTGCACCATGATTTCCTCAATTTTATTTTTTGCACCATAAATACAATAATAATTGTAGGGGGGGCGCGTGGGAAATAATCTGGTGGGGGGAGTGAGGAATTTTATAAAATATTAGGTTGGAATAAATATATTTGGAATGACTAAACTAGCCTTTGTTATCTAGGTGATAACACAAGGGTGTTATTGCATAAGTGATTCTCGAGGCGCTCCAAAAGTATACTACATGTATATATGTGTTCGCATTCATTTGTACTAATGTATGATGTTGATGTCCTATTTACTGTAAAAATGAGAATCATATGTTGGTATTTGCAAATATTTATCGCTTCATTCAATCTTCTATCTAAATAATTCCTCGCAGTCATGTTTATATTATGAGACTGATTGTTATTTGTATTTGGTGGACTTTTTGTCATTTCTTTTCCTTTGTTCAAGTACCTATATTCTCGAATGTAGTGTCCTTTCTTTTCACAATAAAAGCATGGACGATCCTTCTTAAGACTTGCTGTTTTCTTGAAGTTTTTTCCTTTGGCTTTGAAGTGTTTTGAGGTTCCACCACCTTCACTTTGAGAAGATCCAACCTAAACGAAGTTCGCCTTCTCACAACCAAAGTTGACTTCAACTCAGCAAGTTTGGCAATATCTATATCTGTAATCTATAATCTATAACACTTATACAAGTGTGAATAGGTTTAGGTGTTTCTTTCATTTTTTGCTAAGACTATTTTGCCCTTTTCCATATTCATATATAATTATTAATCTAATTTTTACATTACCTATATCATATATTACCTCGATATTATTATAAATATTTACTATTATTTCTTATCAATATATATATATATTCAACAATCAATGTATTTGCAGCTAACAATTAATAATGGAATACTATTATTTGAAATTGTGACATATTAAATAAAATATCGTAATGATAAACATGTTGACCTTCCAATTAACCATATATATGATTATAATAATTTAATATTAAACAAGTGCTAATATATTTTTAATTGTTTTAAATTCATTACTAAATTAAATGTTTTCATTTCTATCATGCTAGCAGGGGCGGACCTAGGAATTTTATGTGGGGTATTAATTTCATCTTTGAAAATATAAAAGTTATTGTAAACGATATTATATATAAAATTTCAACGTTTTTTCAAAGGTTGTGAATATTATAATAATAAAAAGTAACAACAATTGAAAGTGTAAGCTTTAATTACCTCATCTTGCTCATTCAGATGGTACTAATGTTGGTGATATTTTCAGTGTAACAGCCTCCAAATATAAGTGAAATTGATGGCGAAATATGAGTTTCAAGTGGAAAATTGGAGATTTAAGTGCATGTTCATATTGTACATTACTTGAACTTGTAATTTTACTTGAATCCTCAAATCAACTTTTTGGCTTAAAACACTTAATTATGTACACTTAAAATAAAAACAATTAACTCTATAACAACTAACCACCGATTCCAATTAAACAAATGGTTTTATATTTAATGCGATAATCAATTTCGGTATCTACATATTCCTCTTATGAAATGTTTAATAATATTATAGTAACCATACTAAGCTTTCTAGTTACTTACATTAAGTCATTTAGATGAGAAGCTTAAATTAATTGTTCTACTACCTTAGGTTTATGAATTGTGCAAATGTTTTAGTTTAACAAACAATCCGAAATATATAAATTCTAATAAATTTAATCTAATTAAATTCTTAAATTAATTACTTCAAATCACTAAAATTAAATTAAAGGATTAAAAAGAATTAACAAATAATATCAAATATAATTTATGATGCTAAATAAAAAAATAATTAATACTCCTATAAAAGTTATGTTTAACCTAATCATTTCTTTACTGTTTTTATTGATTCCCAAATAATTTAATTCAAATTGTAATATAGGGACCAGGGGCAAGAGAATTAACTATGATTGAAATAAAGGAACTGTGGGGCCAAAGAGTGGAGTTGCGGGGTTTTGAACCTTCGACCTATAATGTTGAACCAAAGCAATTACCACTAGGACCTTGTTCAATTTTAGTAGGGTATTTTCATATGAACAAAAAGTATATAGTAGATATATACTATATTAGTACTTTCAAAGTGCATTAGTACATTATATTTTACTGTTATATATATACATTTTGTAGTACTTGATATATTAGTGATGTAGATGAAAAAATAAACAAGAAGAATTCGAAATAATAACTACATATTTGTATTATTTTAATATATTTGTTTACTATTGTATGGCCTAAAAAGGAAAATATATATAGATTGTAACTTTTTTTTTGATAAGTGATTTATATTAAAATTAAATATTGTTTAGGTTAAAAGAGTCATTACAGACCTTTAAGAGGATAAGCATTGTCTAAAACATTAAAATTCTTGATAACAGTGTTGTTAAGAATGCCCGAATTTGCCAAGCAACATTTTGCCCATGCTCAACCATGTGTAGTTATTAAAAGGTATGAACCTGCGCAAATTTGCAGAATGATCTATCTACATTGTTGACATTCAATGGTGCCTTCAAGGTTTTCATGTTATTTGTTTGGGTGTCTTAAGTTGTGATATTAGCAATAGTAAACCAGTAACATTTAACATGCTCTAACGCCTTTGTTATTACTCAGTGTGATGGTAAGAGTGGCTAGTTACCGGAGAAATTAAAGCTAGAAGGATCTGAAAACATGAAGCAATCACGCTATCTTAAAATTTGTATATTTGTTCAATGAATTTTATCATGCACATATATTTTTGAAATTCAAAAAAGAATATTTTATCATCATATATTCATGTAAAAATCAATGTAAACAGATATATTTTAAACATACTAATCGAAATCAAACGGATGGACTATGCACAAATATAATATAAATTTTACTTTATTCTGTCAAATGATATCATATTGAAAGTAAAATGGACTCGAAGGACCTCCAATTATGGAGACTAAGGGCCTGTTTGTTAAATCTGAATGTCTAAAATCTGAAGTCTGAAGTCTGAATCTGAATGACTGAATCTGAATGAAAACTGAATCTGAATACTGAAAATTTTAAGTGTTTGATAACAGTTCACTGAAAATTACTCAAGTTATGTTGTATTGACAAATTTGCCCCCACCACACTTCCTTATGTATAAATATCATAAACTACATTGTAATAAGTATAAATATAATATTATTATTCATATAATATTATGATTCATTAATTAATAAAATTAAAAAAAAATTAATGTCATTCATTAAATTATAAAAAGTCAACGAGCATACATAATATTAAAACTCAAATATTAAATAAATAAATAATACTACAGAAATATTAATAATTAAATTATAAATATTACAGAAAATAAATGAATTAAAAATATTAACAATTAAATTATAATATTATGAATATGAATAATTAATGAGAATAATAATAATATTAACATTAATAACACGAATATTAGTAATAATAATAATATGAAAGAATAATATTAAGAATCAAAATAACAATAATATAAGAATAATAATAAAATTAGTAATAATATTAATGATAATAATAATAATAATAATATTCTTGATAATATAATAAGAGTAGCAATATTAATAATAATAATAATAATAATAATATTAATGAAGATAATAAAATATTAATATTTATAATAATAATAATAATAATGAGAATAATAATAATAATAATAATAATGAAAATGAAAATAATAATAATGATAGTAATGAGAATAATAAAATATTAATAATGATATTAATAATAATAATAATAATAATAATAAAGTGATAATAATAATAATTAATAAAAATAATGGCAATAATAATCAAAATTATAATAATATATTAATAATGATAACATATAATAATAATAACAATAGTGAGAATAATAGTGATTATAATAATAATAATAATAGTAACAATAATAATCATTAAAGTAATAGTAATAATAATAATAATAATGATAATAATAATAATAATAACAATAGTGAGAATAATGATGATTATAATAATAATAATAGTAACAATAATAATAATTATTGTAATAGTAATAATAATAACAATAATGATGATAATAATAGTTATTATTATTAATATTCAATAGTAATAGTAATCTTAATAACAATAATAATAAGAAGAAGAACAAAAATATAAAGAATGAAATTAATAATAACAACAACAACAATAATAATAATAATAATAATAATAAATATAAATATAATAATAACAACAAGGATAATAATTGAATTTGATTTGAATAAGAATGTATGAGTTTGAAATAATTAAGGAAGGACAAATTGGGGTTCTTAAAGAATTGTGGGATTAAGTCATTAAGAGGAGAAAAATAAGTAACAAATTTTGACTTAATTTTTTGTTAAGGATTTCATTCAGGTCTGATTATGTTTAGTGCTTAATTTTTTCTATTAACAAACAGACTTAATTAAATAAGTACTGAATACATTAATTTTAAGTACTGAAAAAGTTTAACAAACAGGCCATAAGTCGATAACCACTAGACCAAGGCTACATGTTCACAAATATTATAATAAAGTTTTTTTTTCAAACGACAACACACTGAAAGTAAATCCTACACTATCGAGGAGGGAGAATCTACACTACAACAGAGACAAAAACATCAATTTTTATTAGGATGACTTGCCAGAATTTGAACGAGGACGTCCAATATTATAATAAAGATAGATGATTAGGACATATGTGAAGAAATATTTTAAAAATTGAAAAAGTGAAGAATGGAACATTCCATGTTGGTCAATCCACGTTGTCTCAAACAAAAACAATCATGATCCGTTAATATTAATAATAGTAACCCCGCCAAATGTCTTTAATTGTACACAAAAATCCACCAACAAATGCACAAATCTTGAACAGAGATAAAAAAGGGAGATAAATATCAAAAAAACTCATTAAGATTTGTGGGTAGAATTTACAATAATGCAGGAGGATATTTTCTACATTGCTAGGATTGTTTGAAAGGGGTCAGCAGCCTCCTGCTTTGCACTCTGCTCTCGAGGTAATTATTCAAATACTTTCATTCATTAAGGAATCATTATAGGATTTTGTAATAAGAAATTGGAGTTTGGAAAAAAAAAATTGTGAATTATCTTGTATGATATTAATCGAATTCCATTTTCTTGAATTGGGATTATATGGTCAAATACTGGAAAAAGATCAAATTTTTGGGGTGGAATTGTTTGGAAAATTCTGAAAGACTGATCTTTAGGATGTTGATCAAATACCCTTTTCAAGAAGATTAATTTTTTGGTGGTAGAATTATGTGGAAAAAGTTAGAAGATTGATGATTTAGATGTTGATCAAATACCCTTGTCTGCAATTGCAATGTAATGGTCAAATACTGGAAAAATCGATTTTTTGTGTTAAAATTATTTGGAAAATTCTTAAGGACTGATATTTAGGATGTTGATCAAATACCCTTTTGTTGAATTGCAATGTGATGGTCGAATATCGAAGAAGATTAATTTGTTTGTGGTGGAATTATGTGGAAAAATTTAGAAGATTGATGATTTAGATATTGATCAAATACCCTTTTCTGCAATTGCAATTTAATGGTCAAATACTGGAAAATCGATATTTTTGTGTTAAAGTTATTAGGAGAATACTTAAAGACTGATCTTTAGGATGTTGATCATATACCCTTTTGTTGAATTGCAATGTAATGGTCAAATATAGGAGAAGATCAATTTTTTTTTTAAAGAATTATTTGGGAAATTGTAGAAGATTGATATTTACGATATTGATCAAAATTATCAAATACCCTTTTCTTTAATTGCAATGTAATGGTCAAACACTGGAAAAAGATTGAATCTTTGAGATATTGATGAAATACCATGTTTGAAATTGCAATGTAATGGTCAAAACTGGAGAAGTATCGGAATTTCGTGAAAGAATTATGTGGAAAATTGCAAACGACTGATCTGTAGGATATTGAGCAAATACCCTTTCCTTAAATTGCAATGTAATTAATGATCAAATTTTGCGTTAGAATTATTTGGAAAATGCTAAATGACTTTTTCTAGGATACTGGTCAAATATCCTTTTCTTGAATTGCAATGTAATGGTCAAAAACTGAAAAAATTAATATGTTTGTATTAGAATTGTTTGCAAAATTCTAAAAGACAGTTATTGATCAAATACCCTTTTCTTGGCAATTTAATGTTGTTTTTATCCACATGTGTTGATGTTTTTTCTGATTGATGAGGGTATTGGATTTCAGGCTGATCCCGCACCTGGAAGGTATCTCTTTGTTTTTTAGGGCAATTCTTCTGCTTCAACCATTGAAGATTTCACTTTTGAGATTCTTTTCTGAAGGGAGATAAGGCAGAGGAGATTTGGAGGGAGGGGTTAAGGAATACAGGAGGTTTCGTCAAACTTTCCAAGATCTTCAAAATCTTGGAGAGCTTTAAGGAATGAGCGTTGTGTCTGGTGTAATCTCGAGGCAAATTATGCCAGCTTGTGATAGTCTATGTGTTTTTTGTCCCGGTTTGAGGACTCGGTCTAGGCAGCCGGTAAAAAGGTACAAGAAGTTGCTCGCAGATATCTTTCCACGTTCTCAGGTTAGTTTTGTTGGTTATTGTTAATAGTTCATTATGTGTTGTAATGCATGATCATGACTCTTATTCATGTAAGGTATGAAAATTATTAGTCATTCATATGACGAGCAATTGTTATCACACTAACTATGTGAATGCATAAGTTCACAAAACCTTGGTATTGTTTCTTTAAATGTTCATGTTGTTTTGTTGGCTTAGGCCTTTTTGGTGTTCCCTCATGCGGGAGGCTAAGGTCTTTGCCATTTCATCGAAGTATCTAGACTGTTGCTTTGAGACTCTGGCCTGAAGTTATTTAGCTGATATTATATTAACTGAACTGATCCTCTCCTGCTTATTTGAATTTGCTCTTGTGCTAATTTTATTATCAACAATCATCCTTCAGCTCTGCCCAATTATCAACTGTGTAACGGCCTAAGTGGACCTGTTTAGATAGCTTTCTCAGTTTATTAGTTAGATATCCACAAGACAAATCTTGTATTGTCTCATAGTATTTCATTACAAAGCTGCAACTAAGACTATAATACATTAGAAAGCTGCTACTAGGTGTACTAGGAAAATGTAACGAAGTAATGATGAGAAGCACCATGACTCAAGGATGTGCATGCCTACTAGTTTGACATATGCATGACCTTTAGGCAACATAAATCCCAAATTAAGGGGAGGATTCATTAAAATTAGTATGGAGTGAGTGAAAATAACTTAAATGAAACACAACTTGGGAAATGGATAGGTAAACCTCCATGTGAAAGGACAGAGGTAGCATAATATTAACAGTTACCAGTAATGGGCAATTCTTATTTACATATTGTTTGTGCCGAAGTTTGAGGACACTTGAAATTCTCACTTGCCTCTTCCTGACATAGGTGTAACCTTCCTGCATCGACTTCTTCAGAGTTGATTTCATGTGACCATCTGTTTCATTTATTGTTATAGGAAGAGGAACCAAATGATCGAAAGATTGGGAAATTATGTGAATATGCTGCAAAAAACCCTTTGCGTATCCCTAAGGTATGTTATATTTTTTATCGTCTTAAAGTTGTCTATTTTTTGTCATGTTCTCCACCTGAAGCGCACAAAACTTAGCACCGTTTGTCTTTGTACCATTATAATTTATTTTTATTTATCCTTTTCATATGCTAGGTAATCTTTTTTCCATAGGATGAGTTTATTCAAGTCTGATTTGTGTAATCTTTATATTATTTGTTTTCCCTTCCGTAAAGAAGATATTCTGTACGTTTGTACCTTTATCCAGTTAACAGATGCACTATATTTTCTATAAATAGTGTTTTTTGAATACCTCCTGAATATTAGAGATGTAAAGTGCTAACTTGTCAAGTATATCTGAAGCTAGTGTGTACTGTTTGATGTAACTTGCACTGGAAGCACTCCACTTTTTAATGGTTCCCTTTGTTGATTTTTACGCTGAAAGTGGATTGCTGAAACTATTTTCATTAGTCTTTAGAGATGTCCCTCAATTCAAAGCTCTTGAAAAGCGCCCTTTAGTCTCCATGCACTGTGTTGGCCTTTTGTTATTCCTTTAAGAGTTTGAGCTGTTCATTAAAGCATGCCGTGTGCATATTTCAATTCCAAATGGGAAACCCAACGAGTGACGAACTATTGATTTCATTAAATGGTGGCATAATATGTGAAGGGTACAAATGCCTTACTCAGCAAAGTATTCCATGGTCCAAGTCTCCATAGCTGTTATTATGAAATTAGAATTATGTTTTGACATCTAGAATCAGATGTGAGATACAGAAACTTACCTACTACATGCAAAGGAAAAATAAATATGAAAAGGGCTCCTTGCCACTTCTACTTATCCCGCATTATGTTAAAAGTTCGAAAAGTTACACTGTCGACCTGTTTGAAATGTTCGAGTACAACTGCCTAGTGTACCTATTATTTAACTTTTCTCAATCACTAGATCATGACCTCCTTGGAGCAAAGGTGTTACAAGGAATTACGAAATGAGAACTTCTGGAAAGCGAAAATTGTGATGTGTATATGCAGAAAGTTGATATCTTCTTGCAAGGACCAAATGTAAGCCATCAGCTTCCGTTCTCTTTTCCCTTTGTTTAATTCTATGTTTACCTTTAAAAATACTATATATAGCTGAAAAGCCTTTTATTTCATCCTCTATCAGGCCTCTCTTTGCAAATAGTGTATTGAACATCATGCATGCATTGCTGGATCAAACACGAAACGATCAAGTGTTAATTATAGGATGCCTGACTCTTTTTGATTTTGTGAATAATCAGGTCAGGGACCGTTTTTTCTTCAGTGTTAGAAATTCAAGACCAACAGAGTCCACTCATGGTTGTATACCATTCTCTAATGTGCATCCAATTACTATTTATGTTTTGTACTTTGCAGAAAGATGCAACTTACCTGTTTAATATGGAAAGCTTTATTCCGAAACTTTGTGAATTGGCACAAGAAGAGGGAGATGATGAAAGAGCATATCAACTCCGCGCATCTGCACTGCAAGCCCTTTCAGCCATGGTATTTAATGTTACAATGTCTATTGGGAGACAAGTTCCTGATCTTAAATTACAACGAATAATGTAGCTTTCACTTTTCACTAGTCAATATGAATGATCTTTTCATGAACATTGTAGATTATTAGTTTATGAATGATCTTTTCAGGTGTGGTTCATGGGAGAGCATTCCCACATATCAGCTGAATTTGACAATGTAAGATGCGATTACTATAAAATATTGTATCAGTTGATTTAACTCATGGGTGGCATTATTGTTTGTTTTTTGGTTTTCGTGGTTTATGTCACCGTCCTTTGGCATTTTCCCCCTACTCCCAATATCTGAAACTGTGTTTTGGTAAATTAACTTAGACAGAAGGTCTTACCATTTCTTTAGTAAATTAACAGACTCCTTGTTATCATAGGATAAGGCTGCGTACTATTCTGCCCCTTACCCTACTTAATGCGAGCCTCTTCAGAGGCATTGGGGCATGTTGAATTCTATGCTAAATGTAATGTTTCAGTGGTTTTAGAGAAATTTCAGCCTGCTTTTCTGAACTTACTCTCTTCATTTACCAGATTGTTTCAGTGGTTTTAGAAAATTTTAGAGGTCCATCAAAGGAATCCGAGACTCCTAGTCAGAATCGTTGGAGGCTTGTATTTAATGAGAAGGGGGAACCAAATGTGACTGAGTAATTTCTTAACCTTTTTCCATTGGATAAAAAGTCGTAGAATCTAGAATTTTTCTTAGGACCCTCCTTATCTCCTTTCCACAGGGAGGACGCGGGAAACCCTTGCTTCTGGTCTAAGGTATGCCTACACAATATGGCCAAGCTAGGGAATGAATCATCGACTATGAGGCGCGTTTTTGAATCATTGTTTCGCCACTTTGATAATGGGAATCTATGGCTTGTTGATGAAGAAATCGCTCTCCCTGTTCTAACGAACATGCAACTTGTAATGGATGAAACAGGTACAAATGCATCCTCCATCATGTGAACTAGCATTCCTGTTCATTTGTATACCTTTCCCATTTTATATTTGTTAAAACTATGAACTTGTCCTGGATCGTTGTTCATTTCATTTTCTTTACGCAGGGCAGAATGCGCATTTTCCACTATCCATATTGATCAAGCATCTCGATCACAAAAATGTCCTTAAGCAGCCAAAAATGCAGCTAGACATTATTGAGGTTGCTACTAGTCTTGCTCAAAACACAAACACACAAGCTTCTTTGTCTATTATTGGTGCAGTAAGTGATGTGTTGAGGCTCTTAAGGAAATGCATCGAATGTTCGCTTGACGAAGAAAATCTGGAAGCTGATTCAATAAAGTGGAATAGAAAATTTCAAGAAGCGGTAGATGAGTGCCTGGTGGAATTAGCCAATAAGGTTGGACTTGGACATGTTATAATCTGCAATTAGAACAATTACATCAGAAATTAGTCACTGTAGGACTTTAACATACTAGTAACCATCAGGGAAGACTGAATTTATTTTGCATTCGTTCACATTTTTACAGCTCGAAACAATAAGGGACTTAAAGAAAATATTTCGATTGTTATAGTGTTCAGTAAAATATTGGCACTGTTAAACTGACTAATTTAGAGCCCTTATCGTTTCCGACTTACAGGTTGGTGATGCAGGCCCAATTCTAGATGTTATGGCCGTGATGTTAGAAAGCATATCAAATATCACTGTCGTCGCTAGAACTACTATAGCTGCTGTTTTCCGAGCTGCTCAAATTGTTGCTGGTTTGCCAAATATATCATATCAAAATAAGGTAAGAGCAAACATTGTAATCTCAAGAAGAACATGTTATTTTCTTGTTAATTGGTCTTCATTCATAGACCTTAATCCAGCAAGTGCGATTTACAGCACTTCCGATTCCTTATTTAGGCATTTCCAGAGGCTTTATTTCATCAACTACTCCCAGCAATGGTCCACCCTGATCATGAAACACGAGTTGGAGCTCACCGTATTTTCTCAGTGGTCCTTGTACCATCATCTGTCTGTCCTCATACGCTTGCAGATGCACCAGAATCACAGAATTCTACTCATCTCTCAAGAACACTTTCTAGAACGGTTTCTGTATTTTCATCTTCAGCTGCGCTCTTTCAGAAACTGAGAAGCCAAAAACGTTCTTCAAGAGAGGATTATAATCAGGTGAGCGGGTCCGAGCAAGAGAACAGTAACAGTGGGGTTTTAAACAAAATCAAGTCAACTTATAGTCGGGCTTATAGCATGAAAGATATACCTGCACCTGCTGCAGAAAACCTGAATAAAGAAACAGTAAGCAGTTCCTAGATAGTATCCATATTCACATTATGTTGTTAGAATCATGTAGAACATTCCATATGTTTGAAGATATTCATCATTAGCTACTCACTAAATCTTACATCAATTTCCATCACATCCTTTAAATCCAGCGTCCTATTTCATTGAGGCTCAGCAGTCATCAGATCACTCAACTACTATCATCAATCTGGACAGAGTTGGAAACTCCTGCCATGATGCCTGAAAACTATGAAGCTATTGCCCACACATATAGCTTGATTTTGCTGTTCTCTCGAGCCAAGGTAATATTTTAGAATGTTCGATATTAAGAATCCATGAGTTCCACATTACACTTATTAGCAATAGGGGAGTAACCCAAAGCCTTACAAGCTCACCTGAAAGGTCTTGTTCTACTTATGATGCTTCTCCATACCCTCATACACATATTAACCAGGTTGACCATCGGGTGTATACGTGGCCTTAAGCAGGGTTGGGCTGACTGTGATACCATGTTAAGAATTCATGCATTACATCCCTAAACCTTATAAACTCAATAGTCAAGAGTTTAAAATCTTCAAAAATAAAAAACATTAGTGATGTGTTACATGAAGTGCCAGATGTTGTTACTAAGATTATAATGTGCTCGATCCTAATCTTAGTGGGAAAAGACCAAATTTCTTTTGTTTACAGTCGTATTTCTTATGTGTTCGTTTAGAAGAGCAATTATTCATTAACATTGGACATTGACCTTTCTGTTTATTGAGATTTCTGTTGCTTTAGTTGTAATCACTTTCATTTTCACCTTATTCTTGGTTTATTTTCTGAAGGTGATACTACTCATGAATTTTAATTCGTCTTTCATGAATTCTGTTAGTTAAACATTAATGAATGGAATTATTATCCCTTGATATCAGCATTGGCATTGAGAGATATAATAAATATCTTTTCATCTCAAATTACAGGATGGAACGGTTAGATAAGTGATTATGTATTGCATGTTGATAGAAGATATAGTTTTATATAAATGCTACAACAATAGGTCAGCCAAGAGACGGAGATTAGTTTAATATAATGCATGCTTTCTTCAATGTCTCTGTTAATTTCTCAGATCCGCTTTTTCTATAGTCGATATGCTGAATGCCTCTACATTTTTTCAGAACTCCAAAATTGAGGCTTTAGTTCGATGCTTTCAGCTTGCGTTTTCATTGAGGAGGATCTCCCTTGCTGAAGGAGGTAGGTTTACAACTGGTTCTCCAAAATTTAACCCTTGTTGTTTTAAAGGTTTAAATTTAGATAAAAAGGACTAGAACAAAGAATTTCATATAGGTTGGCAAATATGTTAGTAAGATTGAAAAATGATGAGCTATTCGTTCATTCAATTTATTATCAGGATTCCTCCCACCTTCGCGGAAAAGATCTCTCTTTGTGTTGTCAACTTCAATGATTATTTTCTCATCAAAGGCATTCAACATTGATCCCCTTCTTCCACTAGCAAAGGCTTCATTGTCCAGTAAAGTGGTACGAGTCCTGTTGCCTTGAAGTTTTCACATTTATGTGAAATCTACTTTTGGTTACATGCATACCCTAAAATTTCTTGGGATCACATTACTCGTTTCCTTACTCATATGAGATACATTTGAACCACAGGAAGGCAATTTTTTTTTTTCAGGATTTACGTCATTGTCTGAATAGTTCTTTTTCATGTGTTAGTTCAAGTTGTCACTTCTCTAATTGTACAAATTGACTCATGTCAGGGTGCCCCTTTTCTGGAATTGGTAGATGATTGCAAGTTGCAGGCTGTTAGTAATCATAAAACATTTACGTATGGGTCCGATGAAGATGATAGTGATGCTTTGAGATGTCTTTCAGAAATAACTATAACCGAGGAGCAGACGACAGAGTCCATGATTTCAGTCATAGTGAGAAGTTTTGAAAATACCTCAAATGTAAGTATTAAGAACTCTCTAGATTTAGAAGAGTGTTAATTCATTTACTTCTGTTAATTATTCCGAATCAGTGCGCCTCAAAAAATTAAATCTTGTTGGTTGTATGATCTAATATATGCAGTCTGAATTAAGTGGCTTAAGGGAGCAGTTGCACAAAGAGTTCTCACCTGATGCCGTGTTATCTTTTGGAACTCTTAAATTGAGAGATGACCGATTCAAAGTTCACCCATCTGATACAAGTGACAGTAACTTTCCAGATGAGGTAGTGCATAAACGGAACATTTTGTGACACTTCATTCTTGATATTTATGCTCATTTTTTACTCACCTTTCTGCAGGCCGGCCGGCTAAGTACCATAGATGATGATGATGTTCTTTTATTGGATTCTTTTGATAGTACTCATAAAGTTAACCAGGAACGATTTGACGAATCTTTCAATTTATTGAACGTAAACCAGCTTTTAGAACCTGTAAGTGGATTTCACTCCTGTTAATAATATTGTATATCACTGCTTCGTCATAAAAACGAAAAAAATGAACAACAATTTTCTACAGTAAGTAATTAGGATGATAAAGTTGAAACTTTGCATGATAATGTTATTACTATTTCCTCAGGTTCTCGAGACAGCTCATCAAATAGGCAGGATATCTGTGTGCACAGCACCTGATGTATCGTATAAGGAAATGGCTCTGCATTGTGAGGCACTTCTAACAGGAAAACAACAGAAGATGTTCCATTTGATAAGCTCAGAACAACAAGAAAGTCCAAGGAGCGGAAGTCCTGTCTACGGTAATGAAGAACAAAATTTGACGCCCTACCTCCACAACCAGGTATAAATAGCCAACTAGAAGGCTTTACCTTAGTTGAATTTGAATTGATATATATTTTTCATGTTATATTCACATACCAAATAGACACGACCGTTTGGCTGTACAATCGAAGGCCTATACATATTTAATTAACAACTTATCGATCACACATGTTCGAGTTACACTTTGTGCTCCAATTGAAGTGATAATCGTTCGAATGAGAATGGATTTCACTTAAGAAGTTATTCCTTCATTCAACTAACTTTGTTAATTTGATTGGAATCCGCAGGAAGGCAGTTCATTCTTATATCCAAATCAACATCTAGCGTTGAGTCAACCATCACTTGACAGCGTGCCTATGCTGTCTTCGACTGACTCCCAGCATCATCCTCAAGCCTTCATGTTCCCAGCAACTAGTCCATATGATAACTTCATGAAAGCTGCTGGATGCTAAGGGCAGAAGGAAGAAGTACGCTTCTTATCAGCTAATGAACTACTTACATCGCTCCAATTCAGCCAGAGTGTCACTGTATAGTCTTAAACGAGAGTATAGATAGCCTGATGATGGAGACTTACGACTAACCTAGTTTGTAGCCGGAGTGATTACACAGCCAGGTTTGGAGCGATACAATCCAGAAGTCGAATCAATTGCGGGAATGTACCACGGTATTATTCGGCCGTTTCACCTCTGTGGTGGTGCATACACAATTCTATGATATGGTTGTCGCTTTTCGCTAGTTTTTTATGTGAATGAGATGAGTCATTGCCTATATGTTTTAGTAACCTTCAGTCTCCCCTTTACCTTTTTCCCCCTCTGTAATTATTTTATTGAAATCTCTATTTGTTTGATTTTAATTCTCTGAAATTATTGAGTCCCTAAAACTATTTCATATATTCTAACCATCAACTTAAGAATTGAGACAATGTGATCCATCAAAAGTTATGGAATGTTTATTTACTGTTTACTAGCGAATCTGCTAACCTGTCTGCTTAGTTCCGAGAAATTTGGGAGATTAGCACTATTTGAGAAGGTCTTTTTTAACTTAGAGCACCCACCTTTTTTTTTTGCAAAGCATTAGCACCATCCCTTATGAAAATACTATTTTGCCGTTACTTCATAAACCAACAACTTCTTCTTCACCATTCCACCACCACCAAAACCTCTTCTTTATCAACCACCACCATCATCACCACCTTTACAAGCTCACCACCACCAACAATCCTAAAGTCAAAACATTTTCTTCCTTCTTCTTCACAAATCCACCATCATCTTCTTCCCCATCTCTTCTTCTTCTTCACAAACCCACCAACTATCACATCATTTTTACCACCTTTACCTACCTTCCCAACAACATCACCCACCACCCCCACCCATAACCACCCTACCCACAAGAAATCGCGCCTCCCCTCCCAAGCCCTATGAAGTCGCCCCCTCCCCCCCCCCAAACCCGCTGTGAAATCTTTTGAGAATACAAAATCGCCCCCTCCCCCCAAGCCCTGTGAAGTCCCCCCCCCCCCCCCCAAACCCCCTGTGAAATCTGTTGAGAATACAAAATCGCCCATCTCCCCCCAAGCCCTGTGAAGTCGCGCCCCAAACCATTTGTGAAATCTGTTGAGAATACGAAATCGCCCCCCTCCCCCTAAACCCCTGTAAAGTCGCGTCCATCCCCCAAACCCTTGTGAGGTTGCAAAATTGCGATGGGGTGGGGGTGGGGTTTCAAAATTTGTGGGTGTGAGGTTGTTGGTGGTGTTGGGTTTGTGAAAAAAGAAGATATTGAGAGGAAGATAAAAATGGTGGTGGTTTCGATATTGAGGTTGTTGGTGGTGATGGGTTTGTGAAGGTGGTGGTTATGGTGGTGAAGAAGAAGAAGAAGAAGAGATATAATGGGAAAAAGATGAAGGGTTGAGGAGAAGAGAAGGAAGAAAGGGTATAGATGTAGTTTGTTTTAAATTTAAGGGCAAATTAGTCTTTTTATAAGGGATGGTGCTAGTGCTTTGCAAAATAAAGAGGTATGTGCTCTAAGTTAAAAAACACCTTCAAATAGTGTTAATCTGCCAAATTTCTCGCTTAGTTCCTTTAGGGAAAGCCGATGGTTCAACGTGGCATCTGATCCAAACTTTTAACTCTTGCAAACAATGTGTGTCATATATTGTCATAATTGCTTATTAGTTAGCACTTACTCCAACGATCTATTAGTTAGTAGTTTATATAATTTAAAAAAATATTGAACCGCAACCTTAATGGTCCGTCGCTCCTGCCCTGGGAGTCGCAAGGAGGTAAATTGCGAGATGTGCCTATAACCATTTCCACACCAGATTATGCCTCATAGGAGATTCGAATCCACGCGGTGCAGAAGAGGCAAGGCGTGATGCTACCCATGCTAAGCTCTTTACTACTTGACATATGCCCGAGGGCTAGTAGTTTATTATTACGAGAAAATGGCAAAACTAGCACATTTGAAAGTGTTTTTAAACTGGGAGCATCCATCACTTTTTTTTGCAAATGACTAGCACCCTTCATCATAAAAAGACTATTTTACCCTCAACATTAAAATAAATTACATCCATACCATTTTCTCCTTCTTCTTCCTCTCCTTCTTCCTCTCCTTTACACTTCATCTTCTTCACCGACAATAACCACCGCCTTCACAAATCCGCCACCACTAACAACTTCAAATTCTAAACCACCACTACTTTATCTTCTTCCCCATTTCTTCTTATTCTTCTCAAACCCACCACCATCAACAACCCCACACTCAAAAATCCAAAAACACACCTCAACCATCACAATTTCGAAACCCACAAGGATTTGGGGGGAAATAGAACACGATTTTACAGTTTAATGGGGGAGAAATCGGGGCAGTGGGGGGTGGCGGCGAAATCGGGGCAGTGGGGGGGGGGCGGAAATCGGGCAGCGGCGGGGGGGGGGGAATCGGGCAGTGGCGGGGATGGGTGGTTGAAGGTTGGTGATGGTGGTTTTGTGCATTGAAGAAGAAAGGTGGTGATTAGTGGTGGTGTTTTTTATGAATTGAAGGTTGGTGGTGGTTGGTGGAAAATAAAGATGATGGTTGAAGGTTGGTGGTGGCTTTTTGTATTAAAAAAGAAAAGAAAGGTTGTTGTTGGTGGTGGTGGTGCCTTTTTGTATTGAAGATGAAAGGTTGGTGGTGGTGGTTTTGTATTTTGAAGAAAAAAGTTTGTTGTTGTTGGTGGTGGTTTTATTAATTAAAGGTTGGTGGTGGTGGTGGAAAGGATGGTGGTTGGTGGGTTTGTGAAGAAGAAGAGATGGTTGGTGATTGTTATTGGTGAGGTAGGTGGTGGTGGAAAGGGTGGTGGTTGGTAGATTTATGAAGAAGAAGAGTTGTTAGTGAGTTTAGAGGTGAGGGCAAAATAGTCTTTTCATGGGGGAGGGGTGCTATCCCTTTGCAAAAAAAAGTGGTAAGTGCTCCAAGTTTAAAAAAGACTTTCAAAAATGCTAGTTTTGCTATTTTCACTATTTATTACTATTGTATTCATACCTTATAGGTTGATTTAGAGAAAAAAAAGCCTTCATAGCAAAAGCAACAACAAATGTTGAATTATAAAACATTCATACTTCCATAATGCATGGTTCTATTTAGTTTCACAAATCTCCACAATGAATAAAATTCAATTTGAGCTGTATAAAATGCCCTCTGATTGTAAATATGTACTAGTGATGTGCACTTCAAAGGTGGTTTCGAACTTGCTATGCAAAGGTAGACGACACCATGAACATCTGGTACACCATACGCGGATACACCTTAGGAGGCCAGTGAGAAGAATTCTTCTAATTGATCTGATCTCACGACAACGCCTAGTTTCTCGGCATGAAGAGCACCCAAAGTATCGGCTTCTGGGGTTGTCACTGTTGCAGATGAGATATTCATATATTCATCCAGGTTATGAGCAGTTCCATCTGCAGAAATAAGAAGTGACAATGTCGACGTTACTAATTTTCGAAAGTTAAACATGCATAACAGGGAGATCCAAGGATGATTAAACTCGTACTGAACAAATTAACGTCAAATGCATTACAAAAAAGTTATTACAGAAGTTATATAAACTAAAGGCACAGCTATGCAAAATAGAGGACATGATGAGCATAATTCTGGTTAGGATGTCTTTTATTTGGTGTATGCATTGTGCTGTATGGAGAGAGGAGGGGGGGTGGGGGGTGGCGTACATACTTAATTCTCGTTGATGGGGGTAACACTCGTTCTAGAGGATTAGGCATGTTAATGCCCTCTTATGTTCATCTTGAGCATAAGGAACTTCTCATTATGATGTATTTATATGGTGTATGCATAGTTATTTATGAGGAGGGGTAATTCTCGTTGATGGGGGTAACACTCGTTCTAGAGAATTAAATATGTTAATGTCCTCTTATGTTCATTTTGAGCATAAGGAACTCCTCTATATTGTAGTCTTCGGCATTTAGACTGTACTGATCCTGGATATTGCCTCGCAGACTACTAGTATTATTTCTTCCTTATGAAATAATATGGATCGACTTTGGGGGTGTACATGCTTAATTCCTGTCTGATTGGGCTAACACTTGTTACAGGGAATTAAGTATTTAATGCCCTCTTACCTTCAGCAACAATTACATCATAGGAAGGTGGTTCAGCAGTCCAGTTTCCAGCATCATCTTTCATGTGTCGTCTATCAGATGCAAAAAACCGGAGGAAGATCGGGGCATGCACAATGCGGAAGAACCTAAATGTTGTAAACTTTAATTTTTAGAGCACAAATTTGAGATAGATAAAACTTTTTTTTCTATATATCAATTTCAGAAACAAAATAAAAGTTTTTATTTATTATCATCATCACTATTGCTGTTGTGAAGGCGACCTTGTCATGATCCATCATCATAATTGTTATCAGAAGCACCAAAAGGGAAAGGTGAAAAGTAGAAGAGCAAACATCGAAGCCATAAAATTTCTATGGTAGCATCAAAGGCTGATGGGATCATTCATCTTGCCCATTTTCTATGTAATGTAAAATTTCATGCCATGCATTGAAGACGAGTTGTTTTGTTGGTCAGGATGAGTCCAACACAAGCCAATTTTAGTTTCATATCTTATCGATACCAGATCAATAGAATATACACCAGCTTTACCTCTCAAAGTCCGAGAAAAGAGGAAAAGATGGGCGGACGGTTTCAGCAATGTAGTATGCCAAAGGACTTGGGAAAGGAAGACTAGAATCTAAATCAAAGACCAGATGAGAGGAGTTGCCATCTTTTCGTTTCTGCAGCAGATTTATGTAATTAATATGTCTAATGAGCATAGTAGGCCAATTGTAAAATGTTTCGAATATCTTGAACAAATTAAACTTCAATCAGATAGTTATTCGTTTATCACCTGAACACAGATAACGTGGTAATCCCAAAGGACGATTCCATCAGCTCTATGGCTTGCCTTTTGATGCCAAAGCGGAACCTGAAAAATATATGGTAGGACAGTAGCTATCAAGATATCTGTTAAATCAATAAACAGCGATAGGATCCTGTCTGAGTTACAATTTTGATAGAAAGATAAGGAACATGTCAACTATCCGCATGTGCTCAATGATGAGAATTATTTTACGACACAGAAACTACAACATGACGAGAGCTTTTTAAGCCTATTTCCTGAGTGAATTTTGCTTCAAAGATGTCGTGAAAATGCCGAGCGGGCGTGTAAATTCTCGAGTAAGTAGCTAAAGCAAGAGGGTTATATAGTAAAACAAGATACGGAGTATTATTTTACAACACAGAAACTACAATAAAAAATTTCCAGAGCCATCATGGTATCACATTACAGCTGGAACTAGTATATAAAAACAAAATGAAAAACAATGTTGTATAAAAAATGTAAATGTACATGCCTGCTTCTTGTCATTGGAAATGAAGACGGCAAACAGATCGGAACCATCTGAATTAGCCATCCCACCATCAATCAATTTCCGCAGAAGGAAGTATACATTTTCTTCACTGTAAGATGGCAAACACAAGAGATATGTTACCATTCTCATATAGATTAATGGTGACAATTGCCTTAAGCCTACATTAACATGTCCAATGCCTTCGTCAACTTAAGCAGGGTTCGCGAGGGTGGTGGGGGTGGGGGGAAGAGGGGGTCAGATAGTATGCAGCCTTAGCCCTGTGACAACAAGGAGGCTGTTTTAGAAGACAATTGGCTTCAGCCAAAACTGAAATATTATTGATCATATGATGATGAGATCATCTAAGCTACCCACATAGATAGTACCCTGATGACTTCATAATGTGTTCAATATCTCCTAGATGGAATTATTTGAAAGTCTTCTTCTAGTGCACGATTCAATGGACGAGAAGCAGAAGCCAAAAGAAAAATCTCCCTGTATTTATGATCCCAGCTGGATATGCCATACCAAGTATCATAGTTGAGAGCAGAGGAACCAAGATAACACTCATCCCCAATATCCTATTATCTGGACTCTAGTAAACCGTATCTTAATAAATAACTATTAACAACTGCACTCACTTCATTTTTTATCTTCGGTAGGTGCTTCTAGCGTTCTCACAATATGAAGCCTTGAGATCAGGATATTCCTCACTGAAGTCAGCTCAAGTTGAGAACTGAAACTGGTCTTCTCACAGTGGCTGATAAGATCCACGAGAATAGTTTATTGCAGTTAACATTCAGTACAGTTAGCATTTAAGTTTATTTAATTCATGCACTAGTAGGATAATTTAATGTTTTAGTAGTGGGTTAGTATACTATTTACTTGATTTGCTCGTCGAATATATTGGAAAAGGGAGTCTCCTGCACCCTTTCCTGACTTTGATAGTTAGAGGTTCCTATCATTTGGCTATCAGAGCATTTTAACCAAATTGTAAATAATAGAACATCTTCACCTCCAAGTACAGAACCAACCACCACCACCTGCAAAAGACTTTGCACCACCTAACCCCACCCAGGCACCCCTGAACTTTTACATGACTGACATCGACATGTCAGGCCCTTTCTGCTCGTGTTTTTGCCGTGTCACACCAGTGACACTAGATGGAAGCCTAGTAGGGTCTCACGATAGAAGCACCCGTGTTCGTGCCCCTCCTTAAGACCATGGCTGACCTTGATGGGGGAATGATCAGGAGGAAGAGGACAACCCCAGAAATTTTTAACTTCTTCGGCAACCACGGACAAAAAATGATTTCTTAAATTCCAGGGAGGAGACCCTCGATGATGGATTTTGAAGGTTGAAGTGGCCGCGATGTACCGAGAAGGCGACAGCCTTGATCTTTATGCTTGGATCAACTTTGAGGACAAAATCTTAGTATGGGAAGATTTAATTAGAATGTTTCAAGAGACCTAAAGGCCACTTGAATTTCAGAATTCAGATGAATTCTTATGTGCTCTCAACCAGACTGGAATATTGATGACCGTATACCATCAAGAAATTGCACAATGAGTTGTTCGGGTACGTGATTAACCAGACCATTATTTACTAGGAGTATTTCTGACAGGTTTAGGAGATGAAATGAAGACAGAGGTACTATTTCATAACCTAATACAGTATTCAAGGCTGCTAGTCTTGCTTTAGAGTATGAGACTGAACTTTACCAAACAAGAAAGTCAACAGCTTCCAGACCCACCACCACGACACAACTCTACATAATCTCCAGTCAATCACCCATCCCATACAACAATTCTGAGCCTAATCCACCTCCACCACTCCACTTACCATTCCAATTCGAGCATACCACCACAGTCGAAATTATTGGAAAATGAACAACAACAAAGGAGGAGAAGGGACTTCAAATCGATAACTCGATGGCACACCTTATTGAATCAGGAACTTACACAGTTCTTTTGCGTATCAAACATTGGAATATATTCTAACGCTACTAGAATGTCAGCCCAGAAACCAAACGATTCATGTATAACCAACTACCGGAAAGGGTAACACCGTACTCAGTCAATTTGCAACTCAAAATGCGATGATGTCTACAAACTAGTCTGTTTTAACAGGGTTCGAGGAAAACAAATTGTATGTGAGACCTATTATTATAAACTTGTAAAGAGTAACATTATCGACTCGAATCCAACCGGTTGATCATTCGACCAATTATATGGATTGGGTTTCTAGTAGATTATGGAGCTAAAACTGGTTACCGATACATTTCCAACCCTAATCGATACAACAGCTTCTCTTCCGTAATTTTACTAGACCACCCCTAAGCATGTCCACATAAATCATCATGATCAATTTTGCAACAATTTCTAACAAATTTGTCCTGCTCTTTACAGTTTATCTGACATAACTAATCTTCTTCATACAAAGTTGTCTCTAATAACCTGCAACCCCCACTTCTCTTATTAGTCAAATATGCTCCTACCCATCAAGCTTTCTTGAACCCGTGGCCTTGGCCTAATGGTTATCGACCCAGCCTCCACAATTGGAGGTCCTGGGTTCGAGTCCTCCTAATAAAAACCAATGTCTCTGCCCGTTGTAGTGTAGATTTCCCCAACCCCGATAGTGTAGGATTTACAGTACGATAAAAAATCAAGCTTTCTTGATGAAAGCCTTCTTCTTTCCCACTAAATGGTTACAACTCCCTTCATTTTGCATATATATGACTACTTATTTATGCATACCATAAATAAAAATATCTGAATATGTAATAACCACAATATTAAAGGCCACACTAAAATGGGTTGTCTATAAATAAATTTTTCCCACAAAGGTAGTCATGTTATGATAATTTCAATAAAATCAAGAAGTTGTAATCCTTGTAATAAATATTAAGTACTATATAACAACAAAACAAACAAAGGGAAAAACAGACAAGAAAATGCAAACCAGTAATATGGAGTGTGCTGAAAAGAGGAAGCTGCAGAAAGGGTCTCAGAAGGAGCCGATTCCAAGTTGGAAATCGACATTTTTCAGCAAGATTGGTTCTTCTCTTAGGTTGTGACTTGTTCGATATATATAATTTTTATTTACTCTATTTGCAAATAGAACCTTTAATTTCTCGTAATTGTAATAAACAAAAGTACAACAACATAAATAAACAAATGGCTTATTTTATTTTGGCCCACTGCATTATCGAGACACTTTCGTTCCGCCTCCTGAAGTATTTTACTTTTCAAATAAGGAACCGAACGATCCTTCTTTTCAATTTACCCCCTATGTTTTTCGTTCCGCCCCTGAAGAATTTTTTCCGCCAAAAAAATGAATTGAGTTAAGGGCAAAATCGAAATCAACGTACAATTAGATTTTGGGGCAACTTTTTTAATAATTAAATAATATGGTTCACTAATAAAATTCAAAAAAATATTTATCTCAATCCCCTCCTTCCCCACCCAACCCCCACCCCTCCTTCATCTTCCCCGTAACCCCCCCCCCCCCCCCCCCCAGCATTTATTCTTTGTAAACTCATAGAACACATAGAGCACAACTATGTGATCTGGAGCAGAGAAATTCAAAGAGCTTTGTGTGCTAAAGAAAAGTTATTAGGCTTCATAGTATTGGAGCATGACCAATAGTAAAGCCATATTGAGAAGAAACCAAACATAAGCATTACTCTAAGTTTCTTGGATCCAGCTCAAGTGATTCAACCATGTATGTCAAGCCATACAATAAGGACAAATTTAATTTGATTAAAAAAATGAAGTGGGGAGTGGTGGGATTTTAGGTTAGGAGGCTTCGGGGTTGGATTAACGTGAATGGGGATGGAGGTTATGGGAGGTGGTGGTGGTGATGGAGGGGGACGGGTAGGGTGGGGTGGGGTGGGTATGTGGAACAAGAACGGGTGATCCTTTATTTTAATTATGTAAAATATTATAGAGATACCCCTACAATTTGTAGTGTATAATAATTGTTTTGTTGTTTAAAACTTTAAAAAAAGGACCAGGAATATCCCAAAAATAATCAATAGTTAAAGGGACAATTTGAAAATTATTCGATAGTTCAAAAGGCCATACTAAATATGAAAATTAGAATTGCTATATTATACTATTGATTACATAAAATACCACCATTTGTAACTAATTCATTTATTTGCATATTATTAGTAATTATCCCTATTACAATTATTGAATGTTGAAAAAATTATTGGAGCTATTATACTGAATTGATTATAATATGTACTATATACATGAACAAAATAAATTAATGGATAGAGGACTGGTCATTATTTTTTAAATTAATTACATTTATTGTTACCGAACATTATCACTATTTGTAACTCACCATTGTAAAAATAGATGGATAGAACATTGATCATTAATTTCTTATAAAATAAGTTTACCATCAATTTTTTAGCAACATTCTCATGCATAACAAGAGGAACGAAAACAAGTACACAAAACTTCATAAATAGATATGTAATAACACGACCTAGAGAGAATAATAAAATATATAATAGTAGATGAGAATATTACTAACTTGTTGAAGGCTCATTAGATTTATGAGAGTTGTTAAAAAGTTGGTAATGATCGTTAATGGGCCATTCGATTTACTTAATTTGGACCCTAATCTAATGAGATCCTTCTACTATATATATGTGGAGGGTGTCAAAACAATAAAATATTATAACCTAAACTGAAAAAAAAGGATGGCCGCATTTCTTTTTCACTCCAAATTTCGTCTTCTTGAAAGGTGTGGCTGCACATTTCTACACCAATATTGCAGATCAATCTAAGCAACAAACTTATGCAATTGTTATTTTATTTCCAAAAATGGCGGCTGCTCCAATGATTAGTCCCAAAGCCGGCCGCCCACAATTTTAATTTGAAGCTTAAAATCTCGGCTATGGTGATGATGTTGTACTAGGGAGGTTTTGTGATCTAATTGATGTTGTAGATGATTAAGTTGTGGAAAATTGATTTGATTAGGCTCGAGTAGGAATCAAAACAGCCCTAAGGACCTTGTAGTGTTCGAAATTGATGATTGGTGTAATTTCTCGGGTTTTGGGTGAGTTAGGTTGAATGGGTGATGCGATTAGTGTTGTAGATTTGAGTAGGAAGTGACTTGACTTGAAATAAGAGTTGATTTGGGGTTGGTTTAGAATTTGACTTAAGTTTGACCTTGACCAGTTCGTTGGCAAATTAAGGGTTGATTGTTGGACAGTTAAGATAATAATATGATAATGTGTATGAGATGTACGACTAATATAAATTAATAAAATGAATCATAATCTCGGGGTTGACCATGTGGGGCCCAAGGGCAAAATCGTCATTTTTCCAAGTTTGACTAAAAGTTGTACAAGTTTATCTAATTAAAGATTAAACAATTGCGGGTGGGACGGGGTGTATTATGAGTAGTATTTGACGTAGAGTATATGTGATATATAGGTCTTACTGTGCGATACGAGTTCCGGTTTGAGACTCGGAGTTTTGCTGTTCGTTGTTGTGCTTGAGGTGAGTTCTTACTCACGTGTTGTTATTACTCTTGTATGTGTTGTGTGGTAGTGATAGTACATATTGATGCATTATGATGATTACTGTTGAGCATGGAGCATGAGTAGAGATGTTAGGGTGGACCCACGGGTCGTATATGCGTTGTGTGTGTTGTCCAGATCCGGCAACGTAGGATTGACGGGGCGCCATGATTGTGGTGGGCCTATATGCGGAGTACAGGGGTTTTGTGTGATGTTGTGATGTGTGATGGATGAGATGTGTGGATGATGAGATGTGTGATGATTATATGGGTTGGTCTCCCTGCAGGTTGAGCTAGGTAGAGTACTGTACAGTGCGAAAGTCCGGATCCAGTGCATTTAGTATTGCATGTGTTGTGGATATGTTGTTTATTGCATCTGAGATATTTCTCCCTGACACATATATGTATTGTATGAGCATCTTTCCGCATGATACATTATCGTACTATTTCGCTTCACGTGCGTGGGTTGGTAGCCACCCGTGAGTAGAATTCACCAGCGGTCGTGCTGACCCCTTCGGGGACCTATTCTTTAGCAGGTTAGTGGCGTGGTAGTGTGCGTTGACCCTCCGTCGGTGAGTGGCGATGGTGGCATTAGGATCTCCCTCAGTCGTAGCTGTGCTTGTTTCGTGTTCCTCTATGTTTCCTGTTTTACCCTTGTCGGGCACTATTGACTTGTGTACTGAGATTTTGGTTGTATTTGATGATTGCGGGTGTAGGGTATTGAACCCCGATGGATATGTTTTAACCCTTTTCAGTAAACCAGATTTTACATTATTTACTTATGCATTTTAATTACTTTGGTCATTTGAAAAATGTTTTACTTATCGAGTCATCCATCGAGTGGTGACTCTGGTTTCGGATTTGTTATCGAGCCTAACCTCAGGGAGGTCCCACCTGGGGCGGGTCGTTACAAGATTAAAAAGAAAAAAGGCGGTGCATAGATTCGCCTTAGTCCAATGATAGTATATGAAAGCTTCATTTATGTATCATAACAATGAAGACGGTTTGGCCGAGTGGTGCGGTGCCTGAATAGGCTTTGGTCCGAAAGGGCATGGGTTCAAGCCCCATCAGCCGTCTTTATTTTTTTCTTTTCATATAAAATCTTTCCATACCTAGTAATTATTCGATAGTTCAAAAAGTAATACTAAATAAAAAAAATTAACATTGTTATATTAAATTGATTACATAACATACCACCATTTGTAACTAATTCATTTATTTGCATATTATTAGTAATTATCACTATTACACTTATTAAATGTTGAAAAAATTATTGGAGCTATTATACTGAATTGATTATAATATTTACTATATACATGAACAAAATAAATTAATGGATAGAGGAGTGGTCATTATTTTTAAAAGTAATTACATTTATTGTTACCGAACATTATCACTATTTGTAACTCACCATTGTAAAAATAGATGGATAGAACATTGATCATTAATTTCCTATAAAATAAGTTTACCATCAATTTTTTAGCAACATTCTCATGCATAACAAGAGGAACGAAAACAAGTACACAAAACTTATAAATAGAGTAAAAAGAAATGGCGGTGCATAGAGTCGCCTTAGTCCAATGATAGTATATGAAAGCTTCATTCATGTATCATAACAATGAAGACGGTTTGGCCGAGTGGTGCGGTGCCTGAATAGGCTTTCGTCCGAAAGGGCGTGGGTTCAAGCCCCATCAGCCGTCTTTATTTTTTTCTTTTCATATAAAATCCTTCCATAGCTAGTAGTTATTCGATAGTTCAAATAGCTATACTATATAAAAAAATTAAAATTGTTATATTAAATTGATTACATAACATACCACCATTTGTAACTATTTCATTTATTTGCATATTATTAGTAATTTTCCCTATTACAATTATTGAATGTTGAAAAAATTATTGGAGCTATTATGCTGAATTGATTATATATTTACTATATACATGAACAAAATAAATTAATGGATAGAGGAGTGGTCATTATTTTTAAAATTAATTACATTTATTGTTACCGAACATTATCACTATTTGTAACTCACCATTGTAAAAATAGATGGATAAAAACATTGATCATTAATTTCCTATAAAGTAAGTTTACCATCAATTTTTTAGCAACATTCTCATGCATAACAAGAGGAACGAAAACAAGTACACAAAACTTCATAAATAGAGTAAAAAGAAAAGGCGATGCATATAGTCGCCTTAGTGTAATGATAGTATATGAAAGCTTCATTCATGTATCATAACAATGAAGACGGTTTGGCCGAGTGGTGCGGTGCCTGAATAGGCTTTCGTCCGAAAGGGCGTGGGTTCAAGCCCCATCAGCCGTCTTTATTTTTTTCTTTTCATATAAAATCCTTCCATAGCTAGTAATTATTCGATAGTTCAAAAAGCAATACTATATACAAAAATTAAAATTGTTATATTAAATTGATTACATAACATACCACCATTTGTAACTATTTCATTTATTTGCATATTATTAGTAATTTTTCCTATTACAATTATTGAATGTTGAAAAAATTATTGGAGCTATTATACTGAATTGATTATATATTTACTATATACATGAACAAAATAAATTAATGGATAGAGGAGTGGTCATTATTTTTAAAATTAATTACATTTATTGTTACCGAACATTATCACTATTTGTAACTCACCATTGTTAAAATAGATGGATAGAACATTGATCATTAATTTCCTATAAAATAAGTTTACCATCAATTTTTTAATAACACTCTCATGCATAACAAGGGGAACGAAAACAAGTACACAAAACTTCATAAATAGAGTAAAAAGAAAAGGCGGTGCATAGAGTCGCCTTAGTCCAATGATAGTATATGAAAGCTTCATTCATGTATCATAACAATGAAGACAGTTTGGCCAAGTGGTGCGGTGCCTGAATAGGCTTTGGTCCGAAAGGGCGTGGGTTCAAGCCCCATCAGCGGTCTTTATTTTTTCCTTTTCATATAAAATCCTTCCATAGCTAGTAATTATTCGATAGTTCAAAAAGCAATACTAAATAAAAAAATTAACATTGTTATATTAAATTGATTACATAACATACCACCATTTGTAACTAATTCATTTATTTGCATATTATTAGTAATTATCACTATTACACTTATTAAATGTTGAAAAAATTATTGGAGCTATTATACTGAATTGATTATAATATTTACTATATACATGAACAAAATAAATTAATGGATAGATGAGTGGTCATTATTTTTAAAAGTAATTACATTTATTGTTACCGAACATTATCACTATTTGTAACTCACCATTGTAAAAATAGATGGATAGAACATTGATCATTAATTTCCTATAAAATAAGTTTACCATCAATATTTTAGCATCATTCTCATGCATAACAAGAGGAACGAAAACAAGTACACAAAACTTCATAAATAGAGTAAAAAGAAATGGCGGTGCATAGAGTCGCCTTAGTCAAATGATAGTATATGAAAGCTTCATTCATGTAACATAACAATGAAGACGGTTTGGCTGAGTGGTGCGGTGCCTGAATAGGTTTTCGTCCGAAAGGGCGTGGGTTCAAGCCCCATCAGCCGTCTTTATTTTTTTCTTTTCATATAAAATCCTTCCATAGCTAGTAATTATTCGATAGTTCAAAAAGCAATACTAAATAAAAAAAAATAACATTGTTATATTAAATTGATTACATAACATACCACCATTTGTAACTAATTCATTTATTTGCATATTATTAGTAGTTATCCCTATTACAATTATTGAATGTTGAAAAAATTATTGGAGCTATTATACTGAATTGATTATAATATTTACTATATACATGAACAAAATAAATTAATGGATAGAAGAGTGGTCATTATTTTTAAAATTAATTTCATTTATTGTTACCGAACATTATCACTATTTGTAACTCACCATTGTAAAAATAGATGGATAGAACATTGATCATTAATTTCCTATAAAATAAGTTTACCATCAATTTTTTAGCAACATTCTCATGCATAACAAGAGGAACGAAAACAAGTATACAAAACTTCATAAATAGAGTAAAAAGAAAAGGCGGTGCATAGAGTCGCCATAGTCCAATGATAGTATATGAAAGCTTCATTCATGTATCATAACAATGAAGACGGTTTGGCCGAGTGGTGCGGTGCCTGAATAGGCTTTGGTCCGAAAGGGCTTGGGTTCAAGCCCCATCAGCCGTCTTTATTTTTTTCTTTTCATATAAAATCCTTCCATAGCTAGTAATTATTCGATAGTTCAAAAAGCAATACTAAATAAAAAATTAACATTGTTATATTAAACTGATTACATAACATACCACCATTTGTAACTAATTCATTTATTTGCATATTATTAGTAATTATGCCTATTACAATTGCTGAATGTTGAAAAAATTATTGGAGCTATTATACTGAATTGATTATAATATTTACTATATATATGAACAAAATAAATTAATGGATAGAGGAGTGGTCATTATTATTAAAATTAATTACATTTATTGTTACCGAACATTATCACTATTTGTAACTCACCATTGTAAAAATAGATGGATAGAACATTGATCATTAATTTCCTATAAAATAAGTTTACCATCAATTTTTTAGCAACATTCTCATGCATAACAAGAGGAACGAAAACAAGTACACAAAACTTCATAAATAGATTAAAAAGAAATGGCGGTGCATAGAGTCGCCTTAGTCCAATAATAGTATATGAAAGCTTCATTCATGTATCATAACAATGATGACGGTTTGGCCGAGTGGTGCGGTGCCTGAATAGGCTTTGGTCCGAAAGGGCGTGGGTTCAAGCCCCATCAGCCGTCTTTATTTTTTTCTTTTCATATAAAATCCTTCCATAGCTAGTAATTATTCGATAGTTCAAAAAGCAATACTAAATAAAAAAATTAACATTGTTATATTAAATTGATTACATAACATACCACCATTTGTAACTAATTCATTTATTTGCATATTATTAGTAATTATCCCTGTTACAATTATTGAATGTTGAAAAAATTATTGGAGCTATTATACTGAATTGATTATAATATTTACTATATATGAACAAAATAAATTAATGGATAGAGGAGTGGTCATTATTTTTAAAATTAATTACATTTATTGTTACCGAACATTATCACTATTTGTAACTCACCATTGTAAAAATAGATGGATAGAACATTGATCATTAATTTCCTATAAAATAAGTTTACCATCAATTTTTTAGCAACATTCTCATTCTCATGCATAACAAGAGGAACGAAAACAAGTACACAAAACTTCATAAATAGATTAAAAAGTAATGACGGTGCATGGAGTCGCCTTAGTCCAATGATAGTATAAAAGCTTCATTCATGTATCATCACAATGAAGACGGTTTGGCCGAGTGGTGCGGTGCCTGAATAGGCTTTGGTCCGAATGGGCGTGCGTTCAAGCCCCATCAGCCGTCTTTATTTTTTTCTTTCATACAAAATCCTTCCATAGCTAGTAATTATTCGATAGTTCAAAAAGCAATACTAAATAAAAAATTAACATTGTTATATTAAACTGATTACATAACATACCACCATTTGTAACTAATTCATTTATTTGCATATTATTAGTAATTATGCCTATTACAATTGCTGAATGTTGAAAAAATTATTGGAGCTATTATACTGAATTGATTATAATATTTACTATATATATGAACAAAATAAATTAATGGATAGAGGAGTGGTCATTATTTTTAAAATTAATAACATTTATTGTTACCGAACATTATCACTATTTGTAACTCACCATTGTAAAAATAGATGGATAGAACATTGATCATTAATTTCCTATAAAATAAGTTTACCATCAAATTTTTAGCAACATTCTCATGCATAACAAGAGGAACGAAAACAAGTAAACAAAGCTTCATAAATAGAGTAAAAAGAAAAGGCGGCGCATAGAGTCGCCTTAGTCCAATGATAGTATATGAAAGCTTCATTCATGTATCATAACAATGAAGACGGTTTGGCCGAGTGGTGCGGTGCCTGAATAGGCTTTGGTCCGAAAGGGCGTGGGTTCAAGCCCCATCAGCCGTCTTTATTTTTTTCTTTTCATATAAAATCCTTCCATAACTAGTAATTATTTGATAATTCAAAAAGCAATACTAAATAAAAAAAATTAAAACTGTTATATTAAATTGATTACATAACATACCACCATTTGTAACTAATTCATTTATTTGCATATTATTAGTAATTATCACTATTACACTTATTAAATGTTGAAAAAATTATTGGAGCTATTATACTGAATTGATTATAATATTACTATATACATGAACAAAATAAATTAATGGATAGAGAAGTGGTCATTATTTTTTAAATTAATTACATTTATTGTTACCGAACATTATCACTATTTGTAACTCAACATTGTAAAAATAGATGGATAGAACATTGATCATTAATTTCCTATAAAATAAGTTTACCATCAATTTTTTAGCAACATTCTCATTCTCATGCATAACAAGAGGAACGAAAACAAGTACACAAAACTTCATAAATAGATTAAAAAGTAATGGCGGTGCATAGAGTCGCCTTAGTCCAATGATAGTATAAAAGCTTCATTCATGTATCATAACAATGAAGACGGTTTGGCCGAGTGGTGCGGTGCCTGAATAGGCTTTCGTCCGAAAGGGCGTGGGTTCAAGCCCCATCAGCCGTCTTTATTTTTTTCTTTTCATATAAAATCCTTCCATAGCTAGTAATTATTCGATAGTTCAAAAAGCAATACTAAATAAAAAAATTAAAATTGTTATATTAAATTGATTACATAACATACCACCATTTGTAACTAATTCATTTATTTGCATATTATTAGTAATTATCCCTATTACAATTATTGAATGTTGAAAAAATTATTGGAGCTATTATACTGAATTGATTATAATATTTACTATATACATGAACAAAATAAATTAATGGAGAGGAGTGGTCATTATTTTTAAAATTAATTACATTTATTGTTACCGAACATTATCACTATTTGTAACTCACCATTGTAAAATAGATGGATAGAACATTGATCATTAATTTCCTATAAAATAAGTTTACCATCAAACTTTTAGCAACATTCTCATGCATAACAAGAGGAACGAAGCTCTCCTTATGAAGCAAGTCTGGCGAATTGTCACTTCCCCAAATTCTCTACTGGCTCGGGTTTTGAAGGCACGCTACTTCCCTCAGCAAAGTTTTTGGATGGCATCATTGGGAAGTTCTCCAAGCTTTGCATGGCGTAGTTTACTCTCTGTCCGGGACCTCGTAAACAAAGGCACAAAATGGGAATTAGCAAATGGACAGCACATAGATGTGTGGAATCAGAATTGGGTACCACACACGAACTCAAATCAATTGTTAACACCAACAGATCCAGATCTACAACATCTCAAAGTATCAGATTTTATAGATACCGAAGTCGGGGTGTGGAAAATGGACAAGATTCTGTCCACTTTCTGGCCCGTAGACATAGAAGGCATCTTAAGCATTTCCTTAAACAATCTGAACAATACGGACAAACCATGGTGGAAAGCAGACAAGCAAGGCATATTTTCAGTTAAATCAGCCTACAATTATATCATGGACACACAGCAGGCATTCTCACAGGCATCAAACAGTCATCCGGCCCAAGACCAAGTGTTCAATCAGATCTGGAAAATACCAGTGGCTAGAAAAATCAAACACTTTCTTTATAGAGCTTGTCTTAACAGATTACCAACTAAGGTGAATTTACAGTCAAAGCATGTAGCTCTAGATCCAAAGTGTTCATTTTGCAACAAGCAGCAAGAAGACGAATATCATCTGTTCGTTCATTGTGATTTTTCTAAAGAGATTCACAGTTTAATTAAGGCACCACACATCGATTCGGACATACTATCATTCAAGGATCTATTCCGAACAATGAAAACAAAGATGCCACCAGATAAATTCCAACTATGGTCAACATGCATGTGGGACCTTTGGTACCAAAGGAACAAAATGATTCACGAAGGTAAGTATAGAACACCTTTGGAGGTGGTGAGTTTTGCGACTTACTTTTTAGGTGCCGAAGAAGCTGCTCCGACCCTCATCCAAGCCTCGTGTCCAACTGCATGAAGTGTTGTCACCTCCAGCGGCTTCCCCGAAGGGAAATAGCTCAGATCCGCCTCCGTGGTAAGGCTTCCTCCTCATCGGACCTCCGGCAACGGGGAAGGGGGAGCTGGAGGGGTACGGTTTTTCATGTAGGGAGAGGAGAAGATGGGAGGCGTGAGAGTTTTGCTTTGGGGTTCCAGATCCGATTTTTCTCAGAATTTAGGTTTCTCGCGAGGGTCTAACTTGTGATGCAGTTCTCGAGTTTTTGGAGTATCTCAGGAGTACAAATGGGTTCCTGTAAACGATTTAGTAGGTGGAGGAAGGTTTTGGGACGAAAGCTTAGTCGGAGATGTTTCAGAGGTATGAACATGACTGTTCATGTTCTCTAGAGGTCTTAGGGTTAGTGAATGAGAATTGATTGAAGTGCTGATGAGTTATGAGGGCTTATGCACCTTGAAGTGCTTATATAGTATCGAAATAGGGTTAGGGTAGTGATATTTGGGCCCAGGTTTTTGGGTTTGTTCGGCCCTTCTTACCTGTTGGGTTAGGGCTTGGTTAAGGACTTGTATTCATTTTGTATCGGTTCGTTCGTTTTATTAATACATCGCTAATTATCAAAAAAAAAAAAAAAAACAAGAGGAACGAAAACAAGTACACAAAACTTCATAAATAGATTAAAAAGAAATGGCTGTGCATAGAGTCACCTTAGTCCGATAATAGTATATGAAAGCTTCATTCATGTATCATAACAATGATGACGGTTTGGCCGAGTGGTGCGGTGCCTGAATAGGCTTTGGTCCGAAAGGGCGTGGGTTCAAGCCCCATCAGCCGTCTTTATTTTTTTCTTTTCATATAAAATCCTTCCATAACTAGTAATTATTCGATAATTCAAAAAGCAATACTAAATAAAAAAAATTAAAACTGTTATATTAAATTGATTACATAACATACCACCATTTGTAACTAATTCATTTATTTGCATATTATTAGTAATTATCACTATTACACTTATTAAATGTTGAAAAAATTATTGGAGCTATTATACTGAATTGATTATAATATTACTATATACATGAACAAAATAAATTAATGGATAGAGAAGTGGTCATTATTTTTTAAATTAATTACATTTATTGTTACCGAACATTATCACTATTTGTAACTCACCATTGTAAAAATAGATGGATAGAACATTGATCATTAATTTCCTATAAAATAAGTTTACCATCAATTTTTTAGCAACATTCTCATTCTCATGCATAACAAGAGGAACGAAAACAAGTACACAAAACTTCATAAATAGATTAAAAAGTAATGGCGGTGCATAGAGTCGCCTTAGTCCAATGATAGTATAAAAGCTTCATTCATGTATCATAACAATGAAGACGGTTTGGCCGAGTGGTGCGGTGCCTGAATAGGCTTTCGTCCGAAAGGGCGTGGGTTCAAGCCCCATCCGCCGTCTTTATTTTTTCTTTTCATATAAAATCCTTCCATAGCTAGTAATTATTCGATAGTTCAAAAAGCAATACTAAATAAAAAAATTAAAATTGTTATATTAAATTGATTACATAACATACCACCATTTGTAACTAATTCATTTATTTGCATATTATTAGTAATTATCCCTATTACAATTATTGAATGTTGAAAAAATTATTGGAGCTATTATACTGAATTGATTATAATATTTACTATATACATGAACAAAATAAATTAATGGAGAGGAGTGGTCATTATTTTTAAAATTAATTACATTTATTGTTACCGAACATTATCACTATTTGTAACTCACCATTGTAAAAATAGATGGATAGAACATTGATCATTAATTTCCTATAAAATAAGTTTACCATCAAACTTTTAGCAACATTCTCATGCATAACAAGAGGAACGAAAACAAGTACACAAAACTTCATAAATAGATTAAAAAGAAATGGCGGTGCATAGAGTCGCCTTAGTCCAATAATAGTATATGAAAGCTTCATTCATGTATCATAACAATGATGACGGTTTGGCCGAGTGGTGCGGTGCCTGAATAGGCTTTGGTCCGAAAGGGCGTGGGTTCAAGCCCCATCAGCCGTCTTTATTTTTTTCTTTTCATATAAAATCCTTCCATAGCTAGTAATTAGTCGATAGTTCAAAAAGCAATACTAAATAAAAAAATTAACATTGTTATATTAAATTGATTACATAACGTACCATCATTTGTAACTAATTCATTTATTTGCATATTATTAGTAATTATCCCTATTACAATTATTGAATGTTGAAAAAATTATTGGAGCTATTATACTGAATTGATTATAATATTTACTATATATGAACAAAATAAATTAATGGATAGAGGAGTGGTCATTATTTTTAAAATTAATTACATTTATTGTTACCGAACATTAGCACTATTTGTAACTCACCATTGTAAAAATAGATGGATAGAACATTGATCATTAATTTCCTATAAAATAAGTATACCATCAATTTTTTAGCAACATTCTCATGCATAACAAGAGGAACGAAAACAAGTACACAAAACTTCATAAATAGATTAAAAAGTAATGACGGTGCATAGAGTCGCCTTAGTCCAATGATAGTATAAAAGCTTCATTCATGTATCATCACAATGAAGATGGTTTGGCCGAGTGGTGCGGTGCCTGAATAGGCTTTGGTCCGAAAGGGCGTCGGTTCAAGCCCCATCAGCCGTCTTTATTTTTTTCTTTCATATAAAATGCTTCCATAGCTAGTAATTATTCGATAGTTCAAAAAGCAATACTAAATAAAAAATTAACATTGTTATATTAAACTGATTACATAACATACCACCATTTGTAACTAATTCATTTATTTGCATATTATTAGTAATTATGCCTATTACAATTGCTGAATGTTCAAAAAATTATTGGAGCTATTATACTGAATTGATTATAATATTTACTATATATATGAACAAAATAAATTATTGGATAGAGGAGTGGTCATTATTTTTAAAATTAATAACATTTATTGTTACCGAACATTATCACTATTTGTAACTCACCATTGTAAAAATAGATGGATAGAACATTGATCATTAATTTCCTATAAAATAAGTTTACCATCAAATTTTTAGCAACATTCTCATGCATAACAAGAGGAACGAAAACAAGTAAACAAAGCTTCATAAATAGAGTAAAAAGAAAAGGCGGCGCATAGAGTCGCCTTAGTCCAAAGATAGTATATGAAAGCTTCATTCATGTATCATAACAATGAAGACGGTTTGGCCGAGTGGTGCGGTGCCTGAATAGGCTTTGGTCCGAAAGGGCGTGGGTTCAAGCCCCATCAGCCGTCTTTATTTTTTTCTTTTCATATAAAATACTTCCATAACTAGTAATTATTTGATAATTCAAAAAGCAATACTAGATAAAAATAATTAAAACTGTTATATTAAATTGATTACATAACAAACCACCATTTGTAACTAATTCATTTATTTGCATATTATTAGTAATTATCACTATTACACTTATTAAATGTTGAAAAAATTATTGGAGCTATTATACTGAATTGATTATAATATTACTATATACATGAACAAAATAAATTAATGGATAGAGAAGTGGTCATTATTTTTAAATTAATTACATTTATTGTTACCGAACATTATCACTATTTGTAACTCACCATTGTAAAAATAGATGGATAGAACATTGATCATTAATTTCCTATAAAATAAGTTTACCATCAATTTTTTAGCAACATTCTCATTCTCATGCATAACAAGAGGAACGAAAACAAGTACACAAAACTTCATAAATAGATTAAAAAGTAATGGCGGTGCATAGAGTCGCCTTAGTCCAATGATAGTATAAAAGCTTCATTCATGTATCATAACAATGAAGACGGTTTGGCCGAGTGGTGCGGTGCCTGAATAGGCTTTCGTCCGAAAGGGCGTGGGTTCAAGCCCCATCAGCCGTCTTTATTTTTTCTTTTCATATAAAATCCTTCCATAGCTAGTAATTATTCGATAGTTCAAAAAGCAATACTAAATAAAAAAATTAAAATTGTTATATTAAATTGATTACATAACATACCACCATTTGTAACTAATTCATTTATTTGCATATTATTAGTAATTATCCCTATTACAATTATTGAATGTTGAAAAAATTATTGGAGCTATTATACTGAATTGATTATAATATTTACTATATACATGAACAAAATAAATTAATGGAGAGGAGTGGTCATTATTTTTAAAATTAATTACATTTATTGTTACCGAACATTATCACTATTTGTAACTCACCATTGTAAAAATAGATGGATAGAACATTGATCATTAATTTCCTATAAAATAAGTTTACCATCAAACTTTTAGCAACATTCTCATGCATAACAACAGGAACGAAAACAAATACACAAAACTTCATAAATAGATTAAAAAGAAATGGCTGTGCATAGAGTCGCCTTAGTCCAATAATAGTATATGAAAGCTTCATTCATGTATCATAACAATGATGACGGTTTGGCCGAGTGGTGCGGTGCCTGAATAGGCTTTGGTCCGAAAGGGCGTGGGTTCAAGCCCCATCAGCCGTCTTTATTTTTTTCTTTTCATATAAAATCCTTCCATAACTAGTAATTATTCGATAATTCAAAAAGCAATACTAAATAAAAAAAATTAAAACTGTTATATTAAATTGATTACATAACATACCACCATTTGTAACTAATTCATTTATTTGCATATTATTAGTAATTATCACTATTACACTTATTAAATGTTGAAAAAATTATTGGAGCTATTATACTGAATTGATTATAATATTACTATATACATGAACAAAATAAATTAATGGATAGAGAAGTGGTTATTATTTTTTAAATTAATTACATTTATTGTTACCGAACATTATCACTATTTGTAACTCACCATTGTAAAAATAGATGGATAGAACATTGAACAGAATGAATGATGGTATTCGAGTCGTAGTGATATAGTAAAACCAACCTAGGACCTCGACCAGTTGGAAAGATTACATGGTAGCCAATCATGGTTGTGCAGAAGACTTCCCTGAAGATTGGGGTATGAGTTATTAGGATGAAGTGAGTATAATAACAATTTTGTGTCAGAGTTATGGGGGCACCACTACAAGTTCATTGTGGGAAAAATTGTATGGTCTTGAGTTAGTTGGAAAATAGATTGAAGGAGTAGGTTGACGGAGAGAATTGGAAGTAGTATGAGGTGGATAAAAGATACATATTGTTTTTGCATGATATATTCCAAATGGAAGTTGGTAATTTATTTATCATGGAAGAAACACTTGACGTGGAGATAGGTGATGACGCGTTATTGAGAATTTCTCCTCAAGCTGTACACAGTATCAGTGAGATAAATTAAGAACATAACATTTGGCGTGCGAAATTCTAGATAAAGAGAACGTAGTTGCAAGGAGTAATATGTGTCATCACTTCAATGAATATATCATACAGGTTGGGCGCTTTAAAGAGTAAAGAGGAAGTGTTGAACCGGAACTATGTATTTCATTGACTAGTTCATGGAATAGTTAACAATGGATGTATCCGTGGATTGATTATAGTACGAGGGAGGTAGTTACATCACGTGCCTAAGACTATTCACACGTTCGGTAAAATGCGTTATTTATTTATTTATTTATTGAGGACTGTCTGAAGGGAGAAAACATCTTAAATGAGTATGAGTACATCAATTTGATTGATAGTAAGTTGGAAAACGAGAAATTGTAGTGACGCGATATTGATGTTGAGGTGCAATATGAGTTATCTGATATGATGATTATCCGTTTTGGTGAACTGAGATGAACAAGGACAAGGAAACATTCGTAACCAAACTACTAAGTTGTACTTAAGGGCTGTGAAAGATATGAATGATGTGATATAGATGCATCTGCGTTGATAAGTAGATCATACTAGTCGTGTGTCTTTTATAAGCATGTTGTATGTGATTATGCGTAATATGAGGTTGAGCCCTTGACGTTCATGTTTTAATGAGGAGATATGTGTTTTGAGCTACTGATGTTGAGATGTAGTGGATATATACATGTTAACCGCGAGAGGTGGAATGTGATGGTCAAGGGGTCTATATGTAATGGGTTAAGCGAAGAGTTGTTGTTGAGTTGTGTTGTTGAGTAGCCTTATGCCATGAGGTAAATTTCGAGGACGAAATTCTTTAAGGGGGGTAGATTGTAATATTACGACCCTAAAGTAAGAAATAGATAAATGGACCGGGGCTTGATAGGGCTTAATCGAGTTGGATTGGCGGACTTAAGTTGAATTGGGCCTCCATTGGCTTAAATAGGAAACTTGGGGCCAAAAATCAAAGGAAAAGGTAGAGAAACCCTCCTCAAACCCGCAACCAAAAACACCCTAATATTAAAATAGAGATTTCTCCCTCGTTTCTCAACCGATTTTGCTCATTCAAGGTGCGAATCGAACCTTGAAACATCCTCCTATTATTTCTCTCTTCAATTCAAGGTAAAAATCGCTCAATTTGGTGCTATATCGAGTGAGAAATCTTGTTTGACCCAAATCCCGTTTTTATAGTATAGTGCACCAGAAAACGCACTGTTCTTCCTCAATTCTGGGTCAAATCGGTTGATTCTTGTTGCAATCGCTTCCTAACATCTTCTTCTTCACGAAATTCCCTTCGATTCAAGGTATAATTCGCCAATTTTGGTATACTATAGCTACGTTTTTCATTATGTTTAAAAAGGGGCGATTTATTGTTATTTCCGTAGCATATGTTGTTAGTTATGGTATTAAACATGTTATAATCATATGGAGAACGTTATATATGCATAGAATTGATTTTAAGCTTGAACAATTGGGGTTGGAAGTGGCCGAATTGATGCTAGGTCGATTTTGGGGATTTTATTTATTGTTCTATGTGAGATATATATTGAAATTATCATCTAAAATGTGACATGACTGAGTTGTAAATGTAGTATGGACTGCAAGTGATTAATTTGAGCATGGAGGTTGACATTGGGTTCGATTATTGAGGAATTATTGGCTATAGTTGTGTTTTTGTTGATTTTGGGGTAAGAATTATGTATAAACATGACAAATATATGATTTTAGGATGACATACATGTTCGAACAGCCCTAGTGCAACCTTGGAACCTGCAACTTTGAATGTTTATCGCACTTGAAGGTGTATTTAGGTTGATGATGTTGACTAAATCGATTTCGGGTGGAAATAATAGGTATAGTTGATCGGAATGTCGAAATTTGGTAAAGTTAGGGGCAAATGATGATTAGGGCAGATTGAGGACTTGATTTAGGCTTGATATGGAATATTAGATTGTTATTGGTATGAATGTTGGGTTAGTATGAAAGAATTGGGCTTAAAGTGCAATTATAGACAAGTTTGGGGGCATTCGTGAAAAGATATAAGTTATGATATAAAATATGAGCTTGGGTGCTAAGGTTAATTATATGAAGGTTTAGAATAAGTAATTAGTATTTATAAGTGTTAAATTATTAAGAATGTGATACAAATTGGGTTACAATTAGAATTGATAAGTTTAGGGGTTAAAATGTAAAGTTAGGAGAATAGTGGATGATAATGTGATTTAAATGGTTAAAGGGGGCATGTTAGGGCCTAAGATGTAATTTAAATTGATTTTGAGGTCATAGTGTTATAAATGTGGAAATTGGGGCTAAATTGTCATTTTTCCAAGATTGAGCTAAAAGGCTATTAATATGTATAATAATTCCTGATGTAACTAATTCGAGTGGGATGGGATGTCTTTCGAGTAGTGTTTGATATAGAGCATATGTGTTATATAGGTCCTAATGTGTGGTACGAGTACTGGATTGAGACTCGGAAATTGATGTGCGTTGCTGTGCTTGAGGTGAGTTCTTACTCACGTGCTGTTATTACTCTTGTATGTGTTGTGTGGTAGTGATAGTATATATTGATGCATTATGATGATCAATGTTGAGCATTGAGCATGAGTAGAGATGTTTAGGGTGGACCTACGGGTCGCATATGTGTTGTGTGTGTGGTCATGATCCGGCAACCTAGGATTGAACGGTCGCCATGGTTGGTTATGGGTCCGTACGTGTGTGATGATGGTTGGGTGATGATGATTTTTGATGTGATGATGGTAGGCGGGTTGAGATAATGTACTCCCCGCGGATGAGATGATGTGTACTCCCTGCAGGTTGAGCTAGGTAGAGTGCTGTACAGTACGAAAGTCCGGATCCATGCATATAGTTACACATTTATGTGGATATTGTGGTTATTATTGCAGTTACTCATGTATTTATACCGTTGTATGTTTGACATTTTCATTGTGTATGTCATTGCTTTCGCATCACGTATGTGGGGTGGTAGCCACGCGTGAGAAGGATTCACCAGCTGTCGAGCTGACCCCTTCGGGGACCTATTCTTTAGCAGGTTAGTGGCGTGGTAGTGTGCGATGACCCTCCTTCGGTGAGTGGCGATGGTGGCATTAGGATCTCCCTCAGTCGTAGCTGTTCTTGTTTCGTGTTCCTCTATGTTTTCCGTTTTACCCTTGTCGGGCACTATTGACTTGTATATTGAGATTTTGGTTGTATTTAATGATTGCGGGTCTAGGGTATTGAACACCGATGGATATGTTTTAACCCTTTTCAGTAAACCAGATCTTACATTATTTATTTATGTATTTTAATTCCTTTGGCCATTTGAAAACTGTTTTACTTATCGAGTCATCCATCGAGTGGTGACTCTGGTTTCGGATTTGATATCGAGCCTAACCTCGAGGCGGCCGACTCGGGGCGGGTCGTTACAAGTTTGGTATCAGAGCTTAGGTTGTATGATTGTTGGGTCCTATGTGGTATGTGCTTACCTGGTAGTGTCTCTAGGGATATGTGATGTGTCCGTTAGAGGTCAGCATGAGTATAGGGGTTGTTGTGTTCATTTTCTTTCACTTCCGTAGACTGAGGAGATATGCCACCGGGTGAGGTTTGTCAGATATGTGGGGTTGGGTATAACTAACATTACATGGGCGCGGGGTAGAAATCGATTAAAAGTAAGTGTGGACGGGATTCGAATGTTGAGCGGGATACGAGAAGTGAGTAGATGTGAGATACCTTATATGCTCTCGATTGCTGAGTTGGTTTGAGGCATAAGGTATTGGAATATGTAGAAATTGTTATATTGGGGGTTCTCTGATTGTAATAGATGAGAAGGTTGCATTGACTTCACGGGATAGTATAATAAGGTGGCAACTAAGATTCTGGATAAGAATAGCAAGGGGGAATCAAGCGAATTGTGAGCTAGCCTTGGAATGATTGGGACCATAGCATAATGGGAGTGATGGGGTTGGTGTTCTTATGGATCTATGGATGTAGATAAACGGTGGTTTTGTGTGTGTGGAACACTAAAGGGTATAGGAATGTCTCCTTGATCCTGTAATACTTTAGAAAGGACTTGAATGAAAAGTATCATTGTGGGGTACATAAGTAGGATATATAATAAGAATGGGTTTAGTATAATGGAAGTGGAGGGACTAAGGTTGAATATAATAAAAGGGTTAGTGAAGTGTGTTGTGTCTTGCTATGGATAGCGACGAAGGAAGTAAGATGTTGGATATAATTACGGGGGGGTTTAGAATGGATGTGGAGTAGCTTAAGTGGGAGAACTACTACCGTTGAGCTTAGAAAGCCTGGTGAAGTTGTTGGAGGTTTTAAGATGTGTATTGAGGAGACAACTAGAGATTAGGTAGAATCAGGGTGGATTGAGGATAAGTACTCGACTTTTGAACATGATACATGAAAATCCTGAATGTACGAATCAGAGATGGATAATATGATAAGGGGTGTGATAAGATCATATAAGATGGTGCTCCAGAGGGGACGATAAAACAATGATGTAGGACGACCTTGTACATGAGGGAAGCAGTGGACTGAATTCGGGGGAATGGAAAATTTAGTGTTGTAAGAAATGAAGGGTGAATTAGAAACTTAAGTATGTGAATATAAGTTGGACAATATTGAGTGATCTTGAAAATCTCACCAAGGAATAGATGTTAAATCGAGATAGGACTTTGGAAGGATGATTGATTGAGGTTTCAATTGTGCCTTGAAAGTTGTCGTAGGATATGTGGATCCGTTCCATGATAAGTCGATGAGAGTAAGAGGTAAGATTGGAGATAGTATTGTTGATAGGTGGTGTGACTCGTAAGCGAAGTAATGGTCTATATTCGTATGAGAATAAGTCAAAGTGTGGTGTGAAGTCTCGCGTAGGGAGGATATGCCATTAAGTATGGATTGGTGTTGGTAAGTGGTGTTCAATGATATAAAAGGTATAAGGGCTACAGTCGAAATGTGGTTGTACAGTCAAGGCTAGACGATGTTGGGTTCAAAGTGAGCGGAGTGATTCGACTCAGTTAACGGGAGTACTTGTTCGGGTACCATTACGGTGAGTGGAAATTGGTTGTGTATAGATTAAGTTGGAAATGAACAATAATTTTCGTAAGGATGTAATTGAAGGAAAGGATGAATGATAGAAATTTGTTAGGGTTAATTATGAAGTTGGACGTGAAATGATGGTAGTAAATGGCATAACTATGAATTAGACCCAATCTCCCTGATGCAATCCTAGGAATTTTAGCAGTAAGATATGAGTTGTCAGAATGGGAATTATGAAGTAGGAATGAGAAATCCAGGAAGAAGAGCATAATGCTGGATATATTACATAACTTAATAGTGTAAAGATACAGAGAGAAGAGAGAATGTATTATATGCGATCTAGGATAATAAGGAGAATAGAGTAGTTGTTATGTGGTGGCAGGTAAATAGCTAAGGATTGGTCGAAAATATCTAATAAGTTAAATACGAACTCTGAGTTGAGGTATGGATGCGTTAACATTAAGTTTGTTCTAGATCACGGGGAGCGTTGAGAATGAATGATGGTATTCGAGTCGTAGTGATATAGTAAAACCAACCTAGGACCTCGACCAGTTGGAAAGATTACATGGTAGCCAATCATGGTTGTGCAGAAGACTTCCCTGAAGATTGGGGTATGAGTTATTAGGATGAAGTGAGTATAATAACAATTTTGTGTCAGAGTTATGGGGGCACCACTACAAGTTCATTGTGGGAAAAATTGTATGGTCTTGAGTTAGTTGGAAAATAGATTGAAGGAGTAGGTTGACGGAGAGAATTGGAAGTAGTATGAGGTGGATAAAAGATACATATTGTTTTTGCATGATATATTCCAAATGGAAGTTGGTAATTTATTTATCATGGAAGAAACACTTGACGTGGAGATAGGTGATGACGCGTTATTGAGAATTTCTCCTCAAGCTGTACACAGTATCAGTGAGATAAATTAAGAACATAACATTTGGCGTGCGAAATTCTAGATAAAGAGAACGTAGTTGCAAGGAGTAATATGTGTCATCACTTCAATGAATATATCATACAGGTTGGGCGCTTTAAAGAGTAAAGAGGAAGTGTTGAACCGGAACTATGTATTTCATTGACTAGTTCATGGAATAGTTAACAATGGATGTATCCGTGGATTGATTATAGTACGAGGGAGGTAGTTACATCACGTGCCTAAGACTATTCACACGTTCGGTAAAATGCGTTATTTATTTATTTATTTATTGAGGACTGTCTGAAGGGAGAAAACATCTTAAATGAGTATGAGTACATCAATTTGATTGATAGTAAGTTGGAAAACGAGAAATTGTAGTGACGCGATATTGATGTTGAGGTGCAATATGAGTTATCTGATATGATGATTATCCGTTTTGGTGAACTGAGATGAACAAGGACAAGGAAACATTCGTAACCAAACTACTAAGTTGTACTTAAGGGCTGTGAAAGATATGAATGATGTGATATAGATGCATCTGCGTTGATAAGTAGATCATACTAGTCGTATGTCTTTTATAAGCATGTTGTATGTGATTATGCGTAATATGAGGTTGAGCCCTTGACGTTCATGTTTTAATGAGGAGATATGTGTTTTGAGCTACTGATGTTGAGATGTAGTGGATATATACATGTTAACCGCGAGAGGTGGAATGTGATGGTCAAGGGGTCTATATGTAATGGGTTAAGCGAAGAGTTGTTGTTGAGTTGTGTTGTTGAGTAGCCTTATGCCATGAGGTAAATTTCGAGGACGAAATTCTTTAAGGGGGGTAGATTGTAATATTACGACCCTAAAGTAAGAAATAGATAAATGGACCGGGGCTTGATAGGGCTTAATCGAGTTGGATTGGCGGACTTAAGTTGAATTGGGCCTCCATTGGCTTAAATAGGAAACTTGGGGCCAAAAATCAAAGGAAAAGGTAGAGAAACCCTCCTCAAACCCGCAACCAAAAACACCCTAATATTAAAATAGAGATTTCTCCCTCGTTTCTCAACCGATTTTGCTCATTCAAGGTGCGAATCGAACCTTGAAACATCCTCCTATTATTTCTCTCTTCAATTCAAGGTAAAAATCGCTCAATTTGGTGCTATATCGAGTGAGAAATCTTGTTTGACCCAAATCCCGTTTTTATAGTATAGTGCACCAGAAAACGCACTGTTCTTCCTCAATTCTGGGTCAAATCGGTTGATTCTTGTTGCAATCGCTTCCTAACATCTTCTTCTTCACGAAATTCCCTTCGATTCAAGGTATAATTCGCCAATTTTGGTATACTATAGCTACGTTTTTCATTATGTTTAAAAAGGGGCGATTTATTGTTATTTCCGTAGCATATGTTGTTAGTTATGGTATTAAACATGTTATAATCATATGGAGAACGTTATATATGCATAGAATTGATTTTAAGCTTGAACAATTGGGGTTGGAAGTGGCCGAATTGATGCTAGGTCGATTTTGGGGATTTTATTTATTGTTCTATGTGAGATATATATTGAAATTATCATCTAAAATGTGACATGACTGAGTTGTAAATGTAGTATGGACTGCAAGTGATTAATTTGAGCATGGAGGTTGACATTGGGTTCGATTATTGAGGAATTATTGGCTATAGTTGTGTTTTTGTTGATTTTGGGGTAAGAATTATGTATAAACATGACAAATATATGATTTTAGGATGACATACATGTTCGAACAGCCCTAGTGCAGCCTTGGAACCTGCAACTTTGAATGTTTATCGCACTTGAAGGTGTATTTAGGTTGATGATGTTGACTAAATCGATTTCGGGTGGAAATAATAGGTATAGTTGATCGGAATGTCGAAATTTGGTAAAGTTAGGGGCAAATGATGATTAGGGCAGATTGAGGACTTGATTTAGGCTTGATATGGAATATTAGATTGTTATTGGTATGAATGTTGGGTTAGTATGAAAGAATTGGGCTTAAAGTGCAATTATAGACAAGTTTGGGGGCATTCGTGAAAAGATATAAGTTATGATATAAAATATGAGCTTGGGTGCTAAGGTTAATTATATGAAGGTTTAGAATAAGTAATTAGTATTTATAAGTGTTAAATTATTAAGAATGTGATACAAATTGGGTTACAATTAGAATTGATAAGTTTAGGGGTTAAAATGTAAAGTTAGGAGAATAGTGGATGATAATGTGATTTAAATGGTTAAAGGGGGCATGTTAGGGCCTAAGATGTAATTTAAATTGATTTTGAGGTCATAGTGTTATAAATGTGGAAATTGGGGCTAAATTGTCATTTTTCCAAGATTGAGCTAAAAGGCTATTAATATGTATAATAATTCCTGATGTAACTAATTCGAGTGGGATGGGATGTCTTTCGAGTAGTGTTTGATATAGAGCATATGTGTTATATAGGTCCTAATGTGTGGTACGAGTACTGGATTGAGACTCGGAAATTGATGTGCGTTGCTGTGCTTGAGGTGAGTTCTTACTCACGTGCTGTTATTACTCTTGTATGTGTTGTGTGGTAGTGATAGTATATATTGATGCATTATGATGATCAATGTTGAGCATTGAGCATGAGTAGAGATGTTTAGGGTGGACCTACGGGTCGCATATGTGTTGTGTGTGTGGTCATGATCCGGCAACCTAGGATTGAACGGTCGCCATGGTTGGTTATGGGTCCGTACGTGTGTGATGATGGTTGGGTGATGATGATTTTTGATGTGATGATGGTAGGCGGGTTGAGATAATGTACTCCCCGCGGATGAGATGATGTGTACTCCCTGCAGGTTGAGCTAGGTAGAGTGCTGTACAGTATGAAAGTCCGGATCCATGCATATAGTTACACATTTATGTGGATATTGTGGTTATTATTGCAGTTACTCATGTATTTATACCGTTGTATGTTTGACATTTTCATTGTGTATGTCATTGCTTTCGCATCACGTATGTGGGGTGGTAGCCACGCGTGAGAAGGATTCACCAGCTGTCGAGCTGACCCCTTCGGGGACCTATTCTTTAGCAGGTTAGTGGCGTGGTAGTGTGCGATGACCCTCCTTCGGTGAGTGGCGATGGTGGCATTAGGATCTCCCTCAGTCGTAGCTGTTCTTGTTTCGTGTTCCTCTATGTTTTCCGTTTTACCCTTGTCGGGCACTATTGACTTGTATATTGAGATTTTGGTTGTATTTAATGATTGCGGGTCTAGGGTATTGAACACCGATGGATATGTTTTAACCCTTTTCAGTAAACCAGATCTTACATTATTTATTTATGTATTTTAATTCCTTTGGCCATTTGAAAACTGTTTTACTTATCGAGTCATCCATCGAGTGGTGACTCTGGTTTCGGATTTGATATCGAGCCTAACCTCGAGGCGGCCGACTCGGGGCGGGTCGTTACAGGAGAGGAGTGGTCATTATTTTTAAAATTAATTACATTTATTGTTACCGAACATTATCACTATTTGTAACTCACCATTGTAAAAATAGATGGATAGAACATTGATCATTAATTTCCTATAAAATATGTTTACCATCAAACTTTTAGCAACATTCTCATGCATAACAAGAGGAACGAAAACAAGTACACAAAACTTCATAAATAGATTAAAAAGAAATGGCTGTGCATAGAGTCGCCTTAGTCCAATAATAGTATATGAAAGCTTCATTCATGTATCATAAAATTGATGACGGTTTGGCTGAGTGGTGCGGTGCCTGAATAGGCTTTGGTCCGAAAGGGCGTGGGTTCAAGCCCCATCAGCCGTCTTTATTTTTTTCTTTTCATATAAAATCCTTCCATAGCTAGTAATTATTCGATAGTTCAAAAAGCAATACTAAATAAAAAAATTAAAATTGTTATATTAAATTGATTACAAAACATACCACCATTTGTAACTAATTCATTTATTTGCATATTATTAGTAATTATCCCTATTACAATTATTGAATGTTGAAAAAATTATTGGAGCTATTATACTGAATTGATTATAATATTTACTATATACATGAACAAAATAAATTAATGGAGAGGAGTGGTCATTATTTTTAAAATTAATTACATTTATTGTTACCAAACATTATCACTATGTGTAACTCACCATTGTAAAAATAGATGGATAAAACATTGATCATTAATTTCCTATAAAATAAGTTTACCATCAAATTTTTAGCAACATTCTCATGCATAACAAGAGGAACGAAAACAAGTAAACAAAGCTTCATAAATAGAGTAAAAAGAAAAGGCGGCGCATAGAGTCGCCTTAGTCCAATGATAGTATATGAAAGCTTCATTCATGTATCATAACAATGAAGACGGTTTGGCCGAGTGGTGCGGTGCTTGAATATTCTTTGGTCCGAAAGGGCGTGGGTTCAAGCCCCATCAGCCGTCTTTATTTTTTTCTTTTCATATAAAATCCTTCCATAACTAGTAATTATTCGATAATTCAAAAAGCAATACTAAATAAAAAACATTAACATTGTTATATTAAATTGATTACATAACATACCACCATTTGTAACTAATTCATTTATTTGCATATTATTAGTAATTATCCCTATTACAATTATTGAATGTTGAAAAAATTATTGGAGCTATTATACTGAATTGATTATAATATTTACTATATATGAACAAAATAAATTAATGGACAGAGGAGTGGTCATTATTTTTAAAATTAATTACATTTATTGTTACCGAACATTATCACTATTTGTAACTCACCATTGTAAAAATAGATGGATAGAACATTGATCATTAATTTCCTATAAAATAAGTTTACCATCAATTTTTTAGCAACATTCTCATTCTCATGCATAACAAGAGGAACGAAAACAAGTACACAAAACTTCATAAATAGATTAAAAAGTAATGGCGGTGCATAGAGTCACCTTAGTCCAATGATAGTATAAAAGCTTCATTCATGTATCATAACAATGAAGACGGTTTGGCCGAGTGGTGCGGTGCCTGAATAGGCTTTGGTCCGAAAGGGCGAGGGTTCAAGCCCCATCAGCCGTCTTTATTTTTTTCTTTTCATATAAAATCCTTCCATAGCTAGTAATTATTCGATAGTTCAAAAAGCAATACTAAATAAAAAAATTAAAATTGTTATATTAAATTGATTACAAAACATACCACCATTTGTAACTAATTCATTTATTTGCATATTATTAGTAATTATCCCTATTACAATTATTGAATGTTGAAAAAATTATTGGAGCTATTATACTGAATTGATTATAATATTTACTATATACATGAACAAAATAAATTAATGGAGAGGAGTGGTCATTATTTTTAAAATTAATTACATTTATTGTTACCAAACATTATCACTATGTGTAACTCACCATTGTAAAAATAGATGGATAGAACATTGATCATTAATTTCCTATAAAATAAGTTTACCATCAAATTTTTAGCAACATTCTCATGCATAACAAGAGGAACGAAAACAAGTAAACAAAGCTTCATAAATAGAGTAAAAAGAAAAGGCGGCGCATAGAGTCGCCTTAGTCCAATGATAGTATATAAAAGCTTCATTCATGTATCATAACAATGAAGACGGTTTGGCCGAGTGGTGCGGTGCCTGAATAGGCTTTCGTCCGAAAGTGCGTGGGTTCAAGCCCCATCAGCCGTCTTTATTTTTTCTTTTCATATAAAATCCTTCCATAGCTAGTAATTATTCGATAGTTCAAAAAGCAATACTAAATAAAAAAATTAAAATTGTTATATTAAATTGATTACATAACATACCACCATTTGTAACTAATTCATTTATTTGCATATTATTAGTAATTATCCCTATTACAATTATTGAATGTTGAAAAAATTATTGGAGCTATTATACTGAATTGATTATAATATTTACTATATACATGAACAAAATAAATTAATGGAGAGGAGTGGTCATTATTTTTAAAATTAATTACATTTATTGTTACCGAACATTATCACTATTTGTAACTCACCATTGTAAAAATAGATGGATAGAACATTGATCATTAATTTCCTATAAAATAAGTTTACCATCAAACTTTTAGCAACATTCTCATGCATAACAAGAGGAACGAAAACAAGTACACAAAACTTCATAAATAGATTAAAAAGAAATGGCTGTGCATAGAGTCGCCTTAGTCCAATAATAGTATATGAAAGCTTCATTCATGTATCATAACAATGATGACGGTTTGGCTGAGTGGTGCGGTGCCTGAATAGGCTTTGGTCCGAAAGGGCGTGGGTTCAAGCCCCATCAGCCGTCTTTATTTTTTTCTTTTCATATAAAATCCTTCCATAGCTAGTAATTATTCGATAGTTCAAAAAGCAATACTAAATAAAAAAAATTAACATTGTTATATTAAATTGATTACATAACGTACCATCATTTGTAACTAATTCATTTATTTGCATATTATTAGTAATTATCCCTATTACAATTATTGAATGTTGAAAAAATTATTGGAGCTATTATACTGAATTGATTATAATATTTACTATATATATGAACAAAATAAATTAATGGATAGAGGAGTGGTCATTATTTTTTAAATGAATTACATTTATTGTTACCGAACATTATCACTATTTGTAACTCACCATTGTAAAAATAGATGGATAGAACATTGATCATTAATTTCCTATAAAATAAGTTTACCATCAATTTTTTAGCAACATTCTCATTCTCATGCATAACAAGAGGAACGAAAACAAGTACACAAAACTTCATAAATAGATTAAAAAGTAATGGCGGTGCATAGTGTCGCCTTAGTCCAATGATAGTATAAAAGCTTCATTCATGTATCATAACAATGAAGACGGTTTGGCCGAGTGGTGCGGTGCCTGAATAGGTTTTCGTCCGAAAGGGCGTGGGTTCAAGCCCCATCAGCCGTCTTTATTTTTTCTTTTCATATAAAATCCTTCCATAGCTAGTAATTATTCGATAGTTCAAAAAGCAATACTAAATAAAAAAATTAAAATTGTTATATTAAATTGATTACATAACATACCACCATTTGTAACTAATTCATTTATTTGCATATTATTAGTAATTATCCCTATTACAATTATTGAATGTTGAACAAATTATTGGAGCTTTTATACTGAATTGATTATAATATTTACTATATACATGAACAAAATAAATTAATGGAGAGGAGTGGTCATTATTTTTAAAATTAATTACATTTATTGTTACCGAACATTATCACTATTTGTAACTCACCATTGTAAAAATAGATGGATAGAACATTGATCATTAATTTCCTATAAAATATGTTTACCATCAAACTTTTAGCAACATTCTCATGCATAACAAGAGGAACGAAAACAAGTAAACAAAGCTTCATAAATAGAGTAAAAAGAAAAGGCGGCGCATAGAGTCGCCTTAGTCCAATGATAGTATATGAAAGCTTCATTCATGTATCATAACAATGAAGACGGTTTGGCCGATTGGTGCGGTGCTTGAATATTCTTTGGTCCGAAAGGGCGTGGGTTCAAGCCCCATCAGCCGTCTTTATTTTTTTCTTTTCATATAAAATCCTTCCATAACTAGTAATTATTCGATAATTCAAAAAGCAATACTAAATAAAAAACATTAAACCTGTTATATTAAATTGATTACATAACATACCACCATTTGTAACTAATTCATTTATTTGCATATTATTAGTAATTACCACTATTACACTTATTAAATGTTGAAAAAATTATTGGAGCTATTATACTGAATTGATTATAATATTACTATATACATGAACAAAATAAATTAATGGATAGAGGAGTGGTCATTATTTTTTAAATTAATTACATTTATTGTTACCGAACATTATCACTATTTGTAACTCACCATTGTAAAAATAGATGGATAGAACATTGATCATTAATTTCCTATAAAATAAGTTTACCATCAATTTTTTAGCAACATTCTCATTCTTATGCATAACAAGAGGAACGAAAACAAGTACACAAAACTTCATAAATAGATTAAAAAGTAATGGCGGTGCATAGAGTCGCCTTAGTCCAATGATAGTATAAAAGCTTCATTCATGTATCATAACAATGAAGACGGTTTGGCCGAGTGGTGCGGTGCCTGAATAGGCTTTGGTCCGAAAGGGCGAGGGTTCAAGCCCCATCAGCCGTCTTTATTTTTTTCTTTTCATATAAAATCCTTCCATAGCTAGTAATTATTCGATAGTTCAAAAAGCAATACTAAATAAAAAACATTAAACCTGTTATATTAAATTGATTACATAACATACCACCATTTGTAACTAATTCATTTATTTGCATATTATTAGTAATTATCCCTATTACAATTATTGAATGTTGAAAAAATTATTGGAGCTATTATACTGAATTGATTATAATATTTACTATATACATGAACAAAATAAATTAATGGAGAGGAGTGGTCATTATTTTTAAAATTAATTACATTTATTGTTACCGAACATTATAACTATGTGTAACTCACCATTGTAAAAATAGATGGATAGAACATTGATCATTAATTTCCTATAAAATAAGTTTACCATCAATTTTTAGCAACATTCTCATGCATAACAAGAGGAACGAAAACAAGTACACAAAACTTCATAAATAGATTAAAAAGAAATGGCGGTGCATAGAGTCGCCTTAGTCCAATAATAGTATATGAAAGCTTCATTCATGTATCATAACAATGATGACGGTTTGGCCGAGTGGTGCGGTGCCTGAATAGGCTTTGGTCCGAAAGGGCGTGGGTTCAAGCCCCATCAGCCGTCTTTATTTTTTCTTTTCATATAAAATCCTTCCATAGCTAGTAATTATTCGATAGTTCAAAAAGCAATACTAAATAAAAAAATTAACATTGTTATATTAAATTGGTTACATAACATACCACCATTTGTAACTAATTCATTTATTTGCATATTATTTGTAATTATCCCTATTACAATTATTGAATGTTGAAAAAATTATTGGAGCTATTATACTGAATTGATTATAATATTTACTATATATATGAACAAAATAAATTAATGGATAGAGGAGTGGTCATTATTTTTTAAATTAATTACATTTATTGTTACCGAACATTATCACTATTTGTAACTCACCATTGTAAAAATAGATGGATAGAACATTGATCATTAATTTCCTATAAAATAAGTTTACCATCAATTTTTTAGCAACATTCTCATTCTCATGCATAACAAGAGGAACGAAAACAAGTACACAAAACTTCATAAATAGATTAAAAAGTAATGGCGGTGCATAGTGTCGCCTTAGTCCAATGATAGTATAAAAGCTTCATTCATGTATCATAACAATGAAGACGGTTTGGCCGAGTGGTGCGGTGCCTGAATAGGCTTTCGTCCGAAAGGGCGTGGGTTCAAGCCCCATCAGCCGTCTTTATTTTTTCTTTTCATATAAAATCCTTCCATAGCTAGTAATTATTCGATAGTTCAAAAAGCAATACTAAATAAAAAAATTAAAATTGTTATATTAAATTGATTACATAACATACCACCATTTGTAACTAATTCATTTATTTGCATATTATTAGTAATTATCCCTATTACAATTATTGAATGTTGAAAAAATTATTGGAGCTATTATACTGAATTGATTATAATATTTACTATATACATGAACAAAATAAATTAATGGAGAGGAGTGGTCATTATTTTTAAAATTAATTACATTTATTGTTACCGAACATTATCACTATTTGTAACTCACCATTGTAAAAATAGATGGATAGAACATTGATCATTAATTTCCTATAAAATAAGTTTACCATCAAACTTTTAGCAACATTCTCATGCATAACAAGAGGAACGAAAACAAGTACACAAAACTTCATAAATAGATTAAAAAGAAATGGCTGTGCATAGAGTCGCCTTAGTCCAATAATAGTATATGAAAGCTTCATTCATGTATCATAACAATGATGACGGTTTGGCTGAGTGGTGCGGTGCCTGAATAGGCTTTGGTCCGAAAGGGCGTGGGTTCAAGCCCCATCAGCCGTCTTTATTTTTTCTTTTCATATAAAATCCTTCCATAGCTAGTAATTATTCGATAGTTCAAAAAGCGATACTAAATAAAAAAAATTAACATTGTTATATTAAATTGATTACATAACGTACCATCATTTGTAACTAATTCATTTATTTGCATATTATTAGTAATTATCCCTATTACAATTATTGAATGTTGAAAAAATTATTGGAGCTATTATACTGAATTGATTATAATATTTACTATATATATGAACAAAATAAATTAATGGATAGAGGAGTGGTCATTATTTTTTAAATTAATTACATTTATTGTTACCGAACATTATCACTATTTGTAACTCACCATTGTAAAAATAGATGGATAGAACATTGATCATTAATTTCCTATAAAATAAGTTTACCATCAATTTTTTAGCAACATTCTCATGCATAACAAGAGGAACGAAAACAAGTACACAAAACTTCATAAATAGATTAAAAAGTAATGGCGGTGCATAGAGTCGCCTTAGTCCAATGATAGTATAAAAGCTTCATTCATGTATCATAACAATGAAGACGGTTTGGCCGAGTGGTGCGGTGCCTGAATAGGCTTTGGTCCGAAAGGGCGTGGGTTCAAGCCCCATCAGCCGTCTTAATTTTTTTCTTTTCATATAAAATCCTTCCATAGCTAGTAATTATTCGATAGTTCAAAAAGCAATACTAAATAAAAAAAATTAAAATTGTTATATTAAATTGATTACAAAACATACCACCATTTGTAATTAATTCATTTATTTGCATATTATTAGTAATTATCCCTATTACAATTATTGAATGTTGAAAAAATTATTGGAGCTATTATACTGAATTGATTATAATATTTACTATATACATGAACAAAATAAATTAATGGAGAGGAGTGGTCATTATTTTTAAAATTAATTACATTTATTGTTACCAAACATTATCACTATGTGTAACTCACCATTGTAAAAATAGATGGATAGAACATTGATCATTAATTTCCTATAAAATAAGATTACCATCAAATTTTTAGCAACATTCTCATGCATAACAAGAGGAACGAAAACAAGTAAACAAAGCTTCATAAATAGAGTAAAAAGAAAAGGCGGCGCATAGAGTCGCCTTAGTCCAATGATAGTATATGAAAGCTTCATTCATGTATCATAACAATGAAGACGGTTTGGCCGAGTGGTGCGGTGCTTGAATATTCTTTGGTCCGAAAGGGCGTGGGTTCAAGCCCCATCAGCCGTCTTTATTTTTTTCTTTTCATATAAAATCCTTCCATAACTAGTAATTATTCGATAATTCAAAAAGCAATACTAAATAAAAAAATTAAACCTGTTATATTAAATTAATTACATAACATACCACCATTTGTAACTAATTCATTTATTTGCATATTATTAGTAATTATCACTATTACACTTATTAAATGTTGAAAAAATTATTGGAGCTATTATACTGAATTGATTATAATATTACTATATACATGAACAAAATAAATTAATGGATAGAGGAGTGGTCATTATTTTTTAAATTAATTACATTTATTGTTACCGAACATTATCACTATTTGTAACTCACCATTGTAAAAATAGATGGATAGAACATTGATCATTAATTTCCTATAAAATAAGTTTACCATCAATTTTTTAGCAACATTCTCATTCTCATGCATAACAAGAGGAACGAAAACAAGTACACAAAACTTCATAAATAGATTAAAAAGTAATGGCGGTGCATAGAGTCGCCTTAGTCCAATGATAGTATAAAAGCTTCATTCATGTATCATAACAATAAAGACGGTTTGGCCGAGTGGTGCGGTGCCTGAATAGGCTTGCGTCCGAAAGGGCGAGGGTTCAAGCCCCATCAGCCGTCTTTATTTTTTTCTTTTCATATAAAATCCTTTCATAGCTAGTAATTATTCGATAGTTCAAAAAGCAATACTAAATAAAAAAATTAAAATTGTTATATTAAATTGATTACAAAACATACCACCATTTGTAACTAATTCATTTATTTGCATATTATTAGTAATTATCCCTATTACAATTATTGAATGTTGAAAAAATTATTGGAGCTATTATACTGAATTGATTATAATATTTACTATATACATGAACAAAATAAATTAATGGAGAGGAGTGGTCATTATTTTTAAAATTAATTACATTTATTGTTACCAAACATTATTACTATGTGTAACTCACCATTGTAAAAATAGATGGATAGAACATTGATCATTAATTTCCTATAAAATAAGTTTACCATCAAATTTTTAGCAACATTCTCATGCATAACAAGAGGAACGAAAACAAGTAAACAAAGCTTCATAAATAGAGTAAAAAGAAAAGGCGGCGCATAGAGTCGCCTTAGTCCAATGATAGTATATGAAAGCTTCATTCATGTATCATAACAATGAAGACGGTTTGGCCGAGTGGTGCGGTGCTTGAATATTCTTTGGTCCGAAAGGGCGTGGGTTCAAGCCCCATCAGCCGTCTTTATTTTTTTCTTTTCATATAAAATCCTTCCATAACTAGTAATTATTTTTTTTTTTTTTTGATAATTAGCGATATATTAAAAACCCGAACGAAACAAAGACATACAAAATGGTTCAAGCTTCAGGGCTCAAGCATTACAATGTGGCTTGGCTGATTTCTAAATCAGACCAGCCCATATCAATAAAGCCCACAACTAAAACCTAACCCTAAACCTAGAACTATAAAGGCTTTCGAAGAGCCTTTGTTCCTCATTAATTGCTGCGCAGCTTCCTTAACTCTTCTCTTCACTTTCTCTTATAACTCTTCATCTTCTATTCTTGAATAAAGACTCCACTTAATAATGAGTCTACCCCAAGAACAAATGGCAGATTCATACTTTGCCTCCTATTTGCTCCGACTCTTCGACCCTCCTCTAGTCCCTCCCTTTTATACGTACCGTCCCATGCCGCCCTACCTCTCCCCGTTGCCGGAGACCGATGATGATGCAGCCAAAATGGTCGATCTGAGAGTTTCCCCTCAGGGAGTCGTCGGAGGCATGCCGTTGCCATGGTAAAGATCGATCTGTTGCCTCTGTCACCTATATGTGAGTTTAGTGGCTCCTTCTCTATTTCGTAACTCTACTCTGTTTCTTCTAATGTCCATTCTTTACCTTACATGCATCCTGTCCCTCGCCGATCTATCGCGTCCCCGTTGCTGGAGATCCAGTGAAGAGGGGAGCCGATTTATGGCCGATCTGAGCATTTCCCTCCGGGAGGCGTCGAGGTGGGTCGTCCTCAGGCAACCGGACATGGAGCGTGGATGAGGGCCGGAGCAGCTTCCTCGGCCGCCAAAAAGTAAGTTGCGAATCTTATTACCTCCATGGGTGTTCTGAACTTTCCTTCATAAATTAGTTTATTCCTTTGGTGCCATAAATCCCACATGCATGTTGCCCATAATCTGAATTTGTCCGGTGGAACCCTTTTTATGGTTGATTGAAATAGCTCTTTGAATGAATATGTGTGTGGATCCGTACATGGCATCTTTAAAAGTGCATGGAGTTCTCTGCTAAAATCACACTGTATGAAAAGATGCACTTCGTCCTCTGCATTCTTGTTACAAAACGGACATTGCTGATCTAAATTTATGTGCTTTCTGTGTAAATTAACTCGTGTGGCCAATCTGTTAAGGCATCCTCTGTACATTTAGTGTTTGATTTTTTGTGGCAATTTTAAGGACCAGATCTGACCAAACGTTGGGTCTGGATCCACATAGCTGTTTGATGCATGGTCTTCTGACTGTTGTGGTTCCATGATAAATTCGTATGCTGATTTTACCGAAAAATTGCCCTGTTTAGCTGCTATCCACTTTGGTTTGTCTCTGTTGTGCAAATGATTAAGTGATATGGTGAGAATACCCTCCACATCCACTGGGAAAAACATGGCTAACAATTTGTCCATTTTCCAAACCCCAATTTCTGGGTCGATTAAATCTGAAACTTGAATGTGTGATAAATCCGGATCTATTGGTGTAATTAACTTGTTGGAAGCCGTATGTGGTACCCAATTTTGCTGCCATACATTGATATCCTGTCCATTTGCTAATTCCCATTTTGTTCCTTTGTTTACGAGGTCCCTTACCGAGAGAATACTACGCCACGCATAGCTTGGAGTACTTCCCAGTGATGCGACCCAAAAACTCTGCTGAGGGAAATATCGAGCCTTGAAGACTCGGGCGAGCAAGGAATCAGGATTGTTGACGAGCCGCCAAACTTGTTTCATCAGAAGAGCCTCATTAAAGCTCTTTGTATCCCGAAACCCCAATCCCCCGTTTTTTTTGCTTTTACACAATGTATTCCAAGAAATCCAGTGTAATTTATTTTTTCCGTCTTCATTCGATCCCCACCAGTAGTTAGACAGAATTGTATTAATTTCTTTACATAGGGATATAGGTAGACGAAAACAACTCATTGTAAAGGTGGGGATCGCCTGTAACACTGAAGTGATAAAGATTTCCTTCCCTGCAGTAGATAGAAGTCTAGGTTTCCAGTCGTTCACCTTCGAACGCACCTTCTCAAGAATGTAGTTGAAAACCGCTTTCTTGGAGGTACCGATCGTGGACGGGAGACCTAGATAATTACCATGGTCAAGGACCTCGGGGATGCCTAACAATCCCGAGATGTTCCTCCTGGTATCATTATGAACACAAGGGCTAAACAAGATAGAGGACTTCTCGGTGCTCACCAGTTGGCCCGAGAGGTCCTCATAAGTCTTGAGAATCTGTTTGAGCGTTGCAGCCTCCTCTACTGTCGCTTTTCCCACCAACAATGTATCATCTGCGAACATAATGTGGGAAATAGGATCCACCCCCTCATAGCGGATACCGTGCAATCTTCCATTAGTGCATGCGTCCTTAAGCATCCCAATCAGTCCCTCAGTGCATAAGATAAACAGATAAGGGGACAGTGGGTCACCTTGACGTAGTCCACGTCCCGGTCTAATAAACCCTGTTTGCTCTCCATTGACCAGGAGAGCATAAGTGACCGATTCGACATGGTGCATAATAACACTGATCCAGTGATCACTAAAGCCAATATGCCTAAGCATAAACCGGAGGAAACTCCATTCAATTCTATCATATGCTTTCACCATGTCTAATTTAATAGACATAAAGCCCTCCGAGCCAGACGTTTTCTTCTTGATCGTATGATGAAGCTCATACGCAAGGAGAATGTTGTCCGTAATCAAACGACCGGGCAAAAAAGCACTCTGTGTCTCAGATATTATGGAGGATAGAATTGGTTTCAGTCTATTAGCCAATGCCTTTGAAATTATTTTGACACTTGTGTTGCATAAGGCAATCGGTCTAAACTGCATCATAGAAATCGGTCTCGGGACTTTTGGGATGAGCGTAATAAGCGTGAAATTCATCTTATCAAGAAAAATTCCACGATTAAGTATCTGAAGTCCCATTCCAACAATGTCCTTACCCACTGAGCCCCAATAATGTTGAAAGAAAATTGGGGACATTCCATCTGGCCCCGGGGCCTTTGTTCCGTTCATCGAGAACAAGCTTTGTTTAATATCGTCCTCTGTAAAAGGCATGGCAAGCCAGTCTTTCTGAGCATCCGAAAGTACCTTGATCGGAAGCGAGCCCAGGGCGGGCCCACCCGTACCCTGCTGTGAAGTAAACAGGTGGGTATAAAATTCTTCGGCCAGCCTTTTGATCCCTTCAAAATCTCTTACCCAAGACCCTTGGGAATCCTGCAATTCAGTGACCCAATTGGTCTTTTTCCTTTGGTTAGAGAGGGCATGGAAATACGCTGTATTGCGGTCTCCCTTAACCCTCCATAAATTCCTCGATCTTTGACACCAATAAATGTCATTAGTTTCCCGCAACCGATCAATATCCTTTGCTAGGACACATGCCTGGCCTTTAGAGACGTTTGTAATGGCCCCCTGCTGTAGGTTATCCAGCCTATCCTGTTTCTCCTTGATGGCCTTTGGGATGTTTCCCAGTGTCTCTCGTTTCCATTGAAGAAATCCCAATCTGGTATTTCGAATACCTTCGAACACCTTAACACTTGGGTCTGAGGCCACACTTTTCCCCCACGATTCCTCCACCACTGGAATAGTACTGTCGTATAGGCACCAACCTGCCTCAAACCGAAATCTTGGCTTGGGGTTCGGTTGAGACGACGATTTATCCCCGATACATAGCAAGAGAGGCAGATGATCGGACGTATTCGTCGATAGGTGTTGTAGCGAGGAATTAGGAAAGTGGGTCTGCCAGTTTGAACTAACTAGAGCACGATCAAGTCTTGCTCTTACGGAAAAAGGAGAGATAAAGTTATTACACCAAGTAAAAGGATACCCCGCAAATCCAATATCTATTAAATCACAATCATATAAGGTTTGACGGAATTGGGCCATTTGCCAATTCGGTCGACTCCTTCTAGACGATACAAACTCAGAATTAAAACATACTTCATTAAAGTCACCAATAAAAACAGTAGGAATGCTAGAAAAGTGATTAATGTATCGCATCAGATCCCATGAGAGTCGTCGCTTTCCGGCCTCATGATGGCCGTAAAAACCCACGAAGCGCCACTGATCCACGCCCCCCTCCATAATATGCGCCTCTATATGATGTGTAGAGTATGTCTTGATAGCCATCTCTATATCCCGACTCCATAGAAGCGCCACACCACCCCGACGGCCTTTGGAACTCACACATAAACCGTTGGGAAATCTGAGCTTATTTTTAAGGAATTCAAATTCTGAAATTGTCAACTTGGTTTCAATTAAGAATATTACACGAGGTTTGTGAGACTTGACCAGTCCCACTAAAGATCGAACTGCCCGGGGATTTCCCAATCCCCGACAGTTCCAGACTAGGCAATTCATTTCTCCCGGCTGGGCTGCTCCACAGCCTCAGCCGATTCCAAATTAAGGGAGGAGGCATCCAATCCATCATCGGAAAGAGATGTCTTCTTTCTAGGAGACTCCAACGTGACGTCCTTCCCATAGGGATGTTGTCTTTTTTTAACAGTGGCAGCTTTTGAGCTCTTAAGCCTACTTTTAGGCTCACGTCCCGGGCTGGGCTTTGGTTCATTGATCCGTATGGGCCCCTGACCAGATTGGGCTGCTGAAAAGTCAAAGAATTTCAACGTTTGAAGAAGCCCATGTGCGTTGCCGCCCTCCTCAAAATCAGGGTAAAAGGGGTCCATTACCTTTTTACCTTTGTCGGGTCCTTCAGAGAGTGGAGCTGGTCCAACAGCCAGTTCAATGCCTCCCTCTGGGTCAAAGGAGCTATTATTGTAAATGGAATTCATTGCACCCGTAACCCCCTCCAAAATTAATGCGTTTGATTTTGGAGTAATTACGGATTCAAACCCCGGAGGAATTTTAGGCCCGCATTCAATATCCTTTGACCGCTGAGCGGTCTTGTCCTCCGTGCTCACAGCAGAGCACTCCCCTGTTGATACTCTCGGCATTGCCGCAGCAGTTCCCCCCAGAACTTCAGGCGCCCGATTTGACAGCTCCATCTCTTGCTCCCGATCGGCCAGAGTAGATGTATCTCGAGGCAGCTGCCAAGCATCCTCCTCCCCGCGAACAGAGTCAGCATCTAAACGACATATGACCCATGACCTCTCCATTGGAGCTTTGATACCACTGTCCACCTTTACTTGAGATCGAGGATCGACATCCTCGGGGATAAGTGGACACTGTCGTATAAGATGGCCAATAAAACCACAGTGGAAGCATATGATTGGCAGCCTCTCATAAGAGATAACACCCCTAATAATGTTACCTTCTACATTAATTCCCATTCGTCTCCTCAATGGTTTCTCCACATTAAGAATACCCCTAATCCGGAAAAATTTTCTCCCCATCTTATCCCTCCTGAGTTCGACAACTTCAGCTTTCATGAAAGTTCCCCATAATAACTAGTAATTATTCGATAATTCAAAAAGCAATACTAAATAAAAAACATTAAACCTGTTATATTAAATTGATTACATAACATACCACCATTTGTAACTAATTCATTTATTTGCATATTATTAGTAATTATCACTATTACACTTATTAAATGTTGAAAAAATTATTGGAGCTATTATACTGAATTGATTATAATATTACTATATACATGAACAAAATAAATTAATGGATAGAGGAGTGGTCATTATTTTTTAAATTAATTACATTTATTGTTACCGAACATTATCACTATTTGTAACTCATCATTGTAAAAATAGATGGATAGAACATTGATCATTAATTTCCTATAAAATAAGTTTACCATCAATTTTTTAGCAACATTCTCATTCTCATGCATAACAAGAGGAACGAAAACAAGTACACAAAACTTCATAAATAGATTAAAAAGTAATGGCGGTGCATAGAGTCACCTTAGTCCAATGATAGTATAAAAGCTTCATTCATGTATCATAACAATGAAGACGGTTTGGCCGAGTGGTGCGGTGCCTGAATAGGCTTTGGTCCGAAAGGGCGAGGGTTCAAGCCCCATCAGCCGTCTTTATTTTTTTCTTTTCATATAAAATCCTTCCATAGCTAGTAATTATTCGATAGTTTTAAAAGCAATACTAAATAAAAAAATTAAAATTGTTATATTAAATTGATTACAAAACATACCACCATTTGTAACTAATTCATTTATTTGCATATTATTAGTAATTATCCCTATTACAATTATTGAATGTTGAAAAAATTATTGGAGCTATTATACTGAATTGATTATAATATTTACTATATACATGAACAAAATAAATTAATGGAGAGGAGTGGTCATTATTTTTAAAATTAATTACATTTATTGTTACCAAACATTATCACTATGTGTAACTCACCATTGTAAAAATAGATGGATAGAACATTGATCATTAATTTCCTATAAAATAAGTTTACCATCAAATTTTTAGCAACATTCTCATGCATAACAAGAGGAACGAAAACAAGTAAACAAAGCTTCATAAATAGAGTAAAAAGAAAAGGCGGCGCATAGAGTCGCCTTAGTCCAATGATAGTATATAAAAGCTTCATTCATGTATCATAACAATGAAGACGGTTTGGCCGAGTGGTGCGGTGCCTGAATAGGCTTTCGTCCGAAAGTGCGTGGGTTCAAGCCCCATCAGCCGTCTTTATTTTTTCTTTTCATATAAAATCCTTCCATAGCTAGTAATTATTCGATAGTTCAAAAAGCAATACTAAATAAAAAATTAAAATTGTTATATTAAATTGATTACATAACATACCACCATTTGTAACTAATTCATTTATTTGCATATTATTAGTAATTATCCCTATTACAATTATTGAATGTTGAAAAAATTATTGGAGCTATTATACTGAATTGATTATAATATTTACTATATACATGAACAAAATAAATTAATGGAGAGGAGTGGTCATTATTTTTAAAATTAATTACATTTATTGTTACCGAACATTATCACTATTTGTAACTCACCATTGTAAAAATAGATGGATAGAACATTGATCATTAATTTCCTATAAAATAAGTTTACCATCAAACTTTTAGCAACATTCTCATGCATAACAAGAGGAACGAAAACAAGTACACAAAACTTCATAAATAGATTAAAAAGAAATGGCTGTGCATAGAGTCGCCTTAGTCCAATAATAGTATATGAAAGCTTCATTCATGTATCATAACAATGATGACGGTTTGGCTGAGTGGTGCGGTGCCTGAATAGGCTTTGGTCCGAAAGGGCGTGGGTTCAAGCCCCATCAGCCGTCTTTATTTTTTTCTTTTCATATAAAATCCTTCCATAGCTAGTAATTATTCGATAGTTCAAAAAGCAATACTAAATAAAAAAATTAACATTGTTATATTAAATTGATTACATAACGTACCATCATTTGTAACTAATTCATTTATTTGCATATTATTAGTAATTATCCCTATTACAATTATTGAATGTTGAAAAAATTATTGGAGCTATTATACTGAATTGATTATAATATTTACTATATATATGAACAAAATAAATTAATGGATAGAGGAGTGGTCATTATTTTTTAAATGAATTACATTTATTGTTACCGAACATTATCACTATTTGTAACTCACCATTGTAAAAATAGATGGATAGAACATTGATCATTAATTTCCTATAAAATAAGTTTACCATCAATTTTTTAGCAACATTCTCATTCTCATGCATAACAAGAGGAACGAAAACAAGTACACAAAACTTCATAAATAGATTAAAAAGTAATGGCGGTGCATAGAGTCGCCTTAGTCCAATGATAGTATAAAAGCTTCATTCATGTATCATAACAATGAAGACGGTTTGGCCGAGTGGTGCGGTGCCTGAATAGGCTTTGGTCCGAAAGGGCGTGGGTTCAAGCCCCATCAGCCGTCTTAATTTTTTTCTTTTCATATAAAATCCTTCCATAGCTAGTAATTATTCGATAGTTCAAAAAGCAATACTAAATAAAAAAATTAAAATTGTTATATTAAATTGATTACAAAACATACCACCATTTGTTACTAATTCATTTATTTGCATATTATTAGTAATTATCCCTATTACAATTATTGAATGTTGAAAAAATTATTAGAGCTATTATACTGAATTGATTATAATATTTACTATATACATGAACAAAATAAATTAATGGAGAGGAGTGGTCATTATTTTTAAAATTAATTACATTTATTGTTACCAAACATTATCACTATGTGTAACTCACCATTGTAAAAATAGATGGATAGAACATTGATCATTAATTTCCTATAAAATAAGTTTACCATCAAATTTTTAGCAACATTCTCATGCATAACAAGAGGAACGAAAACAAGTAAACAAAGCTTCATAAATAGAGTAAAAAGAAAAGGCGGCGCATAGAGTCGCCTTAGTCCAATGATAGTATATGAAAGCTTCATTCATGTATCATAACAATGAAGACGGTTTGGCCGAGTGGTGCGGTGCTTGAATATTCTTTGGTCCGAAAGGGCGTGGGTTCAAGCCCCATCAGCCGTCTTTATTTTTTTCTTTTCATATAAAATCCTTCCATAACTAATAATTATTCGATAATTCAAAAAGCAATACTAAATAAAAAAATTAAACCTGTTATATTAAATTGATTACATAACATACCACCATTTGTAACTAATTCATTTATTTGCATATTATTAGTAATTATCACTATTACACTTATTAAATGTTGAAAAAATTATTGGAGCTATTATACTGAATTGATTATAATATTACTATATACATGAACAAAATAAATTAATGGATAGAGGAGTGGTCATTATTTTTTAAATTAATTACATTTATTGTTACCGAACATTATCACTATTTGTAACTCACCATTGTAAAAATAGATGGATAGAACATTGATCATTAATTTCCTATAAAATAAGTTTACCATCAATTTTTTAGCAACATTCTCATTCTCATGCATAACAAGAGGAACGAAAACAAGTACACAAAACTTCATAAATAGATTAAAAAGTAATGGCGGTGCATAGAGTCGCCTTAGTCCAATGATAGTATAAAAGCTTCATTCATGTATCATAACAATGAAGACGGTTTGGCCGAGTGGTGCGGTGCCTGAATAGGCTTTGGTCCGAAAGGGCGAGGGTTCAAGCCCCATCAGCCGTCTTTATTTTTTTCTTTTCATATAAAATCCTTCCATAGCTAGTAATTATTCGATAGTTCAAAAAGCAATACTAAATAAAAAAATTAAAATTGTTATATTAAATTGATTACAAAACATACCACCATTTGTAACTAATTCATTTATTTGCATATTATTAGTAATTATCCCTATTACAATTATTGAATGTTGAAAAAATTATTGGAGCTATTATACTGAATTGATTATAATATTTACTATATACATGAACAAAATAAATTAATGAAGAGGAGTGGTCATTATTTTTAAAATTAATTACATTTATTGTTACCAAACATTATCACTATGTGTAACTCACCATTGTAAAAATAGATGGATAGAACATTGATCATTAATTTCCTATAAAATAAGTTTACCATCAAATTTTTAGCAACATTCTCATGCATAACAAGAGGAACGAAAACAAGTAAACAAAGCTTCATAAATAGAGTAAAAAGAAAAGGCGGCGCATAGAGTCGCCTTAGTCCAATGATAGTATATGAAAGCTTCATTCATGTATCATAACAATGAAGACGGTTTGGCCGAGTGGTGCGGTGCTTGAATATTCTTTGGTCCGAAAGGGCGTGGGTTCAAGCCCCATCAGCCGTCTTTATTTTTTTCTTTTCATATAAAATCCTTCCATAACTAGTAATTATTCGATAATTCAAAAAGCAATACTAAATAAAAAACATTAAACCTGTTATATTAAATTGATTACATAACATACCACCATTTGTAACTAATTCATTTATTTGCATATTATTAGTAATTATCACTATTACACTTATTAAATGTTGAAAAAATTATTGGAGCTATTATACTGAATTGATTATAATATTACTATATACATGAACAAAATAAATTAATGGATAGAGGAGTGGTCATTATTTTTTAAATTAATTACATTTATTGTTACCGAACATTATCACTATTTGTAACTCACCATTGTAAAAATAGATGGATAGAACATTGATCATTAATTTCCTATAAAATAAGTTTACCATCAATTTTTTAGCAACATTCTCATTCTCATGCATAACAAGAGGAACGAAAACAAGTACACAAAACTTCATAAATAGATTAAAAAGTAATGGCGGTGCATAGAGTCGCCTTAGTCCAATGATAGTATAAAAGCTTCATTCATGTATCATAACAATGAAGACGGTTTGGCCGAGTGGTGCGGTGCCTGAATAGGCTTTGGTCCGAAAGGGCGAGGGTTCAAGCCCCATCAGCCGTCTTTATTTTTTTCTTTTCATATAAAATCCTTCCATAGCTAGTAATTATTCGATAGTTCAAAAAGCAATACTAAATAAAAAAATTAAAATTGTTATATTAAATTGATTACAAAACATACCACCATTTGTAACTAATTCATTTATTTGCATATTATTAGTAATTATCCCTATTACAATTATTGAATGTTGAAAAAATTATTGGAGCTATTATACTGAATTGATTATAATATTTACTATATACATGAACAAAATAAATTAGGCCAATGATTTTTGCACTCCAATTTTTTATTATTACACTCCACTTCTTCATAATTTTTCATCAATTTTTGTATAAAAAGTGGAGTGTCATTATCAGTTGGTGGAGTGTAAAAATCATTGGCCATAAATTAATGGAGAGGAGTGGTCATTATTTTTAAAATTAATTACATTTATTGTTACCGAACATTATAACTATGTGTAACTCACCATTGTAAAAATAGATGGATAGAACATTGATCATTAATTTCCTATAAAATAAGTTTACCATCAATTTTTAGCAACATTCTCATGCATAACAAGAGGAACGAAAACAAGTACACAAAACTTCATAAATAGATTAAAAAAAAATGGCGGTGCATAGAGTCGCCTTAGTCCAATAATAGTATATGAAAGCTTCATTCATGTATCATAACAATGATGACGGTTTGGCCGAGTGGTGCGGTGCCTGAATAGGCTTTGGTCCGAAAGGGCGTGGGTTCAAGCCCCATCAGCCGTCTTTATTTTTTTCTTTTCATATAAAATCCTTCCATAGCTAGTAATTATTCGATAGTTCAAAAAGCAATACTAAATAAAAAAATTAACATTGTTATATTAAATTGGTTACATAACTCACCATTGTAAAAATAGATGGATAGAACATTGATCATTAATTTCCTATAAAATAAGTTTACCATCAATTTTTTAGCAACATTCTCATTCTCATGCATAACAAGAGGAACGAAAACAAGTACACAAAGCTTCATAAATAGAGTAAAAAGAAAAGGCGGTGCATAGAGTCGCCTTAGTCCAATGATAGTATATGAAAGCTTCATTCATGTATCATAACAATGAAGACGGTTTGGCCGAGTGGTGCGGTGCCTGAATAGGCTTTGGTCCGAAAGGGCGTGGGTTCAAGCCCCATCAGCCGTCTTTATTTTTTCTTTTCATATAAAATCCTCCCATAACTAGTTTGTTCAATTTTTTTTTTCATTTGTTATAGAATCGTTCCATAACTAATTTGTTCAATTTTGAAAGTCACTAGCAAGGAAGGGAGTTGTTTCGGTTTCAATTCGACTTAATAATTTAGAGTTAATTAAAATCTTATTTTCAGGTTTTAAGTCAATTAAATCTTGTGTCAATATTTGTAAAGTCATGTCGAATTCTTGTAAGATTACAGTCGATGTTTACTTAATTTTAACATTTTTTATTATCAAAATTTGAAGTAAGGTTGCGATTGAATGCGGTTTTTAATCGAATCGGCCCAAAACGATCCGAACCGGCAATTTTTAACAGTTTTTAACCGATCGGTTCAGGTTTTTTTCCCAAAAAATCAATCGGATCAGACCGGTTCGGTTTTGGTTTTCACTTACCAAAAACCGTTTAAAAATCTGATCCGGTCCGATTTAATTAATTAGAATTTAACTTTTTTAATTCCGTGATGTATATATTAAAGTGGAAAACTAATTATTCGTTTCTAAACCCCACTCATATAGACCGAAAAACTAAAAACCGACAAACCGGTTATCCGACTACTTAGACCAGTTTCGATTATCCTTAGAAAGTAACATCATTATCGCTACTAACGTCGTCGAATTAATTGGCTCCTTTGAGCTCATCAGTAGCTTATGAAACCGAACATAAGGACACATATGACCACTAAATTTAATTTGAAACTTTTTCAATATTTTAAACAATATGAAATACTTTTGTAGGTGTATTCTTCTACGAATCTTTGTGTTTACAGTGACATATATATGTACCGTTGAGTTAATTGAATAGCTTAGTGAAATAGGTTCTTGCTACTGACCAGAAGATCTTGAGTTTAAAATTTACCTCATCGTTAATTTACAACAAAAAAATACAGTTTGTACTTAATTTTACAATATCAAGCTTTTTCTCTTTTAGTTTTGTTATAGATAAAGTATTATTATTTGTAACAAATTTAGAATTTGATACGAGTACAATTTATGTCTTGAAGATTGCCATTGGAGATAATATAACTTAACGATAAAACGCTAATTGTTGAAAATATAATTTGAACAAAATGATATTTCTATATTTAATTACTTTTTATTTTGAAAAACCATGATATTTATTTAATTTGACTTTGTATGAAAACCCCTTAAATAATTAAGAAATCACAATTGAATATTAACTTAATTTTCCTATATTTTTATAAAAATCAAAATATATTCATGTGATTGTATTTCATTAGTGAAAAAGACCTCTGACTTTTATGTATTCCATCTCAATATATGCACAAGCTTTGTAATTTTAAAAAAGGATGTCATGATCTTAATAAAATGTAATATCGAATGTCAGATGAAGAATATCATAAAATCGAGATTCATATACAATGATCCAGCACATCTTATCAAAATAATATTTTAGTTTATAGATCAAAAAAAGTTGGCAATCTAAAATAACATTCTCCAAAGTGAGCCAAAGAATATCAAATTGAAAGAAGCCTTTGAGTGTTTCTTTAGCTCCCATGCTTGAACATCTTGTCATACCACTAATGCTGTAGGCAAGTATTGAAGTGTTGTTGAATTGGCACAAAATATAGTTTAACACTGAGATTTTTTTCCTAAATAACATTTTTGTACAAAAGTTACTGAAAAAAAAATAACTTTCAAAAATTCTTTGCCTAAACAACATCCTCCCAACATAACATTTCTAAATTACCCCTGTTAATAACCCAAATTTCGGACAAACCGTGTATATTAGTATCTGCAGACGTCTAATGGTGTCTGCTAGTGTATATTGGTGTCTACATGCGTCTGCTATACACTGGCAAACACCATTAGATGTCTGTAGACACCTATATACACTATTTGTCAGAAATTTGGTCTCAAAATAAAGAGGGTAATTTTGTAATTTTATGTATATGGATGCTATTTAGGCCCAAGATATTTTAAGTGTATTTTTTTCAATAATTTTTGTGTAAGAGTGTTATTTACAAAAGAGTCTCGTTTAATACCAAGACATGTAAGTTTGTGGAAAAACTAACCGCGGATTCAGGTTCTTTGATTTCTTTAGCCTCCCCTTCTAGCGTCTTGTCTTCTATTTTGAAGTTGTCCTCACCTGCACCATGTCATTGCTGCTGTTATTCTCAATTTTACGCGACACGCCAAAAGGCGAATCACGACGCCAAAGCCGAATCACGACTGCAAGAAAGCTGAAACTATGTGCAGAATACAAACAATGATTATACCTCCATCTTCAGGCAAGTCTGAAGTCCAAAGAGTGAGATTGTCCCTCAGTAGCTGCATAATAAGGGTGCTATCCTTGTAGGATTCCTCACTCAAAGTATCTAATTCCGCGATTGCTTCATCGAATGCTTGCTTAGCGAGATGACAGGCCCTGCAAATGTAGTCTCATTTATAAAACCATCATCAAATCGTTCACAGTCAAAACGGAATTGCAAACTTATACTCCATCTAACCTTTCGGGCGAATTCATAATCTCATAGTAGAATACAGAGAAGTTTAAGGCCAATCCTAGACGGATAGGGTGGGTCGACGCTAGCTCTGTATTCGCAGTTGCTGAAGCAGCCTAACAAGGACAGAAACATGGAATCAGTGAGTCCATATTCATTACAAGCTACTATATGTAAGCACTTAGAGATGAGAAAATGCCTCGTAGGCCTTGAGCGACTGCTCAGACGCGTCTTTTTTGTCCTGATCAGCCTTGAACTCAGCCAGGTACCGATAGTAGTCACCTTTCCTGATTACGTAAATATCATGGACAGCAACATAGATCAAATTTGGATTCTCGTGTTACACTTTACGTGACACTCTTTACTACACTGGTTACAGTTTGTAAACATAAACACGAAACGTGGCATGATATTAAGGGAATGTAAGATAGAGTGTCACACGAGTCTTACATCTTGTGGTAAAAAACTGTAGCTTCGCCCGTCTTGGATGAAGGGATGAGATGCTTATCAATGACAGACAGAATATCATCACAGATTTTCGCGAGCTCCTCCTCAACCTTCTGGCGATAGCTTTTGATGAGCTTCACATTGTTCTCATTCCCTTTCGTTTCTTCCTTCTGCTCAATCGACGACATAATCCTCCACGAAGCTCTCCGGGCACCAATCACGTTCTTGTAGCCAACAGATAACAGGTTCCGTTCCTCCACAGTTAGCTCAACATCAAGCTTCGCAATGTTCTTCATACGCTCAACCATTTCTGGAAACACAAACATCGAAGATCAACATACCATCAACGTCTAAGACATTGTGGGCGCTCGACCTGCCTTATTATCAAGATAATAACTGCGATTCATATTACAAAACGTGACAATTAAGACTATGTCGACCATCTCTTTGAGATGTGAAACATTACCATTACTTCGACAAATAAACACATATTGTTTCATCTAAATCATTCTCTAATCATAATTCTTGATTGCGCTACTAAACATATAGTTTTTCGGTTCATGTATAAATCTTTATAGGCAATATTTTCTATTATCTCATAAATTTTCATGCACAATCTTAATCAAATAAAAAAGATATAAACACTATTACACATTAACTATATGTAATATTACATACAAAATAATGCAAAAATATAAGAAAATCTTGAAACCTTCATAACGTTCAGCTTGTTCAGACAGCTTAGCAATGTAAACCTGAGTCTCCCTCTCCTTATCGGTCGACATTTTAATGATTTACTGAACAAAATAAGGAGTGAAACAACTATATATGTTTGGAATTGGATTATTGTAATAAAAACAATGAGAAAGAAACAAGTTTTTTGTGAAAAAATATGAGCAATGTATGTAACAGACGAGAGAAATAGGCATGGGAATAGGAGGGCTTGACTTATTTAAGGCCTAAAATGAGGGGGGGGAGATTGAATCTTTCAAGAGTAATATGCACACTCAAATAATACCTTTTTTCCCGATAGGGACATTCAACTTTCGAATACTTTCCTCGACCCACATCTGATTGAAGACGTCATATTCATATAGTCGAACTCTCAAACCAATCCAATCAAATCAAACTTTATCACACTAATATAATTCGACTATATGAATATGACGTTTCAATCAGTCATGGGTCGAGGTAAGTATTTGAATGTTGAATAACCCCATCCGGAAAGGGCTTGACTTATTTAAGGCCTAAAATGAGGGGAGGGGGGGGGGAGAGCAATTTACACACTCAAATAATACCTTTTTCCCGGGTGGGGACATTCAATTTTCGAATACTTTCCTCGACCCACATCTGATTGAAGACGTTATATTTATATAGTCGAACTCTCAAATACTACTGCCCTTTTCCGGATGGGGATATTCAACTTTCGAATATTTTCCTCGACCCATGACTCATTGAAGACGTCATATTCATATAGTCGAACTCTATTAGTGTGATAAAGTTTGATTGGATTGGTTTGTCGTGTCTACAATTGAACGTATCTTTTTAGAATGGGATGCTTTCGAGTTCATGGTCCAATTTGCACGTTTATCACCTATGGGAGTTTGGACTTACCACCTTAAACAATTATTTAAGCTTCGTGCTTAAGCTTGTTTCTTATTATTGGATCATCCTAATCTCACTTTTTTTTTTTTTGATAAGTAATTCATATTGAAATTAAATATTGTTTAGACTAGAAGAGCTATTACAGACAGATTTAAGAGGATAAGCATTGTCTAAAACATTAAAATCCTTGATAACAGTGTTCTTAAGATTAGAAAGATATCCAGCGCTTGTAGGTTTCCAAAAGATATTGCAGCAGAATCGATACTAAGCAGAGATTTCACTTCATCATCCTTGTGCAAAAAGTGGAAGTACCTAGACCAAATATGAGAAATAATACAGTCAGAGACGATAAAGATATTGTGGTTGTTAATGCTTCCAGCAATTATCAAAGAAGTGATAATTCCAGAGTAGAAACTTTTGAGGTCCAATTTATTGTCCGAGATGTCCATTAATAGGTTTTGTCCTACTATAGTAGTGTGGTTGCCATAAATGGACGTGAGAATAGTCCATTTCGGATTTGGATCAGAGGTAATTCCAATCAGGATTTTGTTATCTCTTCTTCTACATTGTCTTTGACAATCTTTGTGGAAGATAATCTTGAGTCCCATGCTGAAGGTAGGTGATAGCCTTTTAAATCCAGTCTCGTTCACACTTGCAGTACTCTTAGTTTTGAAGGGTTTGATTTTGCTAACAAAATCTTTAAGCCAATCCTTGCTAAGAGTAGTGGCGAGGGCAATGGATCTCTGGGTATCCGGGATTGCTTCGTTGAAGACGCAATCGTTTCTAACACGCCAGATAACCCAAACTGGGTCCAATTTTAGGCTAAGATCAATTAATTGTTTCTTGCCTTTTGTTTAATTTTTTTTTTTTTTGTTAAAATGTCATTTTTGCCCATCTTAAACAACATGCTTAAACAAATGATTAAGCACCTAAGTCAAACTCGGATTGCTGATGAGCAACATCGCTTCAATGTTCGATCCCTTCATTTTTGTTTTCTTTTTTGGTAAAAGAAATATCAAACGCATGTTCACAGTTATGAAACAGTACTGTGTACACACGAACAGTGGAAATAATCCTATTTATGGTCTCAGTGGAAAGAATTATTTGGATCACAAAAGATGAGTCCATTTACAAAAAAAATATTAAGAAATACTAACAAAAAAAGCAGGAAAATGGATGAATGAATTGACAAAAGCTTTGGTTATAGAAAAAAAGAAAAGAATACACATATAAGGTTTTTTCTTGGACTGGCTGGCTAAATATAATATACAGCTCCCACACAAACGCGTACTTCCAGCATCGCGAGCGGGTGTCTTTTACTTGCCAATAGGATCATCTAGACTCGAATGAAGATCTCAACTTCACAAGCTCAAATCTTGTTTTATCTCGTTAGTGGGATATGTTCATACCTCAGTGCAATCATGAAAAACTTAAAGATCCAAAAATTACCAGTCAATGGTCTTGGGCATGGCGAAAACTTCCATCATTTGTGATCTCACTTTCTTATGAAGGGTTTTTGGCATATCAATAGGCGCTGATCACTGCCATTTTCAGGATCGATTACCCTGGCTTCCCATCTAATTTGTGAAGCAAGCATTCTGGTCTGCTCTATGAGTCCCACTTTATCAGAAAGTACTACCCATCCCTAAAAAATTTGAATGTCAAATATTAAGCGTCATAATCTACTTCTCGAAGCAAGACTGGGGAAGTTACCAAATACACGTACTCATACTAACACAAAAGGCAAAACATTATATGTTTTAACAAACCAGGTGTGTCTGAGAGCAAATTATGGGGTCATAGTTACCTCAGGACGAAGTATGCGATCCATCTCAAAAAGTAAATCCACGATGCTGCATCTTTGTAGTGAAAGGTCTGACAGGAGCCCATTTCCATGAAGCAGGTCGTATGTTCGTGTATATGTAGGGAAGGGTTCACACCTGCATCCAATTTGTTTAGACATATTTTTCAATGTACTAAAACATCCAACTAAAGTTTGCACCAAAATAATTTGTTCCCAAGGCTGGTATATCGGCCACCACTAGTAACTTTTGCGATAGAAAAACAAAAGGATCTATTTGGAAGACAGAATGACCAAGACATAGAACTTTTAACATGCACCTCAAGTGAGGGTTCATAGAGAAAATAGATAAGAGTTTTCATCTTTGTTTGAATAGAGTGAACTTGGTTTGAACAACAAACTGGTTTGTCAACCACCGAGCATGTTCTTGAACAAATGTGTTTTAAATATTATTTCTAATGGCCAAGCAAAAGAAACAGGAGAAAAAGGCACCTTTCTATGACAATTGTTAAACAATAGTTCGGTTCAAACACTGGAAACAATCCATTTTTCCCATAGTAATAGAGTGCTGAACTAAAAGTTTTTTGGTGGTGTTTTCAATTTGGACATCCAAGAAAAGTCACATTAAAACGCCAGCAATTACATTTTGAAAGGTGAAATAGATCGAAGACACTTCTGCCCTATGACAGGGTGTGGTGAAACCCCTTATGCTGTGGGGAAAAACAGATTCTTAAAAACGAAGGAATTAGTCAATTAAAGTCTGGATGAAGAAATAAAGAACTCACCAGTTGTGCAAAACACCAGCAAAACCTCGATCAATTATGAGAGGCAGGGTATTACGCCCCTTTGTGGGGACAACATTCATAACCCACACTGATTTTCCAGATTCTTGTAGGGCTGCACTAAAACCTCCATAATGCGCATTCATATCCATCACATTCCGAAGCATGTTGTGGGGAGGTAATGGATCTTCATCCCCTGGTCTCTTAGGATGGTCAGAAAAAATTAATGGTGATAGCAGTGACCAATAATTGTTCACAGCAGATCTCCAGAAGTCCAAGTCTTCGTAAAAGTCATCAGAGTGTACTCCTGCAGATTGGATAATACATTAATGTTGGAGAGTACATAAAGATACTACAGGGTAATTGAGCCTCTTAAAAAATTGAAGACAAGAAAAGTGAAGCTTATAAGTAATCATTGAAACCGTCGGTTGGGGGATCCTTTTCTGTTATATATTCACTTATAATCCATATAAAATGCACATCTGCGTGGCCAACATCAAGATGAAAGTGATAGTTAAGTGCAAGTGCTAACCATGAACTTCGAAGAAACTCGGAGAACCAGTCGATCTGTTACCAACAGGAGCCCAGCGTTTGCTGGTAGTACCACTTATACAATCCATAAGAGGCCTATAATATGATTGGACATCCTCTCCTTCACAAGGTTTTATGGCATCTCGCCTGAAGAAAAGAAGCGGAAACTATAAATCAGGTACAATGCAATGAGTTAAGGACATAACTGATTGCACATTTGTGTGGAAAATGACATAAGAACATATGATGCAGATACGAAATAACTACACTAGTAGCATATAAAGATGAATACCATAGTGTCGTGTTTTGAATGCATTTGGAGGAACATGTAACATCTTTCACATAACTTGTTTAAATAACTACAATGCAAATACGATCAAAAAATTTAACATCTGGATGTGGGCAGAAGGCCACAAGCATCACCTGGATGTATAGCAATTGGCATCTGTGGTCTTCTGCCAAATGGAGGTATCTTCACGCTGGGCCAACAAATCCCAACAAAGTTTCTGAGAAAAGTCTTCAATTGGTTTGGAAGGCAATACATTCTTTCCATATGTAGAACTTAGTTGTTGAGTACTAGATGGAGAGGTTAAAACAACATAACCTCCAGGCTTTAGTACCCGATCAACTTCAATAAGGAAAAGGCCACCTGATACAGATTGTAAAAGGATATCAGTGCAACAAAAATAAAGTAATTAGGAGATAAGAATGTGTCATGACTCATGATCCTGCCCATGGCCCAAGTAGAATCACACATGAGATAAGAAAAAAGTATGAATTAGCTTCTCTCCTCTGTAGAGTCTATCTTCTCTATTAAGTCTTTTCTTTCTCAACCAGTCTTTTCTATTCTCATCTAGTCCAAAAGTTGAGAATTATACCTCATTTAGGGCGTCAAATGTACTTGTTAGCAATAAAGTTGAGCAGATCTAGTCTTAGATAGCATCCATTTAAAAATTATCATTTCCTAGGCTAGAAAATCCATGTGACTTGAGCAAGAAACAAACTAAAAAGACAGTAGTGCTAACACAACATGGCATTTTACTGGTGAACATAATAACAATTCCATATTTTATTGAGCATATAGCTTTCTAATCCTAAGGTGGACTAGTAAATACTTCTTCTGAGGAACAATTCATAAACTGAAGAGGTAAGACACTGCCTATAAGCTTTTTTTGATGAATGAATGCAAAATTAGTGAGATAAAATATTCCTACACTATCAGTGTACCTTTATCGTCCCAAATGATACTGCACTGGGCACAGTGAACCATATCATATGATAATGATGGAATAGGCAGCTGGTTTGAAATGAAATTTCCAATCACGGCTGGAAGACCTCTCTCAAGAGCCACCTGAACTTGGCTGCCAGTTAATTCATAAGCTGATGTACAGACAGCCATCACATTGAGCGAGAGCAAGTGAGCCCCAAAGCTACCAAATCCACAGCCAATATCTAGAACATTGTGCAACTGTAATCCAAAAACAGAGATATCTCAGCTAAAAGGTGAACTGCAAGAATCCCCAAGGGGTGAGAAACTGAGAATGGGCCACCTATTTTCTAATACATAGAAGATATATCTGCATGTATAACAATTATATAGATGCATCGTGCATACGTCCTTTATAAATTACCGTGTAACATCATATATGTTCATAATAATGTGGGAAGACAACCTCTAAGGGAATACCATGTAACAAAATATTTGTTCATAATGATAATAGAAGAAGCATGAGAATTAAGAAGAAAAAGGATTACTCACACCAGCTCGAGTGAATTCGGAATCACTCCCCAAACCGATCAGCTCTGCAATTAGATGAGAATAATCTTTCACACCATCCACAAGAAGTTCATCATCAGAGTGAAAAGAAATTTGATTCTCCTCGAGTAACATAAGCCTAAGAAATTGGGACTGATGATCAGTGAGGAAATGCAGAGATTAATCCCGCAGGGGAAGTAGTTAACCAAGATGAACATAAAGATGGGTGTCATACATGCTTCTTGCAAATAAAATCATTTGATCAATTTTAATTATTTAACACCTGTTCTTATCTCTATAGATGATCTTACCTTTTTGTCATGCTGCCGGATGATAGAAATTGCTCCTTAGACAACTTGACATTTCCGCTCCATATGATATCCCTACCAGCTGGCCAAGTCAACGGAATCTTATAGTCCCGCGGTGGACGAACCAAACAATGTTGCAGATCTTGTGATACTTCACAATGCCGGTCAAATTCCTCCCCATCCTTAAATCCAGCTAGAAAATTTGCAGATACATTATAACATGGGACATAGAATTCTCTACTTTTCTCACAAAGTCCAATATCTGCCAAACGGTTAGCGTTGAACGATAGACTCTTCAACTGCAAATAATCACTTGTTTCTTGCTCCTTCAGCCTCCTATAGTTTGCATATTGATCTCTTCTCGAACCAGATATCCCCAAGTCAAAAGCAATTGAGGAAGACGATCCTAATAGTTTAATCAACACAAAGACACTGACTAGACACAGCAGTAACCAGTTGAGTGGCAGTCTGGAGCCGGACACTACGGTTAGTTTATTGAACCAGTAGCTTCTCATATCCGAATCCTTCAAGTCCCTCTCCGAAAAAATCTAGCTGAAAACCTCAACTACCTCAGCTACTCTTTAACTCAAACACTAAGCTTTCTCCACTAAAGCTACTGTATAATCATAAAACAAATCCTTTCACCAATATCACAAATCCATATACTCCCAACCTCCACTGGACAAAATTTCCCTCAACCACTCTCCCCAAGTCATACAATCACCACAACATCATCTCTCAATTTCACAAAAGAACAATCCCCAAAATCAAATCTTTAACTAAAAGTCACTAAAGCTTGCTCTAATAAGATCCCAAATCAACAAAAAAATCCACAATTAACAACAATTATCCAATTTCAGCACTTACCCACCAGATCAACCTGCATTAAAACACCAAATTCACAAAAACAAAACCAAATCACAATCTTCTTACATAATTAAAAAAAACCCAACATGGATCTTGAACGTGAAGATCCAAAATCAAGCCCAACACTCAATCACTCTATCAGCATTATATTAAACATGAAACATCACATATTCATCCAAAACCATAACAAACATATGAATTTTGATGTACCTTGATATTGAATAGTATACGAAATGTGGTATCTATGTAATATTGAAAAAAGTCTTCTACAAAATGGAGATTTGTCAGGTTGAGGTGGTGTAGATTGCAGGAAGCTTTTCTGATATTCTCTCAATAATGAGTAATAATCTAATTGTAGCTTATTGCCTTATTATATACTGGGTATTATACAAAGTATAAATAATTTATTGTTCTCTCCATAACGAGGAGTAATAATTTGGTTGTGCTCTTTCGAGCACACGTCAAATTGTAAAGAGTTTGGGTGAGTGACATCACGTATTGCCTTTTTTACGGTGCATGTATTTGAGTGAAAGTGGTTAAGAGGCAACCTCATAACCATGCGATTTACCACATCGAAATCGTTAAGGTTACAGATCAATCTTTTTTTCATAATATGTTTTGGATTTTTTTACTTGTCTTTCTATAAACATCCACATAATTTGCAATTAAAATCTTTTGATTGGTCAATCGATCTTGTCTATGTTATTAATAGCTAAAAATATACTCCCTCCGTCCCTAAAAGATTGTCACATTTTGACTTTTGGTAGTTAAACATTACAAAATTTGATCATGAATTCCCATTAAACGATAAGAAATAATATAGTCTTGTGCGACCTTGTTAGATTCGTCTCAATATATTTTTGAAATATTGACTTGTTATAATTTTTTCACATGTAAAATAATATATATTTACTTTTTAAATCGTATTTTGTTGACCACCAAAAGTCAAAATATGACAATCTTTTAGGGACGGAGGGAGTAGTTGATTCTTGTGCTTAAACAGATTAAATTAGAATTTTTCTTCTAATCAATCAGCAATTAAAAACAAGATATGTTCCTTAAAACAGTTCAACTCAAATTACCTGAGTACGCTCCTTAGGAGAGTCAAGTATTCAAGAACAATTTATAAGATTAAATGTTTTTTAAAATTAGAAACGTAAAAAAAAGTGTAGAGTATAAAGTATTCCCTTCGTCTTTTCTAACTGTCAATTTTTATTTTTAAATACTTGTATTTCTAGCATAATTAGTTACAAATTTATATTTTCAATGTAGTTTTTGATAATTTTATAGCTTTTACTATGAATTTATCAACCAATCAATTATATAATTTTAATTGATTGTCATTTTACATTTTTAATGTACTTTTTAGTTATTTTTTATTTTTTTTAATTTATGTACAAATTGTTAGAAAAATAAATAAAATAAAGTGAAGGGAGTATGATTTAATTATTGAAGTAGTTGCTGACGTTCAATAGGGGTGTATTTGATGATTGGTGATCGATTGACAAATTGTGGGGAGGTGACTACTGACTGCATGAGATCTCATAGTGTGCTGGTTTTTGAATTTTTGTCACCCCCATTTCTATTATTTTATAAATTTTGTACTTTCTTTTGTGCATTTCATTTTTTGATTCAAAAAATAAAAAAAAATTGTACTTTCTATATTTTATTTCAATATGTTCAAACCTAAAAAAACATATCTAATGTTTATAATGTGAAGTTTTCATTATTTTCTGAAATACATTCGAGGGTGAACAATAAATAGGGTCGTCCACGAATCTGCTGAAGTTTCCAACACCCTAAACACCGAGGGAGAGAGAGGATCTGTAGCCGGAAGATCCACATCCCTTTTGATCATTTAAATTAATTATTTAAATTTTAAAAAAGATAAATATGTGCACTCAAAAGAAAGGGGAAGGCTCTTGCCATAGATCAGAATGTTCTGGGTTCGAAACTCACCTTATCGCTAATTTACAAAAAAAAAGGGGGATACCGGATACATAGATAATATTTTAAAAAGGCAAAACGTTGGAACCATCATCTATGTTATAGCGAGGGTCCCATTTCACTCATCCATGATTTAATTGGCATTTTTCACTGACCCATAAAATAAACGGAGCCTCTTTCAATATTGCCGTATTATATACTATTAATGTTGCCGTTAACACAATAATTTAGTAGGGACAAATTGATATCTTCATGCTTAATAAACAACCATAAAAAAGGAGCAATCGAAACTAGCCAAATCAATTTAATGGCTATTTAAAAATACCCAAATAAACTCGAAACCTAATCGATCAAAACGGAAAACGGCACATCATGGTTAGCGACTGGGACCTTTTATTTCATGGTTGAGTGAAAGAGGCCAATTATATCATGGGTGAGTGAAATGGGACCCTAGGTAAAACATAGGTGATGGTTCCAGCCTTTTGCCCTTTATGAAAAGATAAATATGTATTTAACCTAAGGTATATTATTTATTTACTAAACACATATACTTAGGGTTGTAAATGAACCAAACTATAGCGAACGTAGCTCCTTTTGACATCTGATCTGCACGGGGCTCGCACGTTAGGCTCGACTCGGTGCAAACCTTAGGTTCGAGAGTTCGAGTTTGTAGGTTTAGCTCGAGTTCGGTCCGATTTTCGCACGGTTTGCAAATAGTTTGATCGGGTTCACAAAAAGTTTTGTCTGGATCGCAAGTTCGGCTCGAGTTCAATCCTTTTTTGAACGGTTCGAAAAAATTTTGGTCCGGTTACTAAAAAGTTCGATGTGACTGAACATTTGGGAGGATGAGAGGGAGATGTCAGATGAGTGTGAGTAAAACATGAAGGGATGTGGGCGGAAGTAATATTTAGGATTTATTACGTGTAGGACTTTCAAGTCTAGACTCTACAATATAAATGGGTAAGCGGTGTATTAATATGCGAGCCGAATTAAATTGAACCATATGGTCCGGATTGTCGAACCTTGAATTGTACCATCTGATTAGATATTTGCCAATGTGCTCCGAGCCACGAGCCTAACTTTTTTTAGTTGAATAATGCGAGCCAAACAAACATTTACACTCACTCACAGCCTTATATATATTATAAATCAGTATTGATTTTATGAAATGATTTTGTATGAAAGATCAAAATGTGTATAAATTTGAACTAATTATTTCAAATTTAATCAATTAACTAGAACATACCCCTAAATTTATGATAATCCAAAATGGTTGAATACACTGTCCTTTCAAATCAAAACCTTATCTTTTAGAAACATACGCTATCTACGTTTAAAGATTAAATTTAGGAGCAAATGGCTTCTGACATCACTCACATTTGGAAAAAAAAGCCAGTTAGATTACTAATGTTTCAAAAACGCCAGCTAGATTACTAATGTTTAAAAAGTCACTCATTCGGGTCACTCCATCAGATTTTTGAAGGGTATTTATGTCCAAACACATTTTTTCCTCTCATAAACACCCTATTTAACTCTTTTTAACACATTGACCCCAATCATGAGATTACAATTTTCTCCGATTTCTTTTTTGATATTTTTTTTCATTTCGGTTTCGATTTTTTCTCGATTTCTTTTTCGATTTTTCTCTTTTTTCGGTTTCTTTTATTTCTTTTTCGATTTTTTTTTACTTCTTTTTTGATTTTTTCTCTTTTTTTCGTTTTTTTATTTCTTTTTTTATATTTTCTCGATTTCTTTTTTCGATTTTTTCTCTTTTTTTTTGGTTTTTTTATTTCTTTTTCAATTTTTTCTCGATTAATTTTTTGATTTCTTTTTCTATAAGGAAATCAAAAAGAAATAGAAAAAATTGAAAAAGAAATTAAAAAATAGAAAATAAATCGAGAAAATTGAAAAGAAATAAAAAAAACCGAAAAAAAATTGAGAGAAAATTGAAAAAGAAATAAAAATAAATCGAGAAAAAATCGAAAAAGAAATAAAAAAAAAATGAAAAGAGTCGAGAAAGAATTGAAAAGAAATCAAAAAAGAAATCGGAAAAATTGTAATATCATGATTGGGGTCAATGTGTTAATAAGAGTTAATTTGGGTGCTTATGAGAGGAAAAAATGTGTTTGGACTGGAATACCCTTCAAAATCTGCTGGAGTGACCCAAGTGAGTGACTTTTTTAAACGTTAGTGATCTAACTGGCGTTTTTTAAACCTGGGTGAGTTGATTGGCTTTTATCCCAAACGTGAATAATGTCAGAAGCCATTTACCCTTAAATTTATTTACTTTCTATTTATCTATTCCTCATTTTATACGGTATAAAACTTTTATTACATGTGAGATTATAAAATATTTTTTTTTGTAAATTAGTAATAGGGCAAAAGGCCGGAACCATCACCTATGTTATACAGAGGGTCCCCTTTCACTCACCCATGATTTAATTAGCCTTTTTCACTCATAAAATAAAATAAAAAGAGCCTTTTTCAATATTCCCATGTTATCTACTGATAATGTTGCTGTTAACACAATAATTTAGTAGGTGCAAAGTGGTACCTTCATGCTTCATAAACAACCGAAAAAAAGGAAAAATCGAAAATATCCAAATTAATTTAATGGTTATCCAAAATCCCCAAATTAAACTCGAAACATAATCGATCAAAACGGAAAACGGCACATCATGGTGAGCAACTGGGTCCTTTTATTTCATGGATGAGTGAAAGAGGTCAATTAAATCATAAGTGAGTGAAAAAAACCTGAATAAAACATAGATTATGGTTCCAGTCTTTTGCCCTTAGTAATAAGAATAACAATTACTCCACATATAATAATATGTTTTGAGTAAAAATAAAATTCCAAATTTCCTAATAAAAATTTGGATTAAAAACCACTATCAAAGATTAATACTCGTAAATGAAAAAGGTGGTGAAGTTGTTGTTGTTATAAACAATGATTAGGTGCAAAAGCATGGCCTTCCACTTCAAAAGAGTATGCTTTTTAGCTGTGAATACATTATTTTATTAAAGGGCAAATGACATCAAAGATCACTGACATTATATAATATTTCCAATTCGATCAACCTCATTTAAAAGTGCCTATATTGGATCACTGAACTGAATTTTTTTAGTCAAACTTAGTAACTGGGCCGTTTTAAAAGATTTTGGGTGCATTTTGTAAGTTTTTAGAAAGGGTAATTTTGTCCATTCATATTTATAGACATTTAATCCTCGTTTTTTTAACTTTTTTTAAATTTTTTTTAAATTTTTTTTTAAAACTTTTTTTCCAAATTTTATTTTTTTTTAAATTTTTTTAATTTTTGTTAAAACTTTTTTTAAAAATTTTTATTTTTTTAATCTTTTTTTTAGTCTTTTTAATTTTATTTTTTTATCTTTTTTTAATTTTTTATAATTTTTTCCCATTTTTTTAGAAAAATAAAATTTAAAAAAAAGTTAAAAAAAATTTTAAATTTTTTTTTAAAAAGTTTAAAAAACGAGGATTAAATTTCTATAAATATGAATGGACAAAATTACCCTTGCTAAAAACTACAAAATGCACCCAAAATCTTTTAAAACGGCCCAGTTACTAAATTTAACCAAAAAAATTCAATTCAGTGATCCAATATAGGCACTTTTAAATGAGGGTGATCGAATTAGAAATATTAGATAATGTCAGTGATCTTTGATGCCATTTGCCCTTTATTAAATGCTTGAAATTATTAGGGATTAGTGTCCTTAAAAGCAAGGGTAACGTAAATGGTCGGACGAAAATGCTCCAAGTAGCACTTAAGCAGACATTCTACACCATTCACTCCAAAACAAACATAATTTATTACTTTGTTCTCTTTGCTATTCTCATCATTAAATAGCACCCAAATACATTGTTTAAAATAATTTATTTTTATAAATTAGCGATAAAGTGAGTTTCAACCCAAAATCCTCTATCTGGTCATTAGGGATAATTTCGTATTGGTTCATCATATTTATCATACTTTCTCAATAATTTCCTAACATTTTTGCCATTTTATTTTTACATACAGTTTTAGGAAAATTCAAACGGTTTTTCTACAATATATTCTTAGGACATAGGTTAAAATGCTAATAAAGAAAAGTATTTGTGTCCAATTTTGGGATTTTAATTTTAGTAGTAGTTACACAAATTGGAATGGAGTAACTATATGATTTAGGGTTAATTAATAAATATAAATTTTTTATGTTTTCTTATTTATTTCATCATAACTTAGTTTAAATGTAATGTGCAAAACAACACAAGATCTTTGCGAAGACATTTTTCCGAAAAATCAAGTTAAATACATTAGATCATATTAGCTTGTAGATATTATAAAAAAAACATTCATCACATATAAATTACTCCATCCGTCCCTAAAAGATTGATACATATTTGACTTTTGGTAGTCAAATTTTAAAAAAATTAATCAAGAATTCTCATTAAACGATAACGAATAATATAGTCATGTACTCATGTGGGATCTTGTTAGATTCGTCTCAATATATATTTTTGAAATATCAACTTTTTATAATTTTTTCGGATGTAGAATAAGAGATACTTATGTTTTAAATTGTGTTTTATTGACCACCAAAAGTCAAAATGTATCAATCTTTTAGGGACGGAGGGAGTATTATATTAAATTTTCCTTCTATATTTTTTTTTTTTTGTAAATTAATGATAGATGTGAGTATCGAACCCAGGACCCTCTGGTCACTAGCAAGAGCTTTTTCACTAGACATCAAAAAAACTTTTAGTTTCTCCCTTTCCCAAATGTATATAGGATAGATGTCATTTTAAATATGAAAGATGTCAAATATAATAAATTCACAAAGTATTACTACACTTTATGCTACCTATAAAAAAGAAAGAAAAAAGAAAAAATTATACCACATAAAAACAATTAGCTAAAAAATTAAACCTACATTCATTTATTATGGGTCTTATACTCTTATATAAAATGATGTATGCAAAATGCTTCAATTAGTACCTACATGTTCTTAGAAGTGCCAAGAATTTGACTAAGAATATTTATTCTAAAGGTTAATACCAATTTGAGAAGTTGCATACTTGTAGATGTCACGTACTATTAAAGTATTGAAGTAACAACAAGTCTATAATCTATCTGAAGTCTATTCAATAGTTTATTGCAATTAGGCCATGTCTCTTAATCAACTTCCCAACCACTAAATTCATATTGACTTTAATTGAAGATAGCTTGTTAAATACTCCACCTTGTCTAAAAGGAAAGTTAACTTTAAAAAAAAGGTTAGAATCGTAATTTTAACGGTTTCATCGTCCCTGTTTTGGGAGTCGTGAGGAAGTAAATCGCAGAATGTGCGTCACATGGTTAGAGGACTTTGAAGGTAGACCTGTAAGCAAACGTAAAAAATTTGAGTCAGCCCTTATTCAGCTCGATAAGGTTCGGTTTACGGCTTGATAAACACATGCAATCGTGAATCCAAACATTAAAAATAGAGGTTCGCCTACACGGATTGAACTGTACGAAATAATTCGATCCAACAATACATTTGTTTGCTCCATGTAATACTCTACTCCATAACTAAGTCCATGTCCATATAAATGATATAATACTTCATAAGTCCATGTCTATATAATATTCCGTAGGTACATGTTCACATAATTAGACGTGTCAAACGAATCGGGCCGGTTAACCGAAGGCCTGGCCCGTACACCAACGAATCTGAGACGGGCCCAACCATCCTTTCTGGACCGAGCCAGCCCCTTAAGGAATTTCAGGCCCATATTCGGTCCAGGCCCCCTTTCCAAACGGGCTTACCGGGCCTTTTACGGAACGGTATACCGTATCAGCCCGACTATTTTGTTGTTGTTGGTATTTCACCAATAAAAATAAAATGTTGCTTGGGGGATTTGATACTAACCATTGAGCCATGCTCCCATTTTGTTATTTTGTGTATTAGTATTATTAAAGTCACTAAATAATTCAACATTTATCACTATATCACAATTGTATTATACTTGATTATATTTTGTGCCAAATAATACTTACACTTGAAAGATAACAATATTCATCAATATATTACAAATTAGTTAGACTAATAAATTTTCTTAATGATATTATAAAAGTTGTTCAATGTTAAATTTGTCTTTACAAAATATAAGTGTATATACAAAGCATATATAAAATACATTAGTATATTATTTTCTATATAATAAATGTTATTACTTATTACTTTAAATATTATAACAGTATGCTATTAAATAATAAATAACTTAAATTGATTAAAGACTAATAGATAATTGCATCGCGTGTTCTTATTCGTAAATAACCAATAATATTTTATTTATATAGTAAATAACTTAAATTTCTCTTATAATAATATATTAAATTGAACCATATCGATCATATCATGAAATAGTTTATAATGACAAATATACTTTACTATTCAAAGATTAATATAGTAATATATCTTATATTTTTAATAATATCTAACATTAAACAATTTTATAAGAATATTAAAAGATAATTTGTCATACTATTAAGTAATATGTAATGTAACACGAAACTACGTTTTTTTTTATACCAAGCAATAAATTTTTATTAAAGAAATTAAAAATAATTACAAACAAAAGGAAGAACTTGGCCTTCTATCCAAAACTATTAAGCGGACCATATGCCCCCTAACAAAGTCGGACAAAGACAAAGTCCAATAGAGGTCCGATAGAGGCCCTTATGTAAAAGATGCACTAACCCTTTATTTTCTCTACAAAAGCAACACCGGAGCTCATAAATGAAGCTCCTTCCATTCAGCTGTTGCCTTATTATGAGAAATCAAAAACGTCTATGAAAATCTCGAAACTGTTTCTGGCGATTGGGTTTCATCACCAAATGTTATACGATTTCTTTGATGCCATATTTGCCATAAACTCACAATCCATTTTCGTACCGTGAAATCTAGTAAAGTACTCCATCAAAAATCCAGTAAGTCTCTAAATTCCGTTGTGTCTGGAACATAAGGTATGATGTTTAGGTTTTTGCAAACTTGTTGTGTATATGTGCATCGATGAAACACATGCATGACCTGATCGCCTTCCATATTGCACAATCGACAAGTTTGGTCCACTTGAAGTTTTTTCTTCATGAGATTATCTGATGTTGGTAGGGAGTTGTTGATTACTCTCCATAAGAAGTGTTTTATCTTTTTTCTGGAAGCCTTAATTGCCAAATTTTGTTGTAAAACTTTTCAGTAGTTTCCTTGATATTCGATGATTGTTCCCCTTATATGAATCGTCCCTGTATGCATCATAAGCTGTACTCACAGTGAAAATCCTCTTAGGATGAAGCTTCCAGAATGGTTTGTCTACCAGATCTAGGCTCTGGTTAGTACTTACACATTCTCCTTGGCAACCAAGGTTCAAATCCCCTTAGCATCACTTTTTTTAAATAAAGACACAAACTATAAGAATATGTAGTACACGGTATACCGTGTAAAATTACACGGTATATCGTCTAAACTTGGCCTGCCGAGCCCTGGGGCCCTATTCGGCCCTCTAAGAAAGGGGCTGGGGCTTCTGAGGGGCCGGGCCCAAACCGGACTAACGAGGCAAGCCTGCGGACGGCCCGGATCGGTTGACACGTCTACACATAATATTCCACAAGTCCATATCCATTTAATACATAAGATAAGTATCTCCCTTAGCTCTGAAAACCTAATTTGCTCTCCTTTGTGTTCTCATAAATTCTCTGCCTCTGTGATTCTTCGTTTTTCATAGGCTTATTTTCATTTTGCACCTTGAACTATCACGAAAGTTTCAAATTGCACCCTGATACTATCCTAAGCCTCAAATTGCACCATGTACTACGATTTATCTCATTTTGCACCATAAAATGCCAAATTTAGATAGAATTTCTTTTTTAAAGAAGGGCAAACTTGGATATCGCATAAATTAAATTTTGGGGCACTTTTTACAAACAATTAAACTTGTAAATTAATAATTAACCCCACAAACTTAAGGTTCGAGAGTTCGCGTTCGTAGGTTTAGCTCGAGTTCATCATTCCGATTTTCGCACGGTTTGCAAATAGTTTGATCGGGTTCGCCAAAAGTTCGGTCTAGTTTGCAGGTCCGCAAAAATATTATAAATCAAAATTATAAATCAGAAAAAATTAATATTGATGCAACATATGTCGAGAAGTCCACCGTTGATTGTGTACGAACAAAATACGAGTCCAAAGGCAGGGTAAGAAAGGGTTTAGCTAATGGAGATACTAACTGTTTTTATGTTATTAATCGAATAATGCGAGCTGAGTCAATTTTTTTACGTTCAGTCGCAACCCTATATTATAAATCAGAAAAAATTAATATTGATTTTATTAAATGATTTTATATGAAAGATCAAATGTATATAAGTTTAAACTAATTATTTTAAATTTAATTTATTAACCAGAACATACCCTAGAGTTGCGATAATCCAAAATGGTTGAATACAACGTCATTCAAAATCAAAACCTTATCTTGTAGGAAAAATTATTGCTTGGTACTCCCTTCGTCCCTTTTTATAAGAACTATTTACTTTTTCACGGTCTCCGAGACACGACTTAAAACGTAAATATTTTTAATTTTACATGTGTAAAAATTATAAGAACTTGATATTTCAAAAATATATATTGAGAGGAATCTAACAAGATCCAATATAACTATATTATTTCTTATCGGTTAATAAAAATTTACGGTCAAAATTTTTGAAGTTTGACCCAAAAAGTCAAAATGGTTCTAAAATAAATGGATGAAGGGAGTATTGGTTTATGCACTTACCAAAGTAATATGTATACCTGAATCTGATTTAGGGTATCAAATTTTTTTTAGTACTCTTAATATCAAATGATATTATAGTTATTGATTACCACTTAATATTTATTATATTATTTAACATTCCTAAATTTAAAATGGTTTGATTTTTTAGATTGTTACCAAAATACAAAATACCTAAATTATCGACTAAGACTACAAGATTGATGACATCATCCTTATCCTGCCCTCTCGCCTATGACTATAAAGAACCAAACAATTGCCGTTATAGACACATGTGCAAGAACGTTGTAAATAAAACTCATCATCTTTATATACAAAAATTAATTTTCTTTATATACAAAATTTAATTATATACTATATTCAGGACTAAATTACTCTTTAATCATTACAATCGTTAGATCTAAAAAGTAACCAAAATTAATAAATTAATGGATGGGATTAAATTTGGTACTAAATACCAAAAAAGAGTAAAAGTCCAAACTCTGTCAACGTATACCTACATTATACAAAGAGAAATTATTGTAACATATGGCCTATAAGAGATAATATAGTCAAATGAGAAGGATAATGTACATGAATAGTGAAAGATGATATAATAATATAAACAATACAAAATCGTATTGCTTATTCTAATTTCGATAATTTAGTAGTCAAATTATTACTATAACTAATATAAAAATAATAATAATTCATAACAATAATATTATCCGAAATCTTATAAATTCATCCCATAAATGGTGTACTACTCGGGCTCGAGCATGTTGTCACTATCTTCTAAGAAGACGTGGAAATAGAAAAGCCAATACCTCGACGAGTAGTTGGGAATTTAACAAAGACATAACAACTTATAATCCCAATACCAACCGGAATAACCGAATTAATATTACGAATTATCTGAGGAATATTCGAAAAAAAGCAGTTGGTGACATTCTTATCAAACAGTGAGAGTGCCAAGAAAATGAAAAGGGATATAACAGCATGCACAAAATCAACAAATTTGAGCTTATATTTTGCAGCCATGGCGGGTGGTAAAGTAGTAGGGGATCCATCGATAATCCACAACCCGTTCGGGGTCGCGAAACCGTAAGAAACGCCTCCCTTGGCGTCCTTCAAACTGTCCGTAAAGCTTGCCAGGATGCAGCACAATGCGCAGATTGATACCAGGCTTCCGGTTAATGCCCGGCTCGTCGCGTCACACTCACCTATTTATACATACCAGCATTAATATATAGGGTTAGTGACATCAAAGATCACTGAAAGTATCTAATATTCAATTTGATTACCCTCATTCAAAAGTGTTCATGTTGAATCATTTATGTATTTTTTCGGTAAAATTTGGTTACCGAACCATTTCGAAAGATTTTGGTTCATTTAGTAATTTTTTTAACGAGGGTAATTACATGTAATGCCTATCAACATCAGCACCCTTGAAAGTTCAAATAAGGCCTTTTCAGCTTCCCTATAATAGTAGACTCCCAAAAAATTATTCACAGAGAGACTGCAAACTCCTCAAATTTATACTCTCTATTCGCAAGTTATTTTGTTTTCTCCTCCCATTTTTTTTTTCTTTTTCATTTGTGTAAAAATAAAGAGAATTAAATAATTATTATATATAAATATAAGCTAAAAATATATTTCATTCAACATCTATATATAATATATTATTTTATATTTTTTTAAAATTTAGTTTTATCCTAAATATTTTGTACGATATGTGAAATATCTATTTCTGAAGTTTGGAGTGAATAATAGGGACTCTGTTAAAGTATCCAAATAAAAAGTAAACCCCCAACAAGGGCGGATTTACCACTTTTCAAGTGGTGGTTTGAAATATGTATTAAATTTTTTTGTCCGTCTAAAAATATTGGTAGTTATATATGTCATTTTTCGTTGTCGAGTCCGAGCACATTGATCAAATAAGATGACTTTTCTAGCGAGACTTCTATTTTCGGCCACCAAATTACACCGAGTCGTCGAAATTTTTCAACAATATACAAGGAAAAACACCTCAAAATTGGTTCATACTCTCTACATTTTTTTAGCTGTCGTTCTAGTTCTTTTCATGTCAATTAATAAACAATCACATTTTACACAAATGTCTTTAATTAATGAATTAGTAAAAAATTACATTCATGCATTGGTATTATATTTATTTATTTAATACATTAAATATGGACTTAAGAGGCTACCCATCAAATATTATTTTGGAAATATAAAACGACAACTAAAAAACCGAACGGAATATAAACTAATATAATTTTTTTGTTACAAAAATTCAAGGTGATTCACGTGAACCACCTTGAACAAAGTGGCATTCGCCACTGACCCCCAAAATAGAAAAAGTGACGGTTGAAACTGTATTTTATTAAAATTTGGCGAAGCTAATATGAGTAAGACATAAAAAAAAAGTCACATGGCAATTCCTCAAATTTTCAATTAAAATTTTACATACAAAAGAAACTACCCACTACTCACAAAACTACCTAATTCAATCATTTTAATATTTTCAATTAGTTATCAAAACATTCTATTTGTAGTGTTTGCATTTTATAACTTTGAAACAAATGTATACAATATTTTTGAACATGTTTTACAATTTTTTAAGATTTGTGGTCTATAATTGTTTTATATTAATCATATTATTGATAAACTAGCACAAGTTAGACTGTGCGCAATTTATTAATATGGCTCCCTTTATTTCGAAATATTTGATTGTTTAGCATAAAAGTACTTTATTAAGGTGTTAAGAACATTTACTATTATACCCTATATAATACTATCAAAATAAAAAGTAATATATCAAACAAAGGTTAAAAAGGAAAACATGAGTATAAAAGTATATTAAATTTTGTAAACAATCAACTTTTATGAAAGAATAAATTTTTTCTAAACAATCAAATATTTTTAAACGAAGAGAGTACCTAATGATGTAACCCTAACCCTGGATGTCTACTGGGCCTCGACCCTAATATCCGGGCTCGGCCCAGAGCTCATCAAAAGGGCTTCTCGACATTTGCATCGTCCAGGAGGTCCATCCCAGCGTGGATCCAATCTATTATGAGTGTCCAGTTCAAGCCCATCAGTACACCCAAGTACCTTTGATGAAGGACACTTGTCCCATATCTAGCCGTTCAGGTACTCTCTTTCTCTCTCCTATATCTATATATAGGAGACACAATCAGCCAAGGACGGTACGTTAACTTTACTTCTTTAAATAACTTATAGTACTCAGACACTCGCCGGATCCCGTACTAACTTAGGCATCGGAGTGTCTGTGACCGGAAACGGTCACGCTTTCAGGTGAACCCGAAGCTTTGAGGGAGGATCGCTGGCTCCCAAGGCACGGCCTTCAGGAAAGAGAACCATCTCCACCAGGTTGTTCAGGGTTGCACCTGATTCTGTGACATCAATTGGACGAAGCCCTGGTCTCGGCCCAGTACCCGAGGCTCCAGTAGAGACCCGTCCATCATTGGCGCCGTCTGTGGAAATGGTCAAGTGGAAATGATGAACAGAGTCATCTTCAATGGGATTAAGAAGAATCTCATTCAAGCCGAGACTACCCAAGGGGCATGGTTGGAGGAGTTACCAGTGGTCTTATGGTCCATGCGCACCACTCCATCTAAAGCTACAGGAGAAACACCATATAGCCTGGTATATGGAGTCGAGGCACTACTCCCAGTAGAGGTCGGTTTACCAACTTTCAGACAGCGCGGCTTTGATGAGAAACTTAATGAACAAAGGCTGAGGCAACAAATGGACTTCTTGGACGAGTTTAGGGACCATGCTTTATACAAAACACAACAGTATAAAAGTCTCATGGCCCGGGCATATAATAGGCGTGTTCAAGGGAGGCAGTTCAAAGTAGGAGACCTTGTTCTCAGACTTTACTCAGCAGCTAATCCACGAGATGTTAATAAGCTGAGCCCAAACTGGGAAGGACCATACAGGGTCGCGTCTGTATTGGGGCCGGGGACGTACAAGTTAGAGGAACTCAGTGGTGAACCAGTCCCCAGAACATGGCACGTGACTAAGTTGGTGAAGTTTTATATTTAAGTAATCGTCATGAAGGCATGTATAAATTGAAAAAGCCTAATATATCATTTCGTTCATTTCCCATAATAACAAATTGCAGGGTCTCGGCTAATACACCTCAAACATGTGACTTACATCAGATAAGTCACTAGAGGTCTCGGTTATTATACCTCAAACATGTGACTTACATCAGATAAGTCACTAGAGGTCTCGGCCACTATACCTCAAACATGTGACTTACATCAGATAAGTCACTAGAGGTCTCGGCCAATATATCTCAAACATGTGACTTACATCAGATAAGTCACTAGAGGTCTCGGCTAATACACCTCAAACATGTGACATACATCAGATAAGTCACTAGAGGTCTCGGTTATTATACCTCAAACATGTGACTTACATCAGATAAGTCACTAGAGGTCTCGGCCACTATACCTCAAACATGTGACTTACATCAGATAAGTCACTAGAGGTCTCGGCCACTATACCTCAAACATGTGACTTACATCAGATAAGTCACTAGAGGTCTCGGCTAATGCACCTCAAACATGTGACTTACGTCAGATAAGTCACTAGAGGTTCAAATTACTATACCTCAAACATGTGACTTACATCAGATAAGTCACTAGAGGTAATCACACTTCAAACATATCACTTATAAATAACTAGAAGTTCTGACTATCAAATATACCATGAAGATCTACTTGCATTATACAAAAGCATTGCAATAATATATTTTCATATCAGGATTCAAAAAAAAAATATTTTGCAAAGGGGGCCGAGAGTATATATGCAGAGACAAAAGAAGAGGAAACATAGTCATATATTCAGAACATCCAGGTGAATACAAAAGATAGGTTACATAGGGGGATCAGTAGGGACGGGGAGAGCTTTCAATTTCTTGAACTCCTCAATAAGCTCAACTAGCCCTGGACACTTCTCTGAGTTCACCGAAGCAAATTCAGAAAGAATGCAAGCCTGATTCTTCAAGACATGGTGGCGGAGAGCAGGACTCTTCATAAAAGCCTTCACCTGATCTTGGACAGTGGCTGGGATGGAGTTCTTCAGATCCATGGCTGATTTAGCTAAGGAGCCAGCCCTCTTCTTCCAGGTTTCAATGGACTTTTCAGATAAATCAACTTTAGCCTCGGCAGCCACAAGTTGAGCATGTTTGTCCTTCAGAAGCGAGGCCGCCTCTTCTTTCTGTTTGGTTAGTTCGGCCTGAAGAAGAGTGGCACGTTTTTTCTCAGCATGAACCATTGCCTCTTGCTCCTTCGCGGCATCCTTCCATGATTGGGCGAGGGTTTGGTTGGCATCGGCCGTGGCTTCAGCTTTCTTCAATTTGTCTTCCAAATCCTCACAGACCAATTCCAGTTGACGAGCCCTCCTTCCCAGAACAAAGACCCCATTCATTGTCTGAGAGGGATAAAAGAGTTAGAACAATAAATGGAAGAAGAGCCAAGTGAAAAAGATAATACAAACCTTTAGGTGATGGTGTAAGACTTCAGCACTTAAATCCGTGGCATCATCAATCTCCTCATAAGGTTTGCATTCACCTTGCAGCATTAGAGGTTTGATGGCTTTCAAGCTATCTCGAGGGTGTCCCCACTCTGAATCCTTCTCTACCACCAGGGCAGCTCCGGGTAAGACGTAAGGGGGAGGCATGAAAGTCATACTATATCTAACATCTACAGCCTTCCCATCAGGGCGAAAGAGGGAGTCACGGATACCTCCCCGGGTGACCCGTGTAGTGGTACTTCCATCTTCTCCCTGAATAGGACCCTCTCGATTGGAAGGTGCCAACTCAGGACCCCGACTTCCCTTACTCTTCTTGTTCTGGGAGTCTCGAGTAGCCGCAACCTTCTTCCGTTTTAAGACATTGGAGGGAGGAACAGGAGGAACTTTCTTTCCCTTCTCCTTAGGAGGAGCACCCTCGGGAACAGATGAAGGAGGTATAGTTTGTAGGGGCACAGGCTCGACCACCCCACCTCCAGGCATGGGACTCTGTACAGGCACGGCTAAGGAAGGAACCTTATCTCCAAACATAGCCTCAAAGTCGAGACTAAGATGGGAAGGGGCATCCAAAGCTGCGTCCGTTACTTCATCTGAAAGAAAACAAATACAAGGCATGAGTCACAGGTGAAAGAAAGGCACATGTCAAAAGAAGATGAGTAAAACAAGAGAAAGTACCCCAAGTAACGGGACGTGAAAAGCGCTTATTTACTACCCCAGCAAGCATGAGACTACCCTCATCACAAAAGGTGTTCCAAGGCAACGGAGCTTTAAAAGTGGTGCGAAGGATTTCGAGACTACGTTTATCCTCATCAGAACTCTTATACTTCTTGAGACCATGGTTAAGGGTTTTAGGTTGCCACCGACGAGGTACACCCACGCCAAAGTTCCCCTTTACTAAACACCATACCCGGTGGTAAAAACTATCGGAAACTTTGCTGGGCCGTGGGGAACTCAGGAAGGCACAATCCTTCATGGCAGAAAAATAGTATTGACCTTTGTGCGTGGCTGAGTACATCAAGCGGAAAAGACCTACGGTAGGAACTACCCCCGCCCTGGCACAGGCCACTTGGAAAATGGTCAGTATAACGTGACCCATAACGGTTATTTGACCAGGGGCCGAAGGAAGTATTCTAAGGATATCCTGTACGAAAGGGGTCAACGGAAGTCTAAAACCTACATTTAAAGAAAGAATATGCAAAGGAGTATAGCCTTCCTCATGTGTTAAGAAGGTTTCCCCCTCATAAGGAAAACGAAGAATAAAAGAAGGAGGGACTCCATAAAACAAGCGAACATTACGCAAGTTTAAACGAGGGTCCACAGGGAGGGAGTCCGCGATGAAGGTGGGTTCCTTACCATCAGCAAAAAGTAAATGCAACAAGTCCTCCTCGGAAAGTTGCTCATTTTCTCGTGCGGCCACATCCGAAGCCGCAGCTTCCTGAGTACCCGAAGTATTGGCTGAGTAAACAGCAGCTGAAGGAGAGGAAACTGCAGCGGGTGAACTACGGTGTGTTACGGGTAAAGGGGACACGAGATTAGGGGGAGGATTATTTAACATCTCCTGAAACTCAGGGTCGTCTTCGGTTGTAACGTCCACTCTTGGAGGAGACACCTCAACCAATGAATCGCCCGAACTCTCAGAAGTGTGTTCCTCAACTTGCGGAGAATGAGAACCAGGTAGATTTGCGTCCTTTGGAGGAGAAGGGACCTGGGAGTCGGTTGGTTCTGATAAAACCGGAACGTTTACCTGCAAAGTCAAAGATAAAATGTAACGGGCCGAGGCAATTCAGTCAGTTACACGAGTAAACCGCGAAGAAGCATACCTCAGTGGTCATAGTATCCGCCGATGGGTAGGTCACGGGGTTAATCTTATCCATGATAGATTCTGCAAGGAAAAGAAAAGTGAGACGCGGCATTCACCCAAGACGTGTTAGGAAAGGACACTAACACAATATTCAGCCACAGGAAATCATTGGAAGATCAAAATAAAGAATTTGAAAGGGTTTTAGGAGGGAGATGAAGAACACCAAAAAAGGGGAAAATAACGGTTCATCTCCTCCACCAATAACAAAACATCAAAGAAATAATCCAGAAAACAGGTAATCATCACGGCCGAAATTCCACCGTCACACAACCATCAACAACCATCCTACTCCGGGGAATCTTGCCGTAAAGATAGGATTTTGATGGAAAATTACAGATAGAAGAATTTATTGCAATCGGAAGCAGATAACTTCAGAACTAAAGTAAGAAGAACTTACCGAAAAGAAAGGACAAGAATTCAAGTCAGAAACCAAGTTGAGGGAAGGGTGAGGAAGACGATAAACCAGGGGAGTTGCAGAAGGGAATTTGGAGAAAATATCGAAGAAGTACAAATGAAGGGTTTTAACCCCCCTTTTTATAGACCTCAAGTACGACTTCTCACCTTCCGGATGGTTCCTGTACTGACACGTGTCACGATGGCGGATATCCCAATAAGATGTGTCGAAATGTCTGAGTAAACCAGAGTTTATCTCCTCGTCTTCATCCATCACCCATGGGCGCGAAGATATGTGGACTCCAGACAATCAGATAAAAGGGGCAATGATGTAACCCTAACCCTGGATGTCTACTGGGCCTCGACCCTAATATCCGGGCTCGGCCCAGAGCTCATCAAAAGGGCTTCTCGACATTTGCATCGTCCAGGAGGTCCATCCCAGCGTGGATCCAATCTATTATGAGTGTCCAGTTCAAGCCCATCAGTACACCCAAGTACCTTTGATGAAGGACACTTGTCCCATATCTAGCCGTTCAGGTACTCTCTTTCTCTCTCCTATATCTATATATAGGAGACACAATCAGCCAAGGACGGTACGTTAACTTTACTTCTTTAAATAACTTATAGTACTCAGACACTCGCCGGATCCCGTACTAACTTAGGCATCGGAGTGTCTGTGACCGGAAACGGTCACGCTTTCAGGTGAACCCGAAGCTTTGAGGGAGGATCGCTGGCTCCCAAGGCACGGCCTTCAGGAAAGAGAACCATCTCCACCAGGTTGTTCAGGGTTGCACCTGATTCTGTGACATCAATTGGACGAAGCCCTGGTCTCGGCCCAGTACCCGAGGCTCCAGTAGAGACCCGTCCATCACCTAAGTTGGAGAAGATGGGTGAGAGAAGTTGGAAAGAAAGAAGTGTCCCAGTAGGCAATAGATTAGCTAGGTGAGATGCAGAGCTACATGTCTTCTTTACAGCACTTTGCATTCCGTTTCTCTGTGTACTTGATACTGAACCTGCCATTTTTTAACAAACTTCTCTATCTCAATCCATCCATATATATAGACCCCTATCACGTTTACCCTCTCCGTCCCTAAAAGATTGTCATATTTTAAGTTTTGTTGGTTAAATATTATAAAATTTGATCATGAATTCTTATTAAACGATAAGAAATAATATTGTCTTGTGGGACCTTGTTAGATTCGTCTCAATGTTTATTTTTGACATATCAATTTTTAATAATTTTTTCGAATGTATAATAGTAGATATTTACATTTTTTAATTCGTGTTTTGTTGACTAACAAAAGTCAAAATGTGATAACCTTTTAGGAACGGAGGAAGTATTTTTTATGGTTTTTGAAACCGGATTTAACATGTTAGTATTTTTAATTTTATGTGAATAAAAATTGTAAGAAATTGATATTTCAAAAATATATATTGAGACGAATTCGAATCTAACAAAATCCAATTTGACCGTATTATTTTATCGGTTAATCAATTTATGATCAAACTTTTCGAAGTTCAACCGAAAAAGTCAAAACACCTTCAGGAATGGAGAGAGTACTCCTTTAATTTTAGTAATATATAGAGAACGTTTTCATTTTTATAAGTGTAACTTTGACAGTCAATTAGGGTATTTATTATAATTTGGTTCAAAATATATAAAATTTATATAAATAAATTTATGATGAAATGTACTTTCATAAAAATAACTTTCTATAGTATAATTGGTTACTATTAATTAAATACACAAAAATAAAAAATCAATTACTTCCTCCGTTCTTAAAAGATGGTCACATTTTGACTTTTGTTAGTCAAACATTACAAAATTTGATCATGAATTCCCATTAAACGATAATTTTAATATAGTCTTGTGGCACCCTGTTAGATTCGTCTCAATATATATTTTTGAAATATTAACTTTTAATAATTTTTTTGCATGTAGAATAATAGATATTTATATTTTAAATCATGTTTTGTTGATCACTAGAAGTTAAAATGTGACAATCTTTTAGGAACGGAGAAGTATATTTTAATAGGGTATTTCTAAAATGTGCCATAAGGGCACATGTTAAGCACTTAATATGACAATACAATTTAACATTCGTAAGCATATAAGGTAACATTCATAAGCATATAAGGTAACATTCAGATTTCAAATACAATTAAATGACAATTATGTTCCCTTATTAGTTTCTTAACCTGTGCTCGGCCTAAGGCACATTTTAGAAAAATCCATTTTAATATATAGAGAGTATTACTTGCTCCCTGTATTTTAGTACACAGAGAACATTAAATTAAGTAGATTACTTGCTCATCAATCATCGTGTGTTGAGTGCGGAATAAGTCAACTGTTGACACTTCGACAGGTAATAATGCTTTTTCTTAATCAAACATGACATCAACTATGTAAGACTTTCTAGGCTTCTACCATCTCTCATTAAAGCTCCCATATCACAGGAAAAAAAAACACTGAATTTAACGGAGGTAAATCACGAGATGTAATTTAATGGATCAGATTTGAATTTATTTTTATATCACTCTAACACAAAATATTTTTTATTAGGCTTGAATTAACATCGTATCAAAATGCTAGATTGTCATTACAATATCTAAACTCTTTACCCATTCAATTATGTCTCAAAACTTAATGCTCCCATATTGCATTACTACTCTATTTAACAATTCTTGGCAATCTGGCAATCTGAATTATTGTATGTGGATGACATTGTATTTATTGCTTCGTCTGAGACACTCCGCAGATATCTCATTGATCTCCTCAGTGTGGAATTTGCTATGAAGGACTTAGGTCCTCTGAGTTACTTTTTAGGCATTTCTGTTACTCGTAATACCGGTGGTTTATTTCTCTCACAGAAGAAGTATACTGAATCTATCATCAGCAAGGCAGGCATGACAGGATGCAATGCCTCCTCCACTCCTGTTGACATCAAGTCTAAACTCAGCAGTACGTCTGGTTCCCCGTGTGACAGTCCTACCTTATTCCGCAGCTTAGCAGGTGCATTGCAGTATCTGACATTCACTAGACCCGACATCTCATATGCAGTTCAGCAGATATGTTTACATATGCATGCTCCGATGACAGATCACATGGCAACACTCAAACGAGTGTTACGTTATGTGCAAGGCACACTTGATTATGGGGTACATATGTATAAATCACCATCGTGTTCTTTGATTTCATATACTGATGCAGATTGGGCAGGTTGTCCAGACACACGGCGATCCACTTCAGGATATTGCATATTTCTAGGGGACAATCTCATTTCCTGGTCCTCCAAACGCCAGGCTACCATATCCCGTTCCAGTGCAGAGGCTGAATACCGTGGCGTCGCCAATGTTGTATCTGAAGCGTGTTGGCTTCGCAATCTTTTGCTTGAATTACATCGCCCTTTGATCAGTGCCACAATTGTTTATTGTGATAATATCAGTGCCATCTATCTTACGAAGAATCCAGTACAACATCAGCGAACCAAACACATTGAAATTGATATTCATTTTGTCCGCGAAAAAGTTACTTTAGGCCAAGTTCGAGTGCTCCACATGCCCTCCCGATATCAAATAGCCGATATCTTTACCAAAGGCCTTCCCCATGTGTTATTCACTGACTTTCGGGACAGTCTCAGCGTCCGTCCTCCTCCCGCTCCGACTGCGGGGGTGTATTAGCATGTACATAGAGTTCTTATATTATTAGAGTCCTTCTATTATTCGGTTAGGTTACACACTTATTGTATCGGGCTTGGCCCACATGTAATCCTAGCTAGTATAGGATCCTTGTCTATAAATAGGTGTTTCCAGTGTATGTAAAGGGGATCGAAATAATTATTACTTTCAATAAAGATTATAATCTTTCAGATATGCATACATTAATTCAACAACAAAAGTTCTGTTAATAGTGGATTACATTACTAAAGAATCTCTCAATATAGATTTCACCAAATATTAATAATATGTATTCCCTTCATTCTTTTTATTTATCAAGAAATGTATACAAAAATGAAGGAAAATAAAAATTTGTCAAAAAATACATTAAAAATGTAAAATAACAATCAGCTCAAACTATATAATTGGTTGGTTGATAAATTCATACGTAAAAAATATTAAAAAGTACATTAAAATGTAATTTTACAATTAGTTATGCTAGAAAGACAAATACTACTTTAGAAACAAAAAATTTAAGTCAGAAAGATAGATAAAAAAGAACGGAGGTAGTATTTATTTACATACAAGGATGGATCTAGGATTTTAAGCTAGAGAATTCATCATCATTTAAAAAAATAAATTATAGCTAACAACAATATAAAAATGGTTCAAATGTTTTCCAAACCTATGAATATTACATTAATAAAAAGTTATGACAATTGAAACTAATTCAAATGTATCCACATTTTTTCTCTCTTTCAATATTTGAAACTGGATTATGATATCTTGATCATCAACTGTGCTAAAGACTTTTTTCTTTATATAAGTTACCAAATCATTAAACCAAGAATCAATCATTTTGATTCTTTACAACTAACCGCCAATTAAAATAATTAAACAAATAATTTTATATCTAATACAATAATTAATTGAACTACCTACATATTCTTAATAGAATTGTCTAATGAAATTATAGTAATTATACTAACCTATGTAGTTAGTTTTACATTAAATCATTAAAATTTGAATCCTAAATTTATTGTTTTAACTTTATACCTTACTATTTGTACAAGTGTTTCAGTTTAACAAGCAAGTGTAACAACTTAAAATTTAATCTAATTAAAATAGTTCATTAATAACATGAAATTATTAAGATTGGATATAAGGATTAAAAAATAATAATATAAACCCTCAAATATAATTTCACAATAATACATGAAAAGCAATAAATATTTTTTTACTTAGACATTGTTATAGAAATTGGAGACGAGCAAGATAGAGAATTGAACTTTGTGTCGCTTAAGTGGTAGCGCTGTCCAAACATGATTTTGTACTAGTGATTTTCTTACGATAAAAAGATCACCAACTTATAGCAATTGAGAATTGCAGCTGAAGTTGAATTCACGTTCAAATTTATTGGAGAGAGTTGAGGAGTTTCATTAGGAATTGAACTTTGTGTATGTGATGAGTTCAAGGGCTAAAAGTTGGGAGAGGGGGGAGGGGGGGGGGGGGGGTAAGGAAGATACTCAAACAAGTTATTAGTTGAAGTATATTATTACTAGGCTAATTATACTTCTTTGTTAAGCTATGTATGGGAATACCCTATTATATAACTAGGTCTGTTTATACCTATATATTCTATCGATATTAAAAAATAAATTTATATACTCGTATTTAGTTACTTTGTATTTATCTACTACTCATTTTATATAATATTTTTATTACATAAGTCATAGAATGTTTTTCTTATTATAAATTAGTAACAAGAATTACAATTACTCTACATCGTTATGATATAGTTATGAATAATTATTAAAATATATTCCGTCGGTCCCTAAAAGATTATCACATTTTGAGTTTTATTGGTTAAATATTAAGAAATTTGATCATAAATTCTCATTAAATGATAATAAATAATATAATTTTATGGAATTTTGTTTGATTCGTTTCAATATATATTTTTGAAATATTAACTTTTGTATAATTGTTTCGCACGTGAAATAAATCATATTTTCTTAACCATGAAAAGTCAAAATGTGATAATTTCATTTAGGGATGTAGGAAATATATATATATGATTGTTTGTTAGGTATACTGATAAACATGAAAGAGGTGGTGAAGCTGTTCTAATTAAACAATGATAAGGTACAAAAGCATGGCCTTCTACGTAGAAAGAGTATGTTTTTTAGGTGAGTTAATCGAATAGTTAAGTGGAAAAAGACTCTTGTTAGTGATCAAAAGGTTCTCGGTTCGATATTCACCTCATCGCTAATTTACAACAACAAAAAAATATGCTTTTTAGCTGTAAATACTTTAAATTATTAGGGATTACTGATTAGTGTCACCTAAAAGCAAGAGTAAAGTAAATTAAATGGTCGGACGAATATGCTCCAAGTAGCATTTAAGCAGACATTCTACACCATTCACCCCAAAATAAACATAATTTATTTTTACCTCCAATCTAAAAAAAAATATTTATGAATATTTTAAAAAATGTGTTTTTATAGAAATCACACAATATATTATTTTTTTTCTTAAGAAAAAGTCAAAAAAAAATAATGATTACCTCAAATAGTTAAGTCATAAAAGGAGTATTAATGCCCACGGGGCATAGCTCAAATGGTAAGAGACTTCATTATAAGAGTGTGCTTCTCCACAAGTGTGTGGGTTCGATCCACGGCAGGTGCATGAATAACTCTGCATTTGTTCAAGGGAGGATCTGCTTGTGGGTGGTTACCCAGCCTGTCTGGGCACTCTTGAGGTGGAGTACCGAGCTGCTAGAGGCATATCCCGGATTCACCTCCTTTGTTGGGCGATGGGCTATGTAACGCCCCGCTCCCGAAACCAGGTCGGAACGTTATTTGATTTGATGGACTGGCCTCACAAACCATCACGGGTCTTTCCAGCACGTTTTGTCCTCACTCACGTGCTCACCGGGACACTTCCCAGTGGGTCACCCATCCTAGAATTACCCCAGGTCAAGCACGCTTAACATTGGAGTTCTTCTGATTTGGGCTACCGAAAAGAAGATGCATCTTGATAGTATGAGTAGTACCAATCAAATGATATCAAATATATCACATCGCCCACTTTGGGCCGGGTATTACAATCTCCCCCACTTAAACACTCAACGTCCTCGTTGAGCAACATCCACTCCACATCCAAGACCGTACCATCTGTGTGAGACTCTAGAGGTGGCTCATACGGCCTCAAGAGGTCACTCCCGTCCTCGACGTAGCACTTTGCGCCGCATAGCACTTAGATCTTACATTTCGGACGGCCCCGCTCTGATACCATTTGTAACGCCCCGCCCCGCAACACTCGGGTCGGAACGTTATTTGATTTGATGAACTGGCCTCACAAACCACCACGGGTCTCTCCAACACGTTTTGTCCTCACTCACGTGCTCACTGGGACACTTCCCAGTGGGTCACCCATCCTAGAATTACCCCAGGTCAAGCACGCTTAACTTTGGAGTTCTTCTGAGTTGGGCTACCGAAAAGAAGATGCATCTTGATGGTATGAGTAGTACCAATCAAATCATATCAAACATATCACATCGCCCACTGTGGGCCGGGTATTACAGGCTAGCCAAGCGGGGGCGCCTTAAATGAGCGTATCATTTATAAAAGGAGTATTAATAATTGCTAGGGTAAAGAGGAAAATTGTGAGTGCATTAACCGTTTCTTAATTTGTTTGAAATGTCTAAAAAGACATTCTCTTTTTATTGGAGGTAGAATTTTGTTCTCTTTGCTCTTCTCATAGTCTCTCCGATCCGTTCGTTTTTATTTGTCTTTCTAGCTATTTACACATTGATTAAAAAAATAAAAAGTAGTCAAAAATTACAATGAAAATGTAAAATGTCAAAAATTGAAATTATAATTGGTTGGTTAATAATTCATAAGAAAAAATAATCAAAAATTACATTAAGAATGTAAATTTACAATTAATTATGCTAGGAAGACAAGTATTTTTAGAAACACAAAATTAAGGCTAGAAAGACAAAAAAAAATGGAGGAAATCTATATTATATATAAAGTAGGAAGACATTTAATTGTTGGTGAAACCTAAATGATCATTGAGCTATACCATGTGTTATATGGTAGTTTTTCAAAAAATTAAACGACAAAAAAGAATGAAACTACCACTATCATATGTCACTTATCAAATTTTAATAACTAACTGAAAAATAACTATCTATGATTTTGATTAGAGTTATTATTATTCGGTATATATACTATTTGTAATGTTTAAAGCCTATAATTTTTATTGTAGTTTTAACTATCTATACTATATATAAAGTGGGAAGGCCTTTAATTGTTGGTGAAGCCTAAATGATCATTTAGCTATACCATGTGTCATATGGTAGTTTTTCAAAAAATTAAAAGACAAAAAAGAATGAAACTGCCACTATCATATGTCACTTGTCAAATTTTAATTACTAACTCAAAAATACTATCTATGATTTTGATTAGAGTTATTATTAATCGATATATATTATTTGTAATGTTTAAGGCCTATAATTTTTATTGTAGTTTTAACTATAGAAAACTATTATTAAAATAAAATAAGTCTTTCGCACAGACGAGACTGTACTCAAATGACTAGTACTCCCTCTATCCTTAATTGATAGGGACACTTTCCTAAAATAGAAATCTCTAATTAAGTTCCTACTTTGACTATATTGTGAGTGAGGTTAATGGAGGGAAATATATTATCAACAAACAAATTCAAATTTTCTTAAAATGCGTGCATAGTCAAACTTCCCTATCAATTAGGGATGGAGGAAGTATTAAATAGTACCCCAATACATGTTATAAAATAATTTATAGTAACTAAACTAGATGTTTGTGTACAATATGTATTGGTTCATCATATTTGCCATACTCTCCCAATGCATCCTAAGTTAATGCCATTTTATTTTTAAAACAAAGATTTACGAAAATTTAAATGGTTTTTCTACAATGTGTCTTTAGGGTATAAGTTAAGATGGTAACAAAAGAAATCCTTTGATTAAAAATTTAAATTTGGAACTTGATATAAAAAGATTCTTTAAATATGCTTTCTTATATGCTTACATAGGTTACATTTTGTTTTCCATCTTAGCCTCCTAACGTGCACCCTTAGGGTAGGGTTGTGCATCAAATCCAAAAACCGAGCCTAGCCGACATAAACGGAACCAAAAGTGACCAAAATTTTTAGACCCGATCGAAACCGAACCGATTTGGTTTGGCCTTTGACAATATTGAACCAATGCCGGTTCGGTCAATAGGAGAACCGATTAAAACCAAATCGATGCTTAGGGCCTGTTTGTTAAACTTTTTCAGCACTTAAAATTAATGTATTCAGTACTTATTTAATTAAGTCTGTTTGTTAATAGAAAAAATTAAGAACTGAACATAATCAGATCTGAATGAAATCCTTAACAAAAAATTAAGTCAAAATTTGCTACTTATTTTTCTCCTCTTAATGACTTAATCCCACAATTCTTTGAAAATCCCAATTTGTCTTTCCTTAATTAATCCAAACTCATTTATTCTTATTCAAATTAAATTCAATTATTATTATTATCATCATTATTATTATTATTATTATTATTAATTTCATTCGTTATATTCTTATTCTTATTCTTCTTATTATTAAGATTACTATTATTATTATTGTTATTATTAAATATTAAGAATAATAATTATTATCATTATTATTATTACTATTACAATAATTATTATTGTTATTGTTACTATTATTATTATTATAATCATCATTATTCTCACTATTGTTATTACTTTTATCAAGAATATTATTATTATTATTATTATTACTAATTTTATTATTATTCTTATATTATTGTTATTTTGATTATTAATATTATTCTTTTTCATATTATTCTTATTAATTTTTTGTTATTAATGTTAGTATTATTATTATTATTATTCTCATTTATTAGTCATATTCATAATATTATAATTTAATTAATAATATTTTTAATTCATTTACTTTTTGCAATATTTATAATATAATTATTAATATTTCTGTTGTATTATTTATTTAATATTTGAGTTTTAATATTATATATGCTAGTTGACTTTTTATAATTTACTGAATGAAATTAATTATTTTTGTTTTAATTTTATTAATTAATGAATCATAATATTATATGAATAATAATATTATATTTATACTTATTACAATGTAGTTTATAATATTTATACATAAGGAAGTGTGGTGAGGGCGAATTTGTCAATACAACATAACTTGAGTAATTTTCAGTGAATTGTTATCAAACACTTAAATTTTTCAGTATTCAGATTCAGTTTTCATTCATACATTCAATATTCATTCATTCGGATTCATACTTCAGATTTCAAACATTCAGATTTAACAAACAGACCCTTAGTCTTGTTGTTGGGATTTTATACATGTTTTGCATATCAAATTATACAAAAACGTATAAACGATCGAATACAAAGTTCTAAATTCACATTTAACTACGAGTTTCGAGTATACCTCTTGAAGCGTGATCGAGTGCGTAGCGGAAGAGCAACGTCCGTTCCTCTCTCTAGTTAGTCCACACCAATGCGTGATTGATTCCTCCTTTGAAGCAACTAGAGCTTGAAGCGTATATGTCAAGAATGAACCAAGAGAAAAACGATTTCTTCTCTTGGTTTGTGTGTATATTTTCGGCCAAAAACTAGAGGAAGGAGGGAGTATTTTTTTTGCTTTTTTCTTGTCTTACAAAGTGTGCAAAAAAGGATGAAAAACATTGTCATCAAATGTGGTCTTAATATGGTGTTAATCACATTAACATCCATATGTAACCTCCCCCTTTTTCAAGCTCCCATTCAAGACTAGCATTAGTGCATTTGAATTCAAAAAGTCAAATGCATTCTTATGCATCATTTTTGGACAGTTAATGGGGTGGAAATTCCACTTTGGAATTTCCTCCCCTTTATTCTTTGACGTTTACACTTTTAACCCGGAAGTTTCAATCGTATTGAAAATCAAGCGCATTGTTTGTGTGTGACCTTCTAGGATCGAAATAACATTAGCCATATGTTAATAAAATATCGACAAGTATTTTACTATCATATAAATCATGAGCGGGTCCTAGTAAAACCATCAAGACCCCTAATGTATTTCGAATTCATTCCCAGCTCGTATATTATTGTCAAACAAATAATATACGTATGAACTTAACCTTAAATAAGTAATCACTTCGAACAATCAAATTGTTCAATGGGCACTAATTATGACGTGTCAAACATCTCATAATTCCAACACTCCCACTTGCCCTTGGACGATTACTTGTGAAGTGATTCTTTCGCATCGCGATTCTCACAGTCAAGCTATGGTAAGATATGTGTCACCATACTCTTGCACCTGTACTGTCTCGGATACATAGAATTAATGTGATACCCAGTACTGCTACTGGAGATGGCCATCTTAATCACCATTAATCTACCGAGATTTTATGAATCAATCGACATAACCGATTTGTGCGAATCCCCTCTGATGTACAACCAATGTACCAACATGTTCCAAGTATGCCCAACATATGCCTTTATAGCCTCCCTTCTACAGGAGACGATTTACATAGTCAAGACACGCAAGTCTCATGCTAACGCATTCCTGCCATACAGGTCTAAGAATCACCATTTAACATAAGTTCGATGAGAAACACTTAGGACACAGATATGTCATCTTCTAAGTTCTCATGGCGGTCGAATCCAGTATCATAGCTTGGACTAGTTCCAAGATATATACCCATGTACATGACTAGAGTACACTTACTCCCTTTCTTGTCTAAGAAACGTGACCAAGGCAATCATGTGCATGCTGATCATTACAATGTTCGATTCCAATCAGTGAACATTTGATCAGAGATAAGTTATCCCCTTGCTTCTAGGCTTAGTAGAGGGTTTCTCATTTGGGATCCTCAACCCCAAAGACCTCTCTAGAAGCCATGGATAACAATGGAATCAAAATAAAGATATATGTATGAAAGACAGTAAAACTGAAAATAAACATACATATATTTGAATCAATTATTCAACATAATCTTATCAGGACTAAACTATGACAAAATACAGACAATACAGCTCCCACTAAACCTAACGCCATTCAAGCATATATCTAAGTCCTGCACCAGATACGTGCTTGTCATGTTTGCTCTGAGGCAAAGGTTTGGTCAATGGGTCGGCCAGGTTATCGTCTGTATGTATCTTGCATACACTCACATCGCCTCGTTCCGTGATGTCACGAATGATGTGATACTTTCTGAGCACATGCTTGGAGCGGTGATGTGATCTTGGTTCCTTGGCTTGAGCAATTGCACCAGTGTTATCACAGTATAACACTACTGGCTCGTCAATGCTAGGTACAACACCAAGCTCACTCACAAACTTCTTGATCCAGCATGCTTCCTTTGTAGCTTCAGATGCTGCAACATATTCTGCCTCTGTCGTAGAATCAGCCACAGTGCCTTGCTTGCTACTGCACCAAGACACTGCGCCACCATTGATGCAAAACACATAACCAGACTGAGATCTAGAATCATCTTTGTCGGTTTGAAAGCTCGCATCGGTGTAGCCTACAACCTGTAACTCTTTATCTCCCCCATAGACAAGACACATGTCTTTAGTATTTCTCAAATACTTAAGAACGGCCTTTACGGCCTTCCAGTGCTCTTGTCCTGGACACGATTGATAACGACTTGTTACACTCAAAGCGTAAGAAACGTCAGGTCGTGTACAAAGCATGGCATACATGATAGATCCTATGGCTGAGGCATAAGGGATCTTGTTCATCTTCTCTATTTCGATGCTGTCTGTGGGACTGTCAGCACGACTAATAGAAATGCCATGTCTCATAGGGAGATTACCTTTCTTGGAATTTTCCATATGGAATCTAAGTAATACCTTATCAATATAAGTGTTTTGACTCAGTCCAATGAGTCTCTTAGATCGTTCCCTATGGATCTTAATTCCAAGAAACATTTGCACAACCATGCCTTGACTGATTCAAGCATGGGTATGTCGTTTCCTATGAGAAGAATGTCGTCTACATATAGCACGACAAATGCAATGTTGCTCCCACTAACCTTCTTGTATACACAAGAATCTTCTTCACATCGAATGAATCCAAACTCTTTGATTGATTCATTGAAGCGAAGATTCCAACTCCTAGATGCTTGCTTCAGACCATAAATAGATCTTTGAAGTTTGCATACTTTCTTAGGCTCTTTCGAGCTTGTGAATCCAGGAGGTTGTGTCATGTACACATCCTCTTCTAGTTTCCCGTTAAGGAAAGCTGTCTTCACATCCATTTGCCAAATTTCATAATCGTAGTATGCGGCAATGGCTAAGATAATCCGAATGGATTTAAACTTAACGACTGGAGAAAAAGTTTCATCATAGTCGATACCATGAATCTGTTTGAAACCTTTAGCCACAAGTCGAGCCTTATAAACATGGACATTTCCATCTTTATCAAGCTTTCGTTTAAATACCCATTTGCATTCGATGGGTCTATCACCCCTCGGCAAATCAATCAATGTCCATACTTTATTATGGTACATTGATTCCATCTCGGATTGCATGGCTAGGAGCCATTCATCAGCATCAGGTTGTTTCATGGCTTCCTCATAAGTTGAGGGTTCCCCGCTTTCAATCAGGAAAAATTCCCCATACCATCTATCGGGTTCCTGACGGGACCTTTCGGATCTCCGAGGGATGTTTTGAGTATCAGCAGGCTCGTCTACGGTTTCCCGTGGATCGACTTGAACCTCTTCTTCATAAGAAGGGTCCACCTCCTGAGGTGATTCAGCTAAGGTACTAGTACCTGCTACATCACCCTCTTGAACAATTTCAAGAGTCTCATTACTCTTATATCTCTTTGTAATGTATTCTTTCTCAAGGAAAGTTCCATTACGAGCCACGAAAATCTTATTTTCGGGTTTGAGATAAAAGTAATATCCCTTGGTTTCCTTAGGATAACCAATGAAGTAACACTTGTCGGATTTAGGTCCAAGCTTATCTTTGTTAACTTTCTTAACATAGGCCTCGGATCCCCAAATCCTCAAGTACCCTAGTTTGGGAAGAGTCCCAAACCACATCTCATGTGGGGTCTTAGGTGCTGATTTGGTTGGACATTTGTTTAGTGTGGAAGCGGCAGTTTCCAATGCATAACCCCAAAAACTAGTTGGGAGTTCTGATGTGCTCATCATTGATCGAACCATATCTAATAAGGTTCGATTTCTCCTTTCGGAGACACCATTGTGTTGTGGTGTACCAGCAGGTGTGAGTTGTGATACAATACCACATTCTCTTAGGTGTTGCAAGAAGTCATGGCTCAAGTATTCTCCTCCCCTGTCGGAGCGAAGAATCTTGATTGTCCTGCCGAGTTGGTTTTCTACTTCTTTCTGAAATTCTTTGAACTTTTCAAAGGCTTCACTCTTATGTTTCAACAGATATACGTAACCATATCTGCTGAAGTCATCGGTGAAGGTAATGAAGTATGGAAAACCTCCTCTAGCGGGCGTGTTCATTGGGCCACATATATGAGTATGTATGATTCCCAATAAATCACTTGCCCTTTCACTCGTACCAGTGAAAGGTGACTTGGTCATCTTTCCTAAAAGACATGACTCGCATTTGTCATAAGATTCAAAACCAGATGACGTAAGAATTCCATTGTCATGGAGCTCTTTAATGCGTTTGTCACTTATATGACCGAGTCTGCAATGCCATAAGTATGTCGGGTTCAAGTCATTGGGCTTGTTCCTTTTCATACTGATGTTATAAGTTTCTACACTTGTTTCCAAGATATAGAGACCACTCTGCAGGGATGCAGTACAATAAACATTTCCATTTTTAGAGATAAAACAACCACTTTTATCAATAGTAACGGAAAAACCATCCAAATTTAATAAGGAAATTGATATAATGTTCCTACATAAAGTAGGAACATAGAATACATTATTCAAAACAATACAATATCCAGATGGTAAATTTAAAGACAGTGTTCCTACAGCAAGAGCTACAACTTTTGCACCATTGCCTACTCGTAGGTCGACTTCATCCCTTGTGAGCTTCCTTCTATTCTGCAGGTGCTGCATATTTCGACAAATATGAGTACCACATCCAGTGTCTAACACCCAAGAATTAGAATCAGAAGGTAAATCAGTTATAACATGAATACCTGTTGGCGGAGTAGTAGTGGTCAAACCACTCTTCTTGTCTGCCAGGTACTTCTTGCAGTTTCTCTTCCAATGGCCAATTATTCCGCAATAATGACACTTGTCTTCCCTTTTGGCATCCTTCTTGGATGCCTTTTGAGTAGGAGCTGTTGCACGGGGGGCAACCTTAGTCTTGCCTTTGGCACCTTTCTTCCTCTTGAACTGTTTCTTGTTCTGAATGGTCAGAACAGAGGAAGAAGTGCCTTTTGCCTTCTTAATGTTTTGTTCAGCATTGTTGATCATACCATGCAGCTCAGACAACGTCTTGTCATATTGGTGCATGTTAAAGTTCAACACAAAACCACTGAAGGAATCAGGCAGCGACCTAAGAATGATATCCACAGACATCTCCTTAGAGACGGGTGCCCCCAATGAGGCCAGTCTTTCGACCAGCCCTATCATCTTGATGACATGGGGACTTGCTGGCTGTCCATTGCCTAGCTTACAGTCAACAAGAGCACAAACAGTATCGTATCTCTCATTGCGTGCCTCCCGCTGGAACAAATTTTCCAGCTGGCGGTACATATCGTAAGCGTTGACCTCTTCGAATTGAATCTGAAGATTCGATTCCATGTTGGCCAACATTAAGCACTGGACATCTGTAGCATCATTCATGTGCTGTTCATAGACATAATACTCATTCTCATCGGTGGGAACGACCTCAGGAAGTTTGGTGGTGAGCACATAATCTGTTCTCTCAGACTTGAGAATAATTCTCAAGTTGCGAGCCCAGTCATGGAAATTAGCACCATTAAGTTTGCATTTCTCCAAAGCGGAGCGGAGAGACTTAGAGTTTTTATCGTTCGTAGACATGATAACTACAGCGGTAAAAGGCGAATAAATAACTCAGATAAGCATGTCATAGTGATAATTCAAAATATCAAAATATTTGAACTCATACAATGTGTTCATAATCCTACTAAAATACACAATGTATCCGAGAACTCAGATAATTAATAATCGAACGGCAGCACGCAACATTTCGACTACCAATCATGTGAGTAGGTGAATGATCACCATTTATGCCGGGCATAATTCTCGGTGTCACCAAAAATCTTACAAGATTGCATTGGTGACAACTTTTGCCAACAGGCCCAAATCTGATTATGGGAATCACTGTTCAAGTAACCTGAGCCTACTGACGAAAGTCAGAATGAACAATCGAAGCCCGATTCTGAATCGGAAATCATTCGATTATTCCATCGGGATCAAGACATAGGACATATCATGTCTGCCAATCTGGCAGGTCCATGCATACGTATGTCTTATTCCGACTTTAGGGTCAGGTATGGCAAATTACTTGACTTAAGGTAGGATTAGTTATAAATATATAATCATGATCATACATGCATATATACATTCACTCAAGCAAGAATATATATCATATGAGCATGAAAATTAAGAATTATAACGCAAATAAATGGGATTAGTGATATGATCTAAAAACCGAAAAGAAAACTAGACTTAATTCTAAACTAAGTCTTCAGTCCTCCTTCAGTTCCTTCGGTGGCTTCGTCTTCTATTGATTACAATCACACGTGGTGATAAATAATTGACACGCAGGTCAATGTAATAAATAATAAAATAAAAGTGACACAAGTCGTCATAAAATAGCACGCAGGCTATATTTCTTTTTGACACAAGTCGTCATATAAAAGACAGTACGCAGACTGTATTTCAAAAACCAGATCATATCACTTATCCCAACATTCATTCACAATGAAAATAAAACATCCAATATATCAAAATATATATAATACATGAATTAAGTCAATTAAAACATGTAAGGATGTCAAATAAGGTACACACAATTATAACACATATATGTAATAAATTGTACATCAAATGTAACAACCAAATCAATAACTCATAGGTTTTACATAATTAATTAAGGCCTTTAATTTTAATTAATAAGCATTTAATATTATTTATAACCAATATAAATAAAATTAACAACTAATCATATTAGTGCTATTAATTAAAATATTGTAACATTAAAATCTAATCAAATTATCATACAAGTTATAATAATTTAATTAATTTTCTTCTGACAATCAAAAGTCAAAATACTAGAATAGCCAAAATATTCACAATAATTAATAAAACAAAATCCAAAACAATTTTAGGACCATTTTAATTATGTGAACAGTCGTGAACAGTGTTTCGTGAACAGTGAAATCGGAATCACTGTTCATCCGAAAAACACTGTTCATCCGAATAGTGTTCCGAACTTTTCGGATGAACACATGGCTATTCAAAAATCATTTTCGAGCACTTAATAAATCCAAATAAATCCAGAAAAATTACAGTAGACTCGAAAATCATTCTAGTATTTGATTTATATTTTTTCAGAATTTTAGAAAAATATATACAGCCGTTAAAACACTGTTCAACCGAATGGTATATCAAATCCGTTCGGGTGAACATATGACTGTTCAAATGTCAATTTCGAGCACTTAAGAAATCCAAAAAATTCCAGAAAAATTTCAGTAAACTCGAAATTGACTCTAATATTTTATTTATATTTTTCCAGAATTTTATAAAAATATATACAGCCTTTAAAACTGTTCAAACGAAGGGTATATCAAATCCGTTCGAATGAACATATGGCTGTTTCAAACATTTATTTCGAGCACTTAACAAATCGAAACAATTCCAGAAAAATTACAGTGAACTCAAAATTCAATGTACTGTTTGAATAATATTTTTCCAGAATTCTATAAAAATATATACAGCACTTAAAACTGTTCAAACGAAAGGTATATCAAATCCGTTCGGATGAACATATGGCTGTTTCAAACATTTATTTCGAGCACTTAACAAATCGAAACAATTCCAGAAAAATTACAGTGGTCTCGAAATTTTGTCTACTGTTCGAAACATATTTTTACAGAATTTTAGAAAAATATTTACAGGCCTTAACAATTACATAATTGCACAATACACATAATGCACAACAACCTCAATTGATGATATCAAAACATACACATATGATATTATAATTCATGAAATCAAATTTCAAGACATTTAAAGTGAATTAGAACATATGTACCGGGCTCATGATGCCACTGTTGGGATTTTATACATGTTTTGCATATCAAATTATACAAAAACGTATAAACGATCGAATACAAAGTTCTAAATTCACATTTAACTACGAGTTTCGAGTATACCTCTTGAAGCGTGATCGAGTGCGTAGCGGAAGAGCAACGTCCGTTCCTCTCTCTAGTTAGTCCACACCAATGCGTGATTGATTCCTCCCTTGAAGCAACTAGAGCTTGAAGCGTATATGTCAAGAATGAACCAAGAGAAAAACGATTTCTTCTCTTGGTTTGTGTGTATATTTTCGGCCAAAAACTAGAGGAAGGAGGGAGTATTTTTTTTGCTTTTTTCTTGTCTTACAAAGTGTGCAAAAAAGGATGAAAAACATTGTCATCAAATGTGGTCTTAATATGGTGTTAATCACATTAACATCCATATGTAACCTCCCCCTTTTTCAAGCTCCCATTCAAGACTAGCATTAGTGCATTTGAATTCAAAAAGTCAAATGCATTCTTATGCATCATTTTTGGACGGTTAATGGGGTGGAAATTCCACTTTGGAATTTCCTCCCCTTTATTCTTTGACGTTTACACTTTTAACCCGGAAGTTTCAATCGTATTGAAAATCAAGCGCATTGTTTGTGTGTGACCTTCTAGGATCGAAATAACATTAGCCATATGTTAATAAAATATCGACAAGTATTTTACTATCATATAAATCATGAGCGGGTCCTAGTAAAACCATCAAGACCCCTAATGTATTTCGAATTCATTCCCAGCTCGTATATTATTGTCAAACAAATAATATACGTATGAACTTAACCTTAAATAAGTAATCACTTCGAACAATCAAATTGTTCAATGGGCACTAATTATGACGTGTCAAACATCTCATAATTCCAACACTTGTTAGAGTATTTCTCTCTAAAAACTCTCTCTAGAGTATTTCTCTCACTAGTTGTTATTTAGTGCATTTTCAAATAAAATTCTCAAATTCATGAGCAAATTTCTCCCCTGGTCAACTAGCATATCCTAAAATTACTCCTTGACAATCTTGGTGTGATTTGTGGCAAACAATGTTTAATTTGGTCAAAAATCTTAAAAAAGTCCGGTCAAGTCTTCAAATCGTGGCACTTAATTTGCTCCATTTTCACTCTCTATATAGATTGTTTGCTGCCACTTTCTACTATTTATACTGGATGTTTGCAAAATTATATTCCCACTTCTCTTCTTCATATTATATTATAAGAATTCTGAATTTTCAAGTGAAATTCCTCCCACTTTTTTTACTTATATTTCTGGTTTTTAGTGTGATAATAAATGCGGAAACCCTAAAATAATTAGTGGATGCCTCCGAAGTCGAAGAGGAAAAGGACGACTTTCACCTGGATAAACTCGATCTATTGTCAGGATTGGTCGAGAATGAAGCAAGCCTATTTGTTAAGATTTATGGATTTCAAAAAGGGTTTGTCAGTTTGCAAGGTTTCCAAACTGCAATGTCTAAAGCATGGAGCTGTCCAAATCTCAGTGTTACGCGGGTGGATGGTGTTGGAATTATGAGATGTTTGACACGTCATAATTAGTGCCCATTGAACAATTTGATTGTTCGAAGTGATTACTTATTTAAGGTTAAGTTCATACGTATATTATTTGTTTGACAATAATATACGAGCTGGGAATGAATTCGAAATACATTAGGGGTCTTGATGGTTTTACTAGGACCCGCTCATGATTTATATGATAGTAAAATACTTGTCGATATTTTATTAACATATGGCTAATGTTATTTCGATCCTAGAAGGTCACACACAAACAATGCGCTTGATTTTCAATACGATTGAAACTTCCGGGTTAAAAGTGTAAACGTCAAAGAATAAAGGGGAGGAAATTCCAAAGTGGAATTTCCACCCCATTAACCGTCCAAAAATGATGCATAAGAATGCATTTGACTTTTTGAATTCAAATGCACTAATGCTAGTCTTGAATGGGAGCTTGAAAAAGGGGGAGGTTACATATGGATGTTAATGTGATTAACACCATATTAAGACCACATTTGATGACAATGTTTTTCATCCTTTTTTGCACACTTTGTAAGACAAGAAAAAAGCAAAAAAAATACTCCCTCCTTCCTCTAGTTTTTGGCCGAAAATATACACACAAACCAAGAGAAGAAATCGTTTTTCTCTTGGTTCATTCTTGACATATACGCTTCAAGCTCTAGTTGCTTCAAAGGAGGAATCAATCACGCATTGGTGTGGACTAACTAGAGAGAGGAACGGACGTTGCTCTTCCGCTACGCACTCGATCACGCTTCAAGAGGTATACTCGAAACTCGTAGTTAAATGTGAATTTAGAACTTTGTATTCGATCGTTTATACGTTTTTGTATAATTTGATATGCAAAACATGTATAAAATCCCAACAGATGGACCCCTACTCCACGTTTTCTTTTCTTCGATTGAAGTTAAAACAAGAATTTTTGAAGCAGGGCCTTGGTGTTTTTACAACAATCTGCTCTTAGTTAAGGAATGGTTTCGAGGTGTTGAACCCACATCTTTGGAGTTCAATGACTGTTACTTTTGGATATATATTAGAGGAATGGCAAATGAATTCTTCACCAAAGAGGTTGCATCCAAAATGATAGGGGCCTTCATGCAAAGCAATATTGTTGAACTTAGGAGAGACAAGTTGGGTAGAAAATTCTTTTGGGTGAGGGCAAATATAAGTTTCCTACGTCCTCTCAAGAGGAACCTGAGGATTCCAGTAGAAGATCGGATTATGAAGGGTGTTATCTCTTATGAATGCCTTCCAATTATTTGTTTTCACTGTGGGTTTATAGGGCATCTAATCCGTCAGTGCCCACTTATTCCTTCGGGCGTTGACCCTCGGTCATGTGTTCGCGTTGAGGCGGATATTAAAACCCCTATGGAGCGATCGTGGGTAGTATTTCGTGTGGATGTAGCAATTGTTCAAGATGAGGAAGATGATTGCCAAATTCCTAAGGATGATTCGACCCTTTTGGATCGGGAAAAAGAGACGGAACTTGCTTTTAAACCAATGCAGATTCAGGTTGCCGAACAAGGTTGGTCGGAGCAGATCCCAGGAACAGTAGAGAAACGCAATTTGGATGACATTGATGACGTGGCCAGTCAGCATTCATTAGGGGATGACCAAGGACCAAAAATTCCTCCGAGTTTTAAATCAGGCTTTAATGCCCAATCAAAGACAATGATGGTTGATGAAAAAACTGACACCATTAAGCATTTATACAAATAACTTTAATGAGGCAACAAATGATAATGGTCTTTTGACTGGGCCGATTCATAACACCCATGAATTAGGAAAAGACAAAGGTATTGTGGATCCTTTTATACAGGACTTTGAGAAAGGAGACAATGCGCATGGGCTTTTGCAAACATTAAAATTCTTTGACTTCTCAAGTGTATCGCCTAAAACAAAAGGAATTTGCATTAAAGAAAACAAGTCCCCTCGCATTCGGGATGCAAAAAACAGATTCAAAAGTCAAAAGCCTCCAACGGCTAAAAAAAGACAGCATCCTTATGGGAAGAACAAAAAAGTTGAGTCTCCAAGAAAGAAGACATCTCTTTCCGATGATGGATTGAATGTCTCCTCCCCTAATACCGAAACGGCTGAGATTGCGGAGCAGTCCAGTCGGGAGAAATGATTTGTCTTGTTTGGAACTGCCAGGGATTGGGCAATCCCCGAGCAGTTCGATTTTTGGTGGGGCTAATCCGATCCCACAATCCTGTTTTTGTTTTTTTAATTGAAACCAAGTTAAAGTCAACTGAATTTGATTACATTAAAAGGCAAGTCAAACTCCCAAATGGCTTGGTCGTGGATTCAAGAGGGCGCTGAGGAGGTTTAGCGCTTCTTTGGAATCGAGACTTTGAAGTTGAGGTGAAGACATACTCTTCGCATCATATTAAAGCTCTTGTCAAAGGAGAAGGTGTAGATCAATGGCGTTTTGTTGGTTCTTATGAGCATCATGAGATTGGCAAAACAAGACTATCTTGGGATTTTATGCGTTTTATTAATAGCTTCTCTAGTTTACCTACTATTTTTATGGGCGATTTCAATGAAGTTTGTTGTAGTTCTGAATTTGTATCCACTAAAAGAAACCGACCAAACTGTCAAATGGCCCCGTTCAGTCGACCTATTAGTGATTGTGGTTTAATTAATATTGGTTTTTCCGGTTACTCGTTTATTTGGTGCAATAATTTTATCTCTCCATTCTCAACAAGGGCGAGATTGGACAGAGCTCTTGTCAGTCCTAATTGGCGACACCTCTTTCCGAAGGCTGCTTTACACCACTTAACCACTAACACCTCTGACCACCTGCCCATTCTTCTAGATTTTGGGGACAAGACTCACTCTCATCCTAAACCAAAACCTAGATTTCGATTTGAAGATGGTTGGTGTTTGTACGATAGTACTAGAGTTGTGGTTGAGGATTCTTGGACAAAAAGTGGGGCTGCCAATCCTTGTGTGGATGTGTTTGAAATTATTAGATATACCAAATTGGGTTTCCTTCAGTGGAAACGCCAAGTTTTGGGATGCATCCCAACAGCCATTAAAGACAAACAAGCGGACTTAGATCAACTCCAACAAGGGTCTATTACAACTACATCCAAAAAGCAAGCTTATATACTTGCCAAGGAGATTGATCTTTTAAGAGAAACCAATGACATCTATTGGTGCCCAACGGTCAAGGAATTTCTGGAGGGTGAAGGGAGACCGTAATACGGCATAATTTCATGCATTATCTACTCAAAGGAGAAAAACAAATTGGGTCACTGAACTGCAAGATGACCAAGGCAACTGGCTCAGAGATTTAGAAGATATTAAATCTTTAGCTGTGAATTTCTATACGCAGCTGTTTACTTCTCGGAGCAATGGTAGGTGAAATGGGCCGCTCCCACTTCAAATATTTTTCAGATGTTGACAAATCATGGCTAGCCTTACTTTTCTCGGAGGAGGAGGTTAAACAGAGCTTGTTTTCGATGAAAGGATCGAAGGCCCCAGGTCCTGATGGAATATCGGCAACATTCTTCAAACATTACTGGGGCACAGTGGGGAAGGATATCACCAACATGGGACTCCAGGTTCTCAACCAGGGGATATTTCTCAGCAAACTGAATTTCACTCTAGTAACTCTGATTCCCAAGGTCGCCAAACCGGTCTCTATGACACAGTTCAGACCTATTGCACTATGTAACACAAGTGTAAAACTGATTGCGAAGACCCTAGCTAACAGATTGAAGAAGGTCTTACCATCTCTTATTTCTGAAACACAAAGTGCTTTCATGCCTAATAGATTGATTACAGACAATATTCTTCTTGCGTATGAACTTCATCATATGATAAAAAGAAAAAGTCTGGAAAGGGGGGTTTTATGTCCATAAAATTGGACATGGTCAAAGCTTATGACAGAATTGAATGGGCTTTCTTAAGATTTATGCTGGGTCAATTTGGTTTTAACTCTCATTGGGTTAATCTTATTATGCATCATGTGGAATCAGTGTCTTATGCGTTGTTGATTAATGGGGAACAGAGTGGATATATAAAACCAGGCCATGGGTTACGCCAGGGGGATCCACTATCTCCGTATTTATTCATTCTATGCACAGAGGGTCTTATTGTTATGCTTAAGGCAGCATGTATCAATGGGGAATTGGAAGGAATACGATATCAAGGAGTAGAACCCATCTCCCACCTTATGTTTGCGGATGATACCTTGTTAGTAGGTAAAGCATCAATGGAGGAGGCTGCTACTTTTAAACGGATTCTCAAAACTTATGAGGATCCCTCGGGGTAACTCGTAAGTGCCGAGAAATCGTCTATTGTGTTCAGCCCGTGTGTAGCTGAAGTCACCAGGAGAAACATCTCAGGGTTGTTAGGCATCTCCTCGGTTTCCAACCATGGTAATTACCTAGGTCTCCCGCCCACAGTTGGCACCTCAAAGAAGGAGGTTTTTGCCTACCTTCTTGATAAGGTAAAAGCCAAAGTGAACAACTGGAAACCTAGGCTTTTATCTACTACAGGAACGGAAATTTTTATTACATCGGTCCTACAGGCGATCCCCACCTTTACAATGAGCTGCTACAGACTCCCGACATCTCTATGTAGGGACATAAACAGAATTCTATCCGATTATTGGTGGGGATCGGGGGAAGAAGGCAAAAGTAAAATACATTGGATCTTCTGGAACACACTATGTAAAAGTAAAGACATGGGGAGCTTGGGGTTTCGAGATACAAAGAGCTTCAATGAAGCTTTGCTTATGAAACAAGTCTGGAGGCTAATTACAAATCCGAACTCCCTGCATGCGCGTGTTTTCAAGGCAAGTTACTTCCCTCAGCAAAGCTTTTGGTTGGCATCATTGGGAAGTTCTCCGAGCTTCACGTGGCGTAGTATCCTTTCAGTCCGGGACCTCGTCAACAAATGAACAAAATGGATGTTAGCAAACGGACAGGATACACATGTATGGCATAACAACTAGGTGACACACACTCACTCTAATAAAGTGATTACACCTTTGGATCCAGATATCACAAACATAAAAGTTGCAGAATTAATTGATCACAAAATAGGCGTGTGGAGAATGGATCGTCTCTTATCCATTTTCTTACCCCTAGATGTAGAAGGCATAAGCAACATATCACCGAACAACATAAACGACAGAGACAAACCATGGTGGAAAGCAAATAAACAAGGACATTTCACAGTGAAATCGGCATATGAGTTTATCATGGAAACTTAACAACGTAGGCCAGATGCAACAAGTAGCATTTCAAATCCAGATCCAACATTAAGGCAATTATGGCAACTTAAACTACCCAAAAAGATCAGACACTTTTTATACAAAAGTTGTCTCAACAGATTAACCACAAAAGCCAACTTGCACACAAAACATGTGAAAACGGATCAAAAATGTGCATTTTGCAAACATACAGGGGAAGACGAATCGCATCTTTTTACAAAATGTACATTTAGTCAAGAGATTCATAGTCTACTCAAACAACCAGCCATAGATCCAAACATACGGACAGTTATAGATCTATTCAAGTTCATAAGAAATAAAGTCCCACCAGATAAATTCAGACTTTGGGCTACATGCATGTGGAATTTATGGTATCAAAGAAACATGCGGATTCACGAAGGCAAAGTAAGAACACCAATGGAAAGCCTTCGATTTGCAACTTACTTTTTAGCAGTGGATGAACAAGCTCCAGCCCTCCTTCAAATCCCAAGTCCAGCATCCTAAACCGCGGATCCGGGATCAGCTTCTTCTCCGAAGGGAAAAAAATTGATCCTTTCAGATAGGCTGAGCGTGGTCTTGTAATTAAAAGGGCTGGTTTCTTTTGGACTGTTATGGGTCCTAGCCCATTAGGGTAGTTTATTTGATTTGTTTTGAATATTTAATTTTTTTGGTCTTTTGGGCCAATTAATATAATCATCGCTTATTATAAAAAATATATATATATAAGTTTAGTAGACTATAATTGTCGAGAGGGTTTAAGTGTTTTGATTATTTGTTTGATGTGATAAGAGAAAGAGACATGTAAATCTTCTTAAAGCTAGTAATATAAATAATACAAAGATATGTAAAAGAAAAAGTCATGATGTGTAATGAAATGTGTCTCCAATTAATTTGTAAGAAGTGCATTGATCTTACATGAGTTACTTGTAGTATTGAACTTTGACTTTGGGAAACAACAATATCATTTAAATTTTAAACTTGGACCAAAAAATAATCATATTAACTAAAAAATGACAAACCCAAAAAATAGTTCAAAACCAAAAACGGAGTCGAACCGAAACCAATTGGAACCAACGAGACCGAAACCGAACCGATTTAGGTCCTTCCTTCCAGAGAATCGACGAAATAGGTTCACTTTAAATTTTAGCTCAAAACCGAACCATACACATCCTTACCTTAGGCATATTTAAGAGAAACCGAAATTCAATTCATCTAATATTATATCATTGTGGCTCCACAAAAAGTGTATCCAAATTTAGGATTTTAATTTTAGTAGTAGTCATACAAATTGGAATGAAGTAACTATCTGATTTGCTATTAATTTATAAATATAATATTCTTATATATTCTTATTTTGGTAAACGGCACCATCGATCATCCGGTTTATCTAAAATTTTCACTTCGATCATCCTAATTTAGTTTTGCCTATATTCGATCACTGAACCGTGCTTTGCTAAAAAGTAGTCACTCCGCATTTTTTGCAAGTTTTGGTCCATTTTTGTAATTTTTTTGCTAGGGCAATTTAGTATTTTCACTATTGATCATCATCTTCCTCCGTCCATCTCCTTTCTCCAACTCCTTTCCCCATTTTTCATGTACATTTTATGTTCCAACTTAAACTTACTTTTGGTTACTTTTTTTTCAATTTAATCTTTCGATTTTTTTTTGGATTTCTTTTTCTACTTTTTTTCTTGATTTAAAATTAAAATTAACACAACTGTTAAAAGTTAATGATTATACTTACTTTCGGGTCATTTCTATAATTTTGATAAGAACTTGGAAGATTATTTAATTTTAATTTTTTTCAAAATGAGCTCAAATGGTCCCAGTAAATGTTTATTGTGTGCGCAAATAGTCCATAAAATATATTTAAATCTTCTTTCTCTGTCAACATTTCACGGAAGTATTAATTTAGGGATCATTTATACGTACGATATACAATTACATGAGCCGTTTGCACATCATTACCACTTATAGAATCAAAATATAACAATCACCCACGTACTCATACAATATCTTAAATAAAATGATGTATGCAAAATGCTTCAATTAGTCACCACACGTTTTCAGAAGTGCCAAAAATTTGACTAAGAGTATTTATTCTAAAGCTTAATACCAATTTGAGAAGTTGCATACTTGTAGATGTCACGTACTATTAAAGTAACAACAAATCTATAATCTATCTCAATCAACTTCCCAACCACTAAATTCATTTTGACTTTAATTGAAGATAGCTTGTTAAATACTCCACCTTCTCTACAATACTAATCCCCCTATTTTTAATTATCGTTTTAGTAATTTGCACATAAATTAAGAAAAAAGTTAAAATACATTAAAAATATAAAATGTCAATTGATTATAATAATATTATTGGATGGTTAATAACTTCAATACAAAAAATAAGCAAAAGATATAATAAATACATAAAATCATGACCAAAACGATGAATATAAAAAACGGAGGGAGTAACTAATATTGTTACTTGTAATATATACCTAAACTTCAACATTTTCAGTTAAAGTAATTGTAATAAAGTAATAACATCCTAAACTTCTACACTTTCAATTAAAGTAATTGTAATAAACTAATAACATCTCTAAGAAAACATCAAATGGGTAGTGTTGTTGTTGGACCCAGAAAATCGAGATCCTATAGCCGATAAAAGATTTCCGCTCCGTTTATCGACCTGAAAAGATAACGGTTCGATCACGGATTAAAAATATTAACTCATATCTGATAAGTTATTCAATAACATATTTGATTTTGCTTTTCAAATGTTATATTATTAATTTTCAATTTCTCTTAAAGATATTTTTGTATTGAATATTTTTTCTATCGAATAATACCTAAATCTGTCTGGATTGGTATGCACCCAATACATCTTAAAAATGTATGCAATATGGTTACCGGACCAGGTACGGCCGGTGACCTATCGATCCGGTTCTCGTGAGATCGGATACCTTGATAGGTTCTCATGAGAGCGAATATCCAGACCGGATCGATAACATCACTGAATATGTAACACATAGGGATTGCGAAATTCGGGCCTGGTGAGAGGAGACACGGTAGAAAGTCTTCAGATTGGCACAACACAAGTTGAGAAGTTTTGAACAAGCACAACAGAAGTTGGAATGTCGTTTTAGTTTTTAGGCATGCAGTAAACAAACTGAGAAGATGATTTAACGGACACTCCACAAGTTGAATTAGTTGATGTTGACTTGGTTACTAGAGCAATAATGCCATCGAAATCTAGAAGGTATCCGAATGCATGCTAGCGAGCGTTGCATGGATTCTTCAGCCATTAAAATCGCCTATCCAATATTATCAGTTTCTGTTTCATTCAAGTAGTTTGAGAGCATTGGCGCTTTGCATATGGCTCTAACTCGTCGTGGTGCATGCTTTTAGGCATTTGGAGAGAATATCTTCATTCAGCGATTGACCTGCGCAAGTGAAAATGTTGCATAAGGAAATGTGTGCGATGTTTCATTGTGAAGTACTCAAGGACCAACAAAAATGAACTACCTATGACAACGATTTTGTTCAATCTACTTTCGTCCTCTCTCCATCTGCGAGCTGGGGAGATCTCATAAATTTCTCTGACAGCCTGAAAGATTTGGAGCTGTTAGAGTCTTGTTATCAAGCCCTATGGGTAGATCCATCGAGCCGTTAAAGAAGACAGAAGTCGTCTAACTTCCCCATTAGACTACTCGCAAAGTAGCTTAGACTTTAAGTTTACTCGCTAATTGCATCAATATAACATGTACAGAAAATACCCTATCGCAATTTGCTCCCTCAAGACTTGTATTCTTGGAGACACTACATCAAGGATCCGATACTGCTCAAACATTTCAACCTAGAGACAAGTATTTTTATCGTCTCTTTCAGAATAAAATCTATATGCTATTTATTATAAACAGGCAACACCAATACATTCATCAACTTTAAATAGGTTACAACGTATGGTTATTACAGTCCAAGATGGATGTCAGATGATAAAGGATTCTAAAATCCACATTTTGTCACATTACAGAAACAAACATTCAAAGTGCACTCGGCAAACTCCATAGTTAGTCATTTCTTAGCAACCGAGTACTTTTGACCAATCTCATATGTTATCAATTAAAATGATTTTATCATACTAGCTACTGTGCATACCACATCATCTTCCTCTTAAGAAAATAAACTTTTACTGAGTCGTGTAACAAAATAACAGAGGGCATAGTTACTATTCTCTCCAATTTACTTTAATAGACTTTCTAGCTAGTTCCTCGTATATTAAGGAATATGTCAAAACAAAGAGTAATGCACATTGAAAGTACAAAAGTCATAAAAACGAATTATTACGCATAATGTGTAAGCTTACGAATACGTTGATAAAAGTAAAAGTCTAATGGAGAGAGAATCACGACAACTTATGTCCTGAAAAATGTTAATAATACCTTGAAAACCAAACCGTCATATAATTTGAAAAAAGAGCAGATTGTTAACAAGTCTATGAAAAAGAAGTGGAGGTAGTACTTCTTACAGGGCGTAATTACCTGTAAAGTATGAAGTTGATCCGAATGTGACACACTTAAAACTCCTTTACAACGATAGACATCCATGCCATATTTTTTATCCCATAATAATTCCTCTAGCCAAAGGCGGATCTGATGGAGATACATAATGATAGAAATGGGAGAAAAACAGAATAAGTTCATGAGCAAAGACATTGAATAATTAATGGTTCCTCATCAAGTGAAGCAACATGTAGAGTACAAAAGATTGAGAATCTGCATAGGCTTGAAATTGTTGCGAATAAAGCATATATATAGTAAATTAGAAATCGAAGCCTTAAACAATTAAAAACAAACAACAATACAGAGACCTTCTACTATCTTCAGTTTTTTAAAGCCATAAGTTACCTTTTCAAGATCAACCGGTTTTTCTTCCAAAATGCATAAAGTTCTGACACCACCATCATGCAATCCTGTTGTTGAGAGACACTTATTTTCTTCCAGCAATGCTTCCAAATGAGCAACATGCTGGCATGGAAAACAAAGAAGCTATGACACGCTGATTCCTTGGTGAATGATGAACAAAACTGAAAATTTACAACGATAACACTTACTGCTGCATCATATCCCTGGAAATTCAATATCTTAGACAGATCAACTTGGCATCGCACAGAACGAATTATATTGGCAATTGAATTGATGTCATGTATCTCTTTCTCCAGCTTCTCCACTGTGACACCCGAGTTATCTGGAGACACTAGATCAACCTTGTTAAGAACTACAACATCCTACAGCAAGCAAGTGATCACATGATGAGCAAACACAAGCATTCTGCTATTATATTCTGAAACATCTTCAGGAGATGGTTATAATTATATAGTAATGAATACTTAAGAGAGTATGGGAAGATAAACTAACATATACATGTAAATGAAGGTCAGTATTTTTATTAATGAACATACATAGGAAACCAACATAACTTACTGCAAATGCTATCTGCCGATATGCTTCAGGGAATGAAGATGATTCTTGAAATGATGTAAGCTGGTAGTGGAGGTTTTTTGCATCAACGACCTATTATATTGTCAAATACTAATCAAGTCCTGGATTGACAGGTCTCTGTTTATTTTAGGATAGCATAGAAGAATTTAGCTACCATAATACTCTCAATGAGGCCAAGCTCGGTTTTACCTTTATTGAAATTTGAATTCAAGTAATAACTTTACAGACTTGACGGCGTATAAAAACACAAAAAAAAAAAAAACTGAAGCAAGAGTCCAATACAGAATTGAAAAACACATACAATCATTTCTGGTGGGTTTATATGGTCTTGGTAGGAAACATACAGTTATAATGGAGTCAAGCTTGACAGATGATTCCAGCTGCTCGTCTAACCAAAGAACTGAAGCCAAAGGGGCAGGGTTTGCCAGCCCAGTAGTCTCTAGTAATATATGATCAAGTCTACACAGAAGAGCAAGATTGACCAATTACCATAAATGATACTAGTGCAGACAGGCCAATGAATACCACCTCCCCCACTGGAAATAGCACTTGCTTAAACCTTCTTTGTAAATTACGAACATTTTCGAAGTAAGAGTATCTCTCTAATATTTCAGCTCACGAAAGATGAGTAGTTTAATAAATTAAATCTCATCCTCAAACGCCGATGAAAGATCTTTTTGATGTCCCCTTTATTCTCATATATACACATTACACAAACAAGCAGTACTACCAACACTTTTTACTAATAATACACAATATCATTAACAAGCTTGCTTACCAAGCAAATGCCTTACCTTAATCGGCACATCCAAACATCACACATGGTATGCAACAAGTACTCAGTGCCACACTGCCACTAAATCCAAAAGGTACTAACAAAGCATCCAATAATCGCAAGGAATTACTTTATCAAGCTACAAATGAGTTCACATCCATCAAGAGATGCATAACGAAATCTTTTTATTGTTTGTTTTCTATTCAAAGTATGAAAAATAGGGAAGAAATTAACTCAAGTTTCACAGAAACTTAAGGAACTTGAAGAGGGTGGGGAAACGAAAACCTACCTCTCGTGATAGTACAAGGACCAACGTAACAAACATTTTACCTTGCGCAAAAAAAAAATTAGAACTGTAATTAGTAAACTACCTTTCCTTTCTCTGGACAAGTTGCTCTAAAGCTTGAACTAAACTATGCTTCACCGTACAACAAACACATCCATTTGCTAATTCAACCCACTCTTCAACAAGCGCTCCTTCATCACCTTCATTTATCATCGCTCTTTCAACACCAATCTCCTCCCCGAATTCATTCAATATTACAGCAATTCTCTTCCCATGTTTCACTTCCAATATATAGTTCACCAACTACAGAAAACAAGATTATAAACAAAACTATTAATACTACCTCACATTTCAAAAAGATCATCCAATATGTTTCCCAGTAGTAAAGAGTAACCACTTGCAACCTCAATTGCCACATATATCTAACTACGATTTGAATCAAAATTATTATTCTAATTGTCAATTATGTAGGTATACTATTTTTGGTATATTTTCACAGGATATCATTCAACAAATACACACTATATTTGAGTATGAAACTTGCTTAGTGATAAGTGCATTGAATTTCGTGGAGACGATACTCTACTTTATCACTGTATTACTTGACACAACCTGGACTCAACCCGCAACACTAAAAAAAAGTGTTGTCACCTACTACTAAAGTTGCCTTTTAAACAAAGTTTAATGAAATTTCAAACTTTTTCCACAAATTTAATTTTTTTTTCTCCATGTTTTTTTAATTAATTTTGTAAAAACGGATTAAAAATATATTTTTATTTCAGGAAAATGATTCTTAGAAATAGGGACGGAGAGAGTAAAAAATAGAGTAGATTAAATGGTTACAGTGGATTTTCCGGCACCGAGGTAGCCGGTGATGACGGTAACGCCGACTGGTGGAGGAGGAGCTGCCTCATCGGCGGTGGGGGTGGGGTTGATTACGACGGCGAGTGGTGGCTCTTCGTCGTCTTCCATTAATTTGGGCCTGTATGCTGATGTGTGGTCTAGAGTGTGGGGAACACTATACACACGGTCTCTCAGCGAACGTCTCGGTTTGATAAAGCTCGAGGTATTTGACTCGAAAAGGCGCGGCTTGAAGCTCGATTCGACTATTCAAATATCAAATATTAACTTATCTTACATTTATTTTTTATATAAAAAAAAAGAGAAAATGAGAGGAAAAAAGAAAAATAACTTTTATATAGGAAAAGTATAAGTTCGAGGAGTTAATGAGGTGTGTGAATAGTTTTTTAGGGGTTTAACTTATTTTAGGAAAGCTGAAAAAGAAATAATTTCGTCATTTCTAAATTTTTCAACCCTTATTTTAGCTTTTAGGTAGGGGTGTGCAGAAATTACCCAACCCGCCCAACCCAACCCAACCCGACCCAACCCAACCCAAAAATACGGGTAATTTGGGTCGATGGGTTGGGTTTGGGTTGAGTAGTCAAAAACCCGAAAAAATTGGGTTGGGTTTGGGTTTACCCTCTTGAAACCCGAGAAACCCGACCCAACCCGAATATTATATATATATTAATTTAAATTTATAATATTGTACTTATAATTTTAGATTTATCATAAAAATACTACCAAACTTGTAACTCACGACCTTGCGGGTCTAGGGTATTGAACACCGATGGATATGTTTTAACCCTTTTCAGTAAACCAGATCTTACATTATTTATTTATGTATTTTAATTCCTTTGGTCATTTGAAAACTGTTTTACTTATCGGGTCATCCATCGAGTGGTGACTCTGGTTTCGGATTTGATATCGAGCCTAACCTCGAGGCGGCCGACTCGGGGCGGGTCGTTACATTATGTGCACTGAAAATTGGTTTAGAAACCAAATTTTTTGCCTTAAAGATGCACTGGAGATATCTCGAGAAATATGAAAGAAAGTACATTATCCACGTAAATGTTCAGTGCACAAATATCTTTTAGAACCTATAAATGGCATATAAGAGGGTCATATAAAAATAACCTAAAACAACACTACAACATTATTATTTTATTTTATTGACCATAACTATTTTATTTTTTATTATTTGTTTTTTATGTGTAATACCTCAGATTTTGAACGAATGGAGAATACCCCTAATGAATCAACATGATATCTGACTGACTAGTTACTGATCAATAAGTTTTTGTTACATGTAGTTGATTTTGTTATATGTTATCTAAGTTAAATATATATTAGTCTAACTTATCTTTATGATTTATTTACAGGTCACATATCGAAAACATGATATAGTTATTATAGTTTTGCAATATTTTTTAGTTTTTGATATTTAGTTTGTGAAGTTTGAACATTGAATGAATTACTAATAGTCTTTACACGATTAAACAATTATTATGATTTTGGTTATTGCAATTTCTAAGTTATTTTATATATAATTTTAATTGTTAAAATTAATAATGTCTGACCCGAGCGACCCGCCCAACCCAACGCGAAAATTGGGTAACCCGAAGCAACGGGTCAAATCATTCTTGGGTGGGGTTTGGGTTAACATTTTGAAACCCGAAAACAGTTGGGTTGGGTTTGGGTTTAGTCAAAACCCGCCCAACCCAACCCATGCTCACCCCTACTTTTAGGGGAACTGATGTGAATGCTCTAATGGGCAATCTTGGAGGTCCAAATTTCAATCAATCATCAAAATTCTATTCCAAATGATAGGAGTAATCATAATGATATCTATTTTTAAAAATCATAAATTAGTAATTGTATCACAGAAAAATCTAAAAGTCAAAGTTCAGGGTGAAAATATATTTTTTATGTGGTGGTAGGTGAAATGGAAGAGAAGAGAAGAAAATATTAAAAAAAAGTGAGATGAAGACAGAACTGGATGAAGGGAAGAAGAAAAGGAGGAAGAAGTTGAGAGTTTTAAATTTCTTTTGATCGACTGACTTTTTCGTGGGTTGGATTTTTATCATTTGTCATCTTTTTAATCTAATTTTATGAATACTCAAAATTAAAGAAATCTATGATACCAATGTGAAAAACGGGTGGTGGATAGTGGGAGTTGCAGAGGAGAGGTTCTGTGTTGTGGATGGCCTTTGGTAGGGAATTTTTTTTGAAGGAAAGTGAAAAAGGAGAAGTTGAGTTAGGGGCAAATAATTAATGGAATGACTAAAATATAACTGAAAAAATGTCAGAATTGAAAAGAAAAATGTAGTTTTGTCAAAATATCGCGTGAGTGGCTAGTTTTATACACAATAACAAACATGAGCGATCGAAAACAATCAAAGTTGAACCAGAGTGATGGAACGCGAAATTCTCGTTAACGTGAGTGATTGATGGTGTCATTTGCCCAATAAAAAATATTGAAAACTTTTAAATTTAAATTTTCTTTACGGCAAACAGCTGGGATGATCACCTATGTTTGGGCCAAAGACCCAGTTGATCACCTAACTTTGAAAAGGTATCAGTTGATCACCTAACTTCTTAAATCGTTCTCATTCAACACATTGGCCAATTATAATATTGATTATCGACTAATTACATCAATTATAAAATTAACTTGTTAGATCCAACTACCGGCATCAACAAAATAATCTGTACAAATCATACTTCAGGCATAGTTGCTTCTCACAAATTTATCTTTGATCCTAGTTGGATTCAATAAATAAGATTGAATTGTGATGTGGTATTACTATATAATTACTATATGTTGTGAAGAATTGTAACTATGTTTAACATATTTAATACATAAATTTACTAATAAGGGTTGAAATTGTACCGACGTTAGACAAAATTGTTGAAAATCATTTTAAACACCAAGAGCACATCTATTTATACCCAAACATACTTAGAAGCACCTCTAGAGAATGAAACGGCCACATAATGTCAAATTATTTATATGAAAGTTATTTTATAAGAGGTTTCCTATGACACTAAACATATCCTACAAAACAAAGAAAAGAATCGACACTCAATGTGTCTTATGCAGGCATAACTAGTGTTGTTAAAGGACCGGGTAATACGTAACCCGCTCGTTACTCGACTCGAAAAACCCCGGTCCGTTACCCGCTCGTATCCTTATCGAGCGATACTCGAGTAATTTTTTTTACTCAATACCCGAATCAAAAAACCCGGGTCCTCTCGATTACCCGCTCGTTTATTTTTTATATTGTATATTTATATGTAATATATGTTATACTTTAATCATATTGAAATTCAAATGACCAATATAAAATTAATATTGAAAAGAATTCTCAAATTTGCATTTAACAATTAAATATGTTTGAAGAGAACCCCAAAAATAAAAATTTTAAATAGAAATTTGGGGATATCCCGGAACCCGCTCGTCGCCCGGCTAAAAAAACCCGGCTCGGTACGCGCTCGTGTTCTTATCGAGCGACACGAGGGTAATACATTTGCTACCCGACTCGTTATAACCGGGTAATTACCCGGCTCGGTAAAATAAAAACCCGGTCGGATAACCCGTTACCCGCTCGAACCCGGTTCGTTAACAGCACTAGGCATAACCAAGAGGAGATTAATCACCTTTTTCGCTCATGTCCAAAACTAAAACATTTTCATCCTCATTTTAACACTTCAATTTTCACTCTCGAAACACAACTACAATAAAAATCCTAACCCGAACCCTTAAACATAAAATCAAATTATATCAAAACAATACACAACCATGACACCTCCTTAATTTATGGAGCATATGTCTATATAAGAATAACATCAATCAATCATTGCACTTCAAAATAGACTCCTCAAAAAGTGGAAACAACTCGAGACAACCAATCAATCAAGCACTACAACAAAAAAACATGAACACTACTATAACCTATATCATATGTCTTGTGCCCTTTCTCCACAAATAAATACAAATACATATATGTTTCATCTTTTCCAAATCCAATATCACCATAATAATACATATATCTTTTAAAGGTTCGATCCAAAACGCCCATTTAACATTCAAAGAAACTACCGACATTACTAAAATCTCACCCACTGAACCTTTACAATACCTCCTTTACATCCTACATGCAGTCATTCTTGCATTACTACTTGCCACACATCATTCGTAAAATAGTTGATCATCTTCAGTTTATCTTGTGTTAGATATGTTTCTGTCATAGGTTCTGATTAGAACAATGATAGCACGGACATGAGCACTTTTTTGGAAACACAATTGCCTCGCCCGATGAACATATATATAAGAACTTCATCCATATCACATAGGTCTAATATTTAGGATTCTATGTATGTATGTATGTATATATGTATGTATATATGTATGTATGTATGTATGTATGTATGTATGTATGTATGTGTATGTATGTATGTATGTATGTATGTATGTATCATAGACTGTAAACTACTATTTTATCAATATATATGTGACTTATAAAAAAAATAGTAATAAGTTTAATAAAGTACTTAAGGAGTTGAAGTTTAATAAAGTATATAAAAACATTTGTATTAGAAGCATTAAATTATATTAGAGAGCAAGCCCGAAAGGTGCATTTATACGATTTGCAACACCCTCCACAAACTTATGTAAACTACTATCTCTCCTTGTAGCCCATTCACTTCAGTTTCTTCTGTTTTCTATATTTTTAAGTTAAAAGTTTTTATCTTTCTTATTAAATTTCATATATGTCATAATATTTTTATTGTTCTTATACAACCTTTAGGATTTTAACCTTTAGACAAGGACCGCATTTTGTTTATGAATTTCTTCTTCAATTAATACATATAAATGTCTAAACATTTTAATCTTTTTTAAAATTTTAAATGTGTGATTTTTTTATTATATATTCTTTCCGTTCTTTTTTATTTGTCTTTTGAGTCTTAATTTTTTGTTTCTAAATTTGTCTTTCTAGCATAATTAATTGTAAATTTACATTTTCAATGTACTTTCTTATTACTTTTATTATGAAGTTATCAACCAACCAATTATAAAGTTTCAATTGATTGTCATTTTACATTTTCAATGTACTTTTTGATTACTACTTATTGTTCTTAATCTATGTGCAAATTGCTAGAAATAATATTATTATATGATCTCATATATAATTAATTTAACAAAGGTGTCTAATTTGAAGGGCTCCCTTTTTTTTTATTGATTGTATGCATGTATTATATTTTAATGAGGTGTATAAGGTGAAAAATAAGGAATTCGGTTTTGGTCCAACTTTAAAACACAATCCTTAAAATAATAAAGACTGATCTATTATACACACACCAAACACAATAATATTTTGGAGTAAAATATTTATTTTGCCCCGCTATTTGGAAGTGCAGTGGTTAGTAAGTTAATTTGAGGACATAATCGTAATTTCACCTCAAATCAACAATGTTGTGGTGTGTGTATAGTGTTACCCGTATAAAGAGTAGGGTTAATGGCACCAAAGATCACTGAAAGTATCTAATATTTCCAGGTAGATCACCCTCATTTTACATGGACCATGATAGATCACTCAACTGCATTTTTTTGGGCAAACTTGATCATTGGGCCGTTTTGAAAGATTTTGGGTGCATTTTGTAAGTTTTTTGTGAGGGTAATTTTGTCCGTTCATATTTATAGACATTTAATCCTCGTTTTTTTTATAAAGAAAAATTCAATTTTATTTTTAACTTTTTTTCTTTTAAAAAAAAAAGAAATTTCCCCATTTTTTAAAAAAAATATTTAAAAATAAATAAATAAATAACAAAAAAAATTAAACAAAAAGTTAAAAATAATTGAAAAAAAAAAGTTAAAAAAACGAGGATTAAATGTCTATAAATATGAACGGACAAAATTACCCTTGTTAAAAACTTACAAAATGCACCCAAAATCTTTCAAAACGGCCCAGTGACCAAGTTTGCCCAAAATCTACTTTCATTGATCTTTGGTGCCGTTAACCCTAAAGAGTATATTTCAAGGATTTTAGTAAGTACACTAATGTGAATGTTCTGAAGCAAATAGTATTTTTTTCAGGAGTGAAATGAGCCCTTAAAAAAAACACTGTTTTGGTGTGTGCATATTGTTGCCCTTTTCTGTTATATGCACACTCCCTATTTGCATCGAGGTCAAAATAATCATTTCGTTTTTAAAAAACGAAAAACGCTATTTGGGTGTGTATAGTGGTTTCTAGGGGTGTGGAGGAAAATCGAAACCGAGCCGAACCGAACCGCAACCGAACCAAAAAGAACCGATTTTGTTAGAACCGATCGAAACCGAACCGATGACTAATTTTATGTAGAAAAAGTTAAGTTTAGTAAAGTATAATTGGTGAGAGGATTCAACATTGTTTATTGTTAGTATGATATAATAATTGATAAGTAAATATGTTTTAAGCTAATAATATATGGATTCATATATATATTTAAAAATTGGTAACATGTGACAAATGTGTGTACAAATTTCGAAATTAGTTTTAAAAGGAGGTCTTTAAACTTATATAGAGCAGATATATCTTTGAAACTTAATTATGAGTTACATTTAATATATAACAATACTAATCACATTTAGATTTGAGTTCAAAATGAATAATAATATTAGCTAGAAACGAACAAACCTAATATTTCAAAGCCGAAAGTGGGTTCAAATTTAGGTCCAAAACACGAGACCCAGAACCGGCCCAGAACCGAAACTGAACCGGAACCGACCTCGAACCGATATGAACCGAACCTTTTAGAACCAAACCAATTTCGGTTCTATCTAGCGTAGAACCGATGATGTCGGTTCGATTTTTATTTTTGTCCAAAATCGAACCGAACCGAACCGTGCACACGGTAGTGGTTTCCATGCTCTAGCTGATCTATCCCCATCGTCCATGGCCTCCAAAATCCTCATCTCATCTCACTAATTTATATCTCCTCCCCACCCCCCCACCCGCCGCACCACCACCCCCAAACAGACGGCAGCCGGACGGTGCATACCTCTCCACGGTCCACTCCCCCACTATTTTGGTATTTTTCTAATAATATTTGTTGAATTTAAGTTGGCTGAAGAATACAAATATGCCTTCAATGGCGCCAATATCAAGAACTAACAATACTGAGCAGCGTAAACTGCTCAATGCAACCAAACCCATCTTTAAAAACAGGTATATTTTATGATTCTTATGCTACTTGGCTATTTAATGAAAATTACTTTGAATTTTTTCATATATGTTAATTGGAAATAGTTAGAAATTGAGGGAGAACCGTTTCGTATGATATTGTCGTGTAATAATTCGTCCAATATTCACAAGTGAAAGTAAATAATAACTCTTGGTTTGGTCTGGTTGGATTGATTGTATTTTGAAGTAGTTTAATGGTCGAGTAATAAGTTTGATATGTATTCAGCAGGCAGCACATTGACCAACAACGTAGAGCTTTGCCAATTGCTTCAGGTGCTTTAAAGTTTGCATTTTTAATGAGCCTGTTTCTTTATTGTGTTTGGTTCTTGACGGCCTCGTGTTTAAAAGATTGTCCGGTTCTGAGTTTCGGTGGTTGGTTTTCTGGATTTCGATCTCAAGTGGGTCAAATTATAGTATTTTTAGCGTACCTTCCTATTTAAAGAGATAGTTTTGATTCGAGTTGAAGTTATTTTTGTCAACTAGAATAGCTAAGTTTGTTAATTTTGACTATTGGACATTAAACTAGACAAACTTTCTGAGGCGGAGGGATTATCTATTATGTTCTAGGATGGATTTAAGTTTCTTGCAGATTGATGGTATTCAACGATTAGCTAATCTTATATCTTGGTATAGTAGTAGAGTATAAAATCTTAAATTTCAATTTATTTGTAGTTGCATGACGTAAATAAATATAATTTAACATACATGTAATCTCATGTTTCTGATATTTAACCAGTTGATAGACTGTAATTTTTGAGTTGGAAACGCTACAGTAATTGAAGGTCATTATGGTGTCTAAGCGTGAGGAAACGATGGTTGTGTTTCTAGGAGGGGGGGGGGGGGGGGGGAGGAAGGGGGTATAGGTCAAGCATTCATAAGTGAAGAAAAAGAATAGAGCTTGTATGCTATAAGATATGTAAAATACAAAACTTCAATTCTGATTATGGCAAGACCACTTTATTATCAAAGAATCAGTTTAGGTCAATATCACTTGATTATATTTATTAACCTTTTCGCTTTCTCCACCTCTTATGTACAATTCTAGACCTGTTATTCTGTATTTCATGGTGTATGATCTGGTCTTTATTTTGATTTAGTTTTCGTACAGACTACAGATATCTTAATGTTTGTAAGTGTTATTTTTCACTATTCCATTATATGTTGTAGCTAGAAGAAGACTTGTGGAGGAAATAAGAAAAAATGACACTCTCATAATTGTGGGTGAAACTGGAAGTGGAAAGACAACTCGTAAGTTTTCTAAATCTTCAATACAACACTAAGTTTACATACCTAGCAAAGGCCAATGTCCACTTTTCATTAACTTCATTTTGTCACTTTTCTAGTCATATATTTAAATAAAAAGTTCACCATCTTGCTACGTAGAGTTTATAAAGGATTAGTGTGAATGCATTACTTCTGGTCTGTGCATTATATCCTTATAGCATTGAGATGTTGTATCTGCTCTTGTTATTTCCATTTGACCCTGGCTCTTCGTTCTTCTTCTTGTATACGTTACTGTCTACCACCTTTTTGCATCTGTCTGGTGTATAGATATGGTCAATACTCTATTCGAGGACCAACAAGTTATATTTGAGCAGATGACCATAAATTATACTTTTGTGCATGAAACATAAACTATACCCAAGTGCATCAGAAACCTTGTGCATATCAAAGTGTGCTGTGTGTGCATTACAGGGTTTCATTTCGTAAGTTAACGATCGAACCTCACATCGAGTTTGTTTGGTCATTAGTTCATTAGATGAAGGTAGATTTAGCTTGCTTAATTGATGCTGATTGCTTGTAGTGTCCAACTCCACGTATCTAAACTGCAATCACTTCATTTGACCTCTGTGATATTAATTATTCACAGAGTTGCCTCAGTATCTTTTTGATGCGGGATTCTACCGTGATGGTGTGATTGGAGTAACACAACCTAGACGTGTTGCTGCAATTACTGTTGCTAAACGGGTGGCTGAGGAATGTGGTGTTACTTTGGGCCAAAAGGTTGGATATGCAATAAGATTTGAGGATGTGACTTCAAGCGAGACAAAGATCAAATACATGACAGATGGATTATTGCTAAGGTATAACAGGGACTTCATGCATCTTAAAATATATATTATCAGCATGTTAGCATGTCTTTTGGACAATGTATAAGTACTACATATCAATGTCAACATGCCTCAACGCATTTGTTGAGGCTCCCGCCTAAGCAGGATAAGGAGGGGGAGGGGGGGGGGATTTCTGATAGTAAGCAGCTTTAGTCCTGTGATAGTATTCAGGCTGTTTCAGAATTGAGGCAAGCGTAAATATACAACACTATCTACTACCTCACAGTAGATAAGAACCATAGGTAGCATAAGGAACCATTTTTGAGTTATTCCCTTGCATCCAAGAGCCAGAGAACACAAAATCTTGGACCTTATACGACGCGGAAGTAAACCCCTTGTTTTACTGATGGTATAAAATATGATTACATTCCTTGCTAAAGAGACCTTAAAAAAGAACAAAAAAGAGAGAGACCTTACAAAAGATTTAAACTGTATCTATTCTCAGGGAAGCTCTTCTGGATCCTTACCTTTCGAAATATTCAGTTATTGTTGTTGATGAGGCACATGAGAGAACAGTTCAGACAGATGTGTTGCTTGGCTTGCTGAAGAACATACAGCAAGAAAGGTCAAGAAGTGCTGATGTAAAAAATGGTAATAATACTCTCGAAGACAGCATGCAGTTAGATAACAAAGACGATTCTCAGAATACAAGTATTCTCAAGCAATGTAGTGGGAAAAAGTGCAGTCCGTTAAAGCTAATTATCATGTCTGCCAGTTTGGATGCACGTGTTTTTTCTGAATTTTTTGGTGGGGCAAAGGCAGTTCATGTTCAAGGGCGTCAGTATCCTGTTGAAGTTTTCTATACTAATCAACCTGAGACGGATTATGTTGAGGCGACCTTGATTACTATATTTCAGGTTATTTCTTGATCTTCTCTTCTTCACTTCACATAGTTGCAATTATCCTGAAAAGGTCAGTTTGCATTTTGTGGATAATGGTACATACTTGAACATAATTTAATATGTGCAAAGGTCACATTTTCCTTACCATATGTAATATCTTAAACGATAAAAGAGAAAAGATGTTCTTACTGGCAATTTTTTTATTTAATAATAATCTTTAAATGCCCATGATTTAGAATCAATTGTATCGATTTTTGAAATACTTCCTCCTCTAGATTCCAATGAGTTGGTAGCCTTTAGTGTGCGGTGCTTGTTTCTCTTTCAGCTATTCAATTTCTTGTCTTTCTAGATACATCTGGAGGAGGATCCTGGAGATATCCTTGTGTTCCTAACTGGCCAAGAAGAGATTGAATCTGTTGAAAGACTCATTCAAGAGCATCTTCAGCGATTACCTGAAGCCAGTCGAAACCTCATAGCTTTTCCAATATTCTCATCTCTTCCATCAGAAAAACAAATGAAAGTTTTCATGCCTGTAAATGTTGGATTTCGCAAGGTATGCCTAGTTAACTTATGAGTTTTTTAACATTTGACCTGTGAACATCTAGCAATATATACATTGTAATCTAAGTATCTAACGTTTAAACATTGAACTGCAGTTATTGTCGACTTCTATCACTTTTGCATGAATTCACCATAGTACTAAAGTTCCAAGAGTATCTCCACTATGCATTTGTAAAAGCTACTTGGCAGGATAAGTATTTTTCACACAAATTTGACCATTTGGATATTACATCCACATAAGACTATTTTCTCATTGGAATCTCTTCCTTGTAGAAGTGCTAGAAAGTTTCAAATTGTTCACCTTGTACAAAATAATAGATATACAAATTTATTTTTTGTGTATCATTTATACATTTTACACGAGAGCTATTCATCCATACATTTATAAAAGGGCCATAAATGATCTTCAGTTCATTGTTTCTGGTACTTGTCTGCTAGTTTTACAACTCTACTATTGGATGTTTTGATTTTGATATTGATTTTTGTAACATATATACTACTCTATACATCACTGACTTTTTGTAGAAACTAGAGCTCAAGGTGAAGAATTTATAAAGATAGATCTTATCAGTTACACTCATGGATTCCTTTGATGTGTTTCATACACCTTCAGATTTCAGATAGTCTTATATGATACCTTGCTCAAATTCTTAGGTAATTCTGGCTACCAATATTGCCGAGACATCAGTTACAATTCCTGGAATCAAGTATGTGATAGATCCTGGATTGGTGAAAGCACGTGCTTATCAAGCTCGTACAGGAGTCGAGTCGTTGGCCATTGTGACAACTTCTAAAGCACAAGCACTGCAAAGAAGGTTAATTCTGATAATGTTTAGTATATATTGAGTTCGTGCAATAAATTTAAGTCTCT